>JAWPEG010000015.1:2715272-2726689 GCA_035771395.1 Myotis vivesi | reverse complement strand
TTCTTCTTCTTCTTCTTCTTCTTCTTCTTCTTCTTCTTCTTCTTCTTCTTCTTCTTCTTCTTCTTCTCCTCCTCCTCCTCCTCATCCTCCTCCTCCTCCTTCTTCTTTTATTGATTTCAGAGGGAAAGAGAGAAGCATCAATGGTGAGAATCATGGATCGGCTGCCTCCTATACACCCCACACTGGGGACCGAGCCCACAACCCAGGCATGTGCCCTGACCGGGACTCAAACTGTGTCCTCCTGGTTCATAGGTTGTCGCTCACCCACTGAGCCACACCTGCCGAGCTAGGGGCTGGCCTCGAGGCTAAAGAACAGGCACCCCGTCTTTTCCTGGATTGTGTGTTTACTTGGAGTGCTGGAGAGGCTGGTGGGGATTTGGGGTGGGTTTACATCCCCCCAAGTCACCCCCAGGCCTGGTGATGGCTAAGAGAAGCGCCCAGACCTCAGAAACCCCCAGAGCCACCACTGCCCTGTGTGGCGGGCACAGCAACAAAGGCCTACGCGCCCGAGCCGCGTGGCTCCGGGCGGCCGCAGGGTGCCGAGGGCGGTGGTGTCCTAGGGTTCCTGGGCGCCGGCCTTCCAGCAGCTGCCAGCCTCCCAGACCTCAGCTCCTGCCCAAGCCCAGGCCTTTGCGGCTGCCCTGAGCCTGCAGCTCTCAGACGCTCAAACAAAGAGAATTTTAAAGTGACACAAGCTGGACACGCAGCGATGAGAGGGGGTCGCGGCGGGCTGCAGCTGGGCCTTTGAAGGGAACTGGGCTTCCTGCGGCGAAGATGGGGTTTCACAACGGAATTAAGAAGCCCCCCCCAACCCAGGCCCATCCGCAGGGCCAGGCCCCACTGTGTCACCGGGCTGTGGGGGAGGGGCAGGCGCTGATTTTTTTTTTCTTTTTTGGTTAATCCTCACCCGAGGATATTTTTTCCATTGATTTTTAGGGAGAGTGGGAGAGAGAGGGAAAGACAGAGAAACATCAATGTGAGAGAAACACATCGATTGGTTGCCTCCTGTATGAGCCCTGACCAGGCTGGGGAGGAGCCTGCAACCGAGGTACATGCCCTTGACCAGAATTGAACCCGGGACGACGCTCTATCCACTGAGCCACACCAGGTAGGGCAGGCGCTGATGTTTTCACGGCAGGGCCCACGCCCAGTCAGTCTCTTGGTCCCCGGACTTGCCTTTGGACCATCGTGCATTGGTCTCTGCCCGGACCCTCCGCTGCTGTGTGCGGCCAATTCCTCTGCACCCTTCCAGGCTCAGCTCCAATGTGACTTCTGCCAGGAAGCCCTCCCTGACCACCAGGACCCTCCACTCTGTGCTGTCATAAACCTCATCACCAGTTTCTGTCGTTACTGGTCACAGACTCGCTTCTGAGCTGCACAGCCTGGCTCAGTGCTGGGCACATAGTAGGTGCACAACCAATATATCACCTGGAAGCAGCAGGCGGGGCCCATATGGGCTCTCCGGCGCTGCTCCTGCAAGGAGGGGTGTGCCGGGGGTGTGGCTTGACTCTATGTCAAGGGCACACACATGGGCCTCCAGCCATGCCTGTGCCCGCCCCTGTTCCTGCCTGGCCATGTGCCTTCATCACTGCCCACGGGTCTGTGGCCTCCGCAGGGACCAAGCTGGTCAGGATGCAAATTCCCAGATGCACAGGGAGCCCCATGGTCCCAGTCAGAGGTGGCCTGAGAGCCCCAGGCTCCGCCCACTTTCCCGTCCTCAGTCCTGCCCCTGAGCCCCCCTGACTGGAAGGTGGGGGCCCTCGCCCACCAGTCCCCACACTCACAGCTCTGGCCTCCTGCCGGAAGCCCAGGGGCTGGCGAGCAATGGGTCCCTTCAGGACAAGGCCCAGGTCCTCTTGCCTGGCCCCGGCTCGGGCCCCCCCGGGGAGGCTGCTGGGGAGGCCCGGAAATGACCATTCAGCTGCTCCCCTGAGCCACACACAGCGCTCAGACGTGGGGGCCCGAAGACGATGACATATAGCCCTGCTCCCCAAACCCCAAGCCGTCCCTGGAGTTCTCATCCTTTCTGCTCAGGAAAATCTTTTTTAAAAATATGCTTTTATTGGTTTCAGAGAGGAAGAAGGGAGAGGGAAAGAGAGAGAAACATCAATGATGAGAGAGAATCACTGATCAACTGCCCCCTGCACTCCCCACACTGAAGATCAAGCCCAGACCCTGGCCATGTGCCCTGATCGGGAATGAAGCGTGACTTCCTGGCTCATAGGTTGACACTGCACCACTGAGCCACGCCGGCCGGGCCCCATCCTCCCAGGCCTGGCTCCTTTGGTCATCCAGACCCTTTGGTACCTCTTTGCTGGCGCCTGGTCTGCCTGCCCTGCTTAAAGTGCCCACAATGTGAGGGCAGGCATTTCCTCGGCTCCGTTCTATTCTCTGCTGTGTCCGCAGCACCCGGCAGGGTGCCCGTCCCATCACAGACCTCACCACATACTTGCTGAAGGACCGGTGAATCCCCACGAGGGTGCCTTGCCCTTGTCGCTCTGCGTGTGAGCTCCCGCCCATCGCTGCCAGCGGGCGAGAGGGCAGGGTGACGTCGGGGCCCAGTGGCAGCGCCAAGGGCAGATGTGGCTCCCAGCAGCTGCTCAGCACACGTTGGATTTCTCTCCTTTTAGGTCTTTTCTGCCTTTCAGCCCGCAGGGCGGCCTCCTGCTGAGGGGTGTGTTACCGGGAGCCTCAGCAGGCCTCCGGGCGCCCCTGGGCATTTTGAAGGCCCCCCTGGGTGGTCCCGGACCCAAGCTCCCACCAGGGTCGCAGCCTTCCTGGCACCCGAGTCTGGGCCTGCTCCCACCCCCGGCGATGGTACCGCGCTGGAGTCTGTGGCTGATGGAGAGATCGAGGAGCAGTCGGCTCATGTTGCATGTCATCCCAAAGCAAATCCATTTTAGCCGTCAGATAAAATAGGGCAGGCGTCTTCAGACCGTGTTTGACAAGCAGTGCACTGTGACCGGGTTGGCGGCGGGCGGAGAACTCGCCACTGAGCCCCTCAGTGAGGCCTGACATGGACCCTCTCAGGGCCTCCCGGCTCAGCATCTCCAGCTCTGTGGCCGTGCCCCCCTGTCCAGACTGGAGGGCGCCTGCAGGGCAGGCTGCAGGCCGCGGGGGAAGAGGCCAGAGAGGGCCTCCCGCGGGGATTGAGAGCAGGAGCCTGGGGCTGGTCTGGTCTGGAGAGAATGCCCCCTCCAGGGGACAAGGCCCCTTCTGATCCTGGGCCCCAGCCTCCTTCCCTCTGAAATGGGAAGCACCTTACCGACCCAAGGGCGGCGAGGCAGTTTGGAGGAGGGGTGGGCAAATGATTTGAAACGGAATCCATTTATTTTAAACAGGCAGGACCCTTCCATGACAAAAATGGTCAAACAAAGCAAAAGGCCGCCCTCCGAGAGAGGGTAAGGGTCTTCCTGCCCCTGGACCCCTCTCCTCTCCAGAGCTGGCCCGGCCGTGGGGCGCTGTGCTCGGCCTGGAGCCCGTGGGGTGGACAGAGAGGCGTGGGCTCTGTCTGCACAGGATCCGCCCTCGAAGCAGCCCCACCGCCCTGGGTGTGGTGGGGGGAGGCTTAGGCCCCAGAAGCCGAGCCAGTGTCTTTTGGTGTCATTGATACCCATGTTTCCGCCCTCGGCTACTGGGGAGGGGATTACCACACAGGAAGGGGTCCCCCAGCAGCGTCTCTCCATGCTTTCAAACCCAGACTGTCCAGAGCCATTGGGTCCATCCCAGGTGGGTATACGCCTAACCCACACCAGACTGACCAACAGCAAGTCAAGGTCCCAGGGCATTGCCACCAAAGGCGGGGCTTCCCTGGGCCTCCTGTGAAGAGGAAACCCAGGAGGATCCCCACACTGCCTCTAGGCTCCGTCCCATCCCATGCCAAGGGCAAACCTAATGGACTGCATCTCCCCCTCCTTCCCCAGTGGGGAATGGTGGATGTGCTACTGAGCTTCCTGTCTTGGAAGAGGGTACATAGCTAGGCTTAGGTCATCTGCACATAATAGAAAAACCTCCAGATCCTAGTGGCTTCAAGAGGATTATTTTGCCAAAACCAGTTTGGCTCAGTGGATAGAGCATTGGCCTGCGGACTGAGGGGTCCCAGGTTCGATTCCGGGCAAGGGCATGTACCTTGGTTGCGGGCACATCCCCAATGGGAGATGTGCAGGAGGCAGCTGATCGATGTTTCTCTCTCATCGATGTTTCTAACTCTCTATCTCTCTCCCTTCCTCTCTGTAAAAAATCAATAAAATATATTTTTTTTAAAAAAAGGATTATTTCTTGTAAAACAAGTGCAGCTGTAGACAGCCTGGGTGGTGGGACGGCTGCACCACCCTCACTGGTCAGGCTCCTTCTTGTGTTCTGCCCACCAACCTCAAGGGCACCGCGTGGTGCACGATGGCTGCCAGGGCACCGGCCATCACGACCAGGATCCCAGGAAGGTGAAAATGCGGAAGAGCAAACAGGAGGCTCCTCTCAGCCCCGCCCCCTCCCTTAAAACACTCTTCCCGGAAGTCCCCCTCAAGAGTGGCTCACTTCTCATTGGTCAGAACGCAGCCTCTGGCTGCAAGAGAAGCTGAGGACTGAGTCTTGTATGCCAGGGAACAATACGGCCAACTACAAACCCAGGTTTGATCATTTGTAAGAGGAGAGGAAGAGGGAATGTTGGGGAAAGTGAAGAGCAGCTTCCGCCACAAGGGCTGCAACCTACATCTCAGGTCCACACGCATGTGCTGGGCACCTCGTGTATGCCAGGCCCAGGCTGGGCTGTGGCCATCAGGAGAGAAAGAAGAGAAATGGGCCTTTCGCTCAAGAAGCCAACAGTCTCCAGCGGCTGGTGCAGCCGTGGGCAAACTACGGCCCGCGGGCCAGATCCAGCCCGTTTGAAATGAATAAAACTAAAAAAAAAAAAAGACCGTACCCTTTTATGTAATGATGTTTACTTTGAATGTATATCAGTTCACACAAACACTCTATCCATGCTTTTGTGCCGCCCTCCGGTCCAGTTTAAGAACCCATTGTGGCCCTCGAGTCAAAAAGTTTGCCCGCCCCTGGCTGGTGGATTGCAGCTGAAATACCTTCCGTAGTTAAGGGTTGTTTCAGCAAAGAAAGACCTGTCCAACCAGCCTGGCTCAGTGGTTGAGCATCAACCTAGGAACCAGGAGGTCACGGCTCAATTCCCCATCAGGGCCCAGGCCCGGGTTGCGGGCTCCATCCCCAGTGGGGGGCGTGCAGGAGGCAGCCGATCCATGACTCTCTCTCATCATTGATGTTTCTCTCTCTCCCTCTCCCTTCCTCTCTGACATCAAACCAGGCCCACCCGCCTTCCAGAAACCCCTGCTCTTCTCTGAGGGAGAGGCTGAGGACAGGACAATGTCCTTGTGCAGCTTCTCCCTTCTCCCATGGACATGAGAGGCGGCTCCGGCCCATGACACATGGCGGCAGGGAGGGCTGACAGAGGCGGGCACTGCTCTCTCCCCTGGAGGATCCCGTGTCAGCTGGAGGAGGCCCTGCCCAAGCCCCCGGCCCCCGCTGGGCTCACGGGGCAGAGGCTCCTCAGTGCTCCCCGCCTTCTTCGCGGGCCGCCCCTGGAACCTTCCCAGGAGCCCAGGGCTGGCGGATCTTACTGGAACCTCCTTCCCTCTCGCCTCAGCGCCCTGGGAGCTGCCTGCGTTCTGGGTGGCCTCCCGCCCGCCCAGCCCAAAGGCGTCTTGAAGCTATAAACGGACTAAATTGAAAATGTTACTGAGGGCTGGAGATAAAAGAGAGAGCTGGGTGTCTCCATGAATAAAACATGATTGGGAGGCCAGTTCTTGGAAAAATAGAGAGAATAAATTGTGGCGGATCAATTTTATCTAATTTCTTGGCCGAGCTTCTGACATGCAAATGAATGCATGCTCATAATTTATGAGTGAGCTGCGGAGATTACAGAGATTACGGGAGGGGAGGCTGCAGAAAGGAGGGGCGTGGCCAGGGATTTAGCAAAAGTCCACTAGCCTTCCCTCCTGGAAACCTGAAGACGTGGAAGCCCTCCCAGGGCCCGGCCGATGACGTGGCTCAGTGGCTGAGCATCGACCTATAAACCAGAAGGTCACGGTTTGATTCCTGGTCAGGGCTCATGCCCAGGTGTGGGCTCGATGCCCAGCAGGAGGCAGCCAATCAATGATTCTCTCTCACCATTGATGTTTCCATCTCTCTCCCTCTCCCTTCCTCTCTGAAATTGATAAAAAAAATATTAAAAAAGAAAGAAAAAGAGAGAAAGAAAGAAAGAAGGAAAGAAAGGAAGGAAGAAAAGAACCCTTCCAGGGAAGGCGAAAGCCAGACCGCCAGACCGAGTCCTGGGGTCAGGGCCTGCCTCTGTGGCCAGTTTCTCTGGCCACTCGCTCATCCCAACCACACCAGTGGCCAGCGGGCCAAGCCTGGCCACAAGGCCATGGTGAGCCCCCCTACCCCCCGCCTTTGCTCAGCTGGTTCCCATCTCCCAACACCCCATCTCACCAGCCAGGCTTCCCTCCGCCCTGGGTTTCCAGCCCGAGTCTCCCCTGGCGGCCCCAGAACCCACCTTGCCTTCTGTGCTCAGAGCCACGTGTCCGCCCCCTGGCTTAGCGCTGGCCCGCTGGCCGTTGCTGCCCGCAGACGTGTAGTCTTTGGCCCGAGCAATGACTGTACCGTGTTTGAGGTGGGTGCCAACATTAAGGAATTGGGAGGTGTGCCCTGCACTCGGGCGTCCGGCTTCCACGGAACGATCAGAATATCTGGCTGTGTGGGCTTGTGTTCTCGTTGGCTGGAATCAAGAAGTAACCCTGGCCCTTCAAGACCGGCTGCACACACCAGTTTGCCTCAGACCCCCCTGCTCCGTATTGCCTCTCTCACATGCCATTTATTATTGGGTTTGCTCTGTTGCTTTGCTTACAGTCATGTGCCCCGTGATGACTATTCGAGGCCGGGGATCGAGCCCACAACCCAGGTACATGCCCTTAACTGGTAATGCAACCTGTGACCTTTCAGTGTGTGAGCCGATGCTGTGCCACTGGGCTGTACCATCTCTTTTGACACTCCTTTCTGTCCCTGCTCACTCTGAGGCTGCCAAAATGCCCGCTGGTTAGAGCAAAATATCAATTGGCTGCCTCTTGCACAACCCCTACCGGGGATCAAGCCACAACCCCGGCACGTGCCCTTATCAGGAATCGAACCGGCAACTTTTCGGTGCACTGGATGATGCCCAACCAGCTGAGCACCACGAGCCAGGGCTGGACCTGGTCTTTATTGACCCCTGCCAGGGGGTCCCTGTGACTCCATGTGCAGGCCCAGTGGGAGGCCTTTCAGAGCCTAAGCTTGTGGGCTCTCGTGGGTGGGAGGCCCAGCTGCAGGGCTTCCCTGGACAGGCTGGGTCAGAATCCCCCTGAGCCTCAGTTTTCTGATCTGAGAAATGGGCACACTGCTCTGTGCACCGCAGGGCTGAGCTGAGGATGACCTGGGAAGGGCTGAGCACTGACTAAACGCTGGCTGCTTGGTCCCTCCGCAGAGCTGGCTGGAGCCCCGAAGCTCATCTCTGGGGAAGGCTTCAGACGCTGCTAAAGGGACCTGTCCCTTGAAAGCGGAAATGGGATTTTTCTTCCCAAATCCGTTCCTTGGGGGAAGTCTTCAAAGAGAATCCTTGTAATTTCCCGTCATAAAATTTTATGTGCAATTACCAACCATGAACTGTGAGCATTAATTGGGCAGACTGTGAGATTGTCTGTTTTTAAAACATGGACTATTTTAAAACCTCCCAGATCACAAGACACAGGCCTGAGGACATGAACTTCCAGAAGGTGGCTGGGCGGCAGCCGCCCCCCGCAGTTCCCCTCGCAGTACCTGCAGTTCCCCAGGGAAAGGAGGGGCCTGTGGAAAGCGAGATGGGGTCCAGAGAGTCAATTCACGGAGCTGTACCTCGAAGATGGGGTCACTGGGCTGTTTGTAAGCCTCCGCAGTTAAAAACGTGAGCTAATACACGTGAAATAAACAGCATGGGTAAGGGGCCTTGGGACCAGGTCTCTGGGTCCAGGTCTCTGCCTGCAGCTGGAGGTGGGGGGTCCTCCCTGGTTCCTCGCTCTCATCAGCGAGGCTCTCTGCTCCCCCAGGATGCTCCCTCCAGCTCCTCCTCCCTGACCCCACCTCACTAGGCTCCTGCAAGGAGCCCCTCCCGTCTCCCCGGTCCTCCCTTCTTAGCATTTCTTTTTCTTTTAATATATTTTTTATTGATTTCAGAGAAAGAAAAGGAGGGGGAGAGAGAGATAGAAACATCAATGATGAGAGAGAATCATGGACCGGCTGCCTCTTGCAAGCCCCCCACTGGGAACAGAACCCGCCACCTGGGCCTGTGCCCTGACCGGGAATCGGACTGGGACCTCCTGGGTCATCGGTTGATGCTCACCCACTGAGCCACACCGGCCGGGCTCCCGTCTTAGCATTTCTCACACAGTGGCCTGGTGGCCTGCTGGTGGCCCCCTTGGCGGGAGCCGCTTGCTGGTGGGCAGGCTCCCAGCTTTGGTTCCGGGACACGAGCTGCGAGTGATGATTGTTGAATGAATGAACACCCAGCATGTGTGGAGGAGAGAGGGCTGGTACTCCTGTGCTGGGCTCCGCACTTCCCACTCTAACCGGGAGAATATGCACATTTCGGGTCTGCAGGTCCGGGGGGTGCGGGGGGAGCCTCGGCACCAGCCGCCTGGATGTGGATGTGTTACCAGCAGGGCCAGTGGCAGCCACGCCTGGGCTCCGTGTTCCCTCGGCATCTCAGGCCCCCCTACCCAGGTGGGACCTGGCTTTCACCACCTCAGAGACGTGGGCCTGAGGCTCGCAAGCTCTAGCCCCTTCCAGAGGTCACAGGGCGCGGACGGAGCAGAGCCGGGCTGGTACCCGCATCTGACTGGGAGCAGGAGAGATGGCGCTTCTGACCCCGGGCAGCCGAGCTGAGGTGGAGCTGGAAACAGGGCGGGAACCCGGAGGTCGGAGGTCTCTTGGGCCCGGAGTCTGATTCTCCATCAACTCCTGGCTCCCGGGGCCCCGCTCGGAAAGAGTGAGGCCAGCCAGGCCTCAGGCCTCCTGGGACCCCGTCCCCCGGCTCCCCGCGTGGCAGGGGCCCAGGAGGCGCAGGGCACCCGGGGGAGAGGGCTTGGCAAACTTTTCCAAGCGACTTCTCATGGGCTGAGGACACGCCTGCTGCTTCTCTGGGCTCCGTCCCCCCGGGGTGCAGGGCCCTGGGGAGGGGGCCGTGGGTGATTGGGGCCTGGCCACTCCCAAGTGGCCCGGGTGCCCCTCAGGGTCCCTTTCCAGGAGGGCCCCTGGCCCCAGGGCCTCTCTTTCCAGTCCTTTCCCGCAGGGACCTGTCCCCTCCCAGGACGGGCCCCGGTTGCTGGGCAGAGGCCACCAAAGACTCTGTGGACCAAGAGGAGCCTGGAGAAGGCCCGGAGGACTGGTGCTCCCAGGGCCCGTTGCCAGGCCCCCCAACTCCGCCATTGGAGCTGAACTCCCTGAGCTCCTGGAGAGCAGGGCCCGGGGCGGAGGCCTGGGTGCAGAATGAAATATCCACGTCGTTAAAGGTGGCAGTGGCCAGGAGCTGGAAACAGGCACCTCCTACACCATCTGGTTACTGGGTTTCCCAGCAGAGGGAGCCCGCTCCTGGGAGCCACTGATGGGAGGTGGCGGCTCCTTCCCTGCTCAGCACCTCCTCTTGGTGGCCGCCCACCTGGAGCTCAGTCACACGGTCACTCTTCAGCCCGGTGTCCAAGCACCAGGGCTGCCGGGCGCTGGACAGGCTGCTGGGGGGGGACTGTCCCCGACCTGCAGGAGCCGGGAGCAGGTGTGTAACAGACGAGTGAAGTGTCTTCCCCAAGTGATGGGGGCTGTGATGGCCATGATCCAGGATGAGGGACGGAAAGTGATGGGGGGGTGTGCATGGAAGAGGGCAGTCAGGGAGGCCTCCCTGGGGAGGGACATTTCCCCGAGGCCTGACGGATGCACTGAGGGCCCCACAGGGCAGAGGCCCAAAGGTGGGAAGTGAGCAGGAGGTCCAGGCACAGGAAGGTGGCTGCGGGGCCCATGCATGGTGTCAGGGGCATCTGGAAGGTGAGGTCAGCGGGCACAACGTCAGGCTGGGCCAGGCTAGCTGTGGGTGCAGGCTGACTCTTCTGATTGTCACAGAAACCACTGGAACGTTCTAGCAGAGGGTTGATGTGATCAGCTCTGCACATGGGGAACCTTGTCCGAGGGAACCTTATTCAAGGGTAACTTTGTCTGAGGGGAACCTTGTCCGAAGGGAACCTTGTTGGAGGTAATCTTACTCAAGGGGAACCTTATTTGAGGGGAACCTTGTCCAAGGGGAAGCTTGTCCCGGAGGAACCTTGTTCCAGGGGAACCTTGTCCCAGGGTAACCTTATTCGAGGGGAACCTTATCTGAGGAGACCCTTATTCAAGGGAAACCTTGTTGGGGGGAACCTTGTTCCAGGGGACCCTTGTCTGAAGGGAACTTTGTCCCAGGGTAACCTTATTCGAGGGAAACCTTATATGAGGGGAACCTTGTCCAAGGGGAACCTTATCTGAGGGGACCCTTATTCAAGGGGAACCTTGTCCCGGGGGACCTTGTGGGGGGTGGTACTTCCTGGGACCCCCCCTCCCAAGTAAACAACTTGCGGGGACCCCTCGGTCCAGCTCTGCGCCTGGGGAACACAAGCTGAGACGCCGGAAACCATTTAATTCCAGCGGATCCTCGTGCCAGGGAACCCGTTTCCTTGTGGACTGCTGGCCATGCAGCACCTGGGGTGCAGCTGGGGGGCCTGTCTCCACGGGGGGTGCCCGGCCGGAAGGCGCTCTCAGGGAAATGGAAACGTTGTAATTAGCGTGCGCAGCCCTCACTTCTGATCGCATTAAATTGGTTCCGCTTGCACAGGGCAGAGCGCATGGAAAAGGCAAATTAACATGTTCCGTGTTAATAGGCTTGGATTAAACTGGGCTCCGAGAACCCAGGGAGGCGGCGCGGGTCCCCCTGGACGCTGTTTGGGGTTCGAGGGGCCGTTTCCTCCCCTCGAAGCCGCTGCCGCGGAAATGACTCGAAGAGCCGGGAATCTGCAGGAACCGCCTCGTCTGGGCGCCTGGACTTGCCTCTCGGCACCTGGGGCCACAGGAGAGGAGAAAGGAAGCGGAAACCAGGCTGTGGCTCAGTGGTAGAGCATTGACCTATGACCTAGGAGGTCAGGGTTCAATTCCCAGTCCAGGCATGTGCAGGGTTGCGGGCTCCATCCCCAGTGGGGGGCGTGAAGGAGGCAGCCGATCCATGATCCTCTCTCATCATTGATGTTGTTCTCTCTCTCCCTCTCCCTTCTTCTCTGAAATCAATACAAACATATTTTTAAAATTATATATAAAAACGAACGCTCTTG
>JAWPEG010000015.1:2698734-2714456 GCA_035771395.1 Myotis vivesi | reverse complement strand
TCATCAACAAATCAACAGACGACAAGTGCTGGAGAGGATGTGGAGAAAAAGGAACACTTGTGCACTGCTGGTGGGAATGCAGACTGGTGCAGCCACTATGGAAGACAGTATGGAGTTTCCTCAAAAAACTGGAAATGGAACTCCCATTTGACCCTGTGATCCCACTTCTGGGAATATATCCCAAGAAACCAGAAACACCAATCAGAAAGGATATATGCACCCCTATGTTCATAGCAGCACAATTCACCATAGCTAAGATCTGGAAACAGCCTAAGTGCCCATCGACAGTTGAGTGGATTAAAAGACTATGGTGCATCTACACAATGGAATACTGCGCTCCCGTAAAAAAGAACGAGTCCTTACCATTTGCAACAGCATGGATGGAGCTGGAGAGCATTATGCTAAGCGAAATAAGCCAGTCAGAGAAAGATAAATATCATATGACCTCACTCATTTGTGGAATATAATGAACAACATAAACTGATGAACAAGAATAGAGCCAGAGGGAAAAAATACTCTAGAATATAATAGAAGTAATCCTGTTATTTGCAAATTTTTAATATTTCCTATATATTTTATGATTTCATACTATGTTAGTACAGTTTTGGTAATATTATTATACTTTAAATCCTTTTATTCTTGAGATACTAATATTATTGCATGTAATATATGTAAGATCATTTTTCTTGAATAATTGGTGTTTATTGCATGTAACATCATATTTAGAATCATTTTTCTTGAGATATTAATGTTTGTTGCATCTAACATTATTTAAGATCATTTCTTTTGAAATATTAAGGTTTATTGCATGTAACATAAAAATATATATAATTTGATGTTTTGACATATATATGTATACACACATATATCAACACAAATCAACTCAATCAAAAACCAAAAGTTTCCTGTGCCCCCTCATAATCCCTCCCTCCTGCCTTCCCTGGCTCCTTCTGTCTGCAAGTGACCCCTGATCTGCTTCCTGTAACTACAAATTACTTTGCCTTTTCTAGAATGTTCTAGCAACAAGATCACGCAGTATATACCTTTTGGGCCTGGTTTCATTCACTCATGATAATTTGAGGTTCATCCACCTCGCTGTGGGTCTCCGCAGTCCATTCCTTTTCATTGTTGAACAGTATTCCATTGCTTAGAGGTAAGCCAACGTCTCCTATTTTATTAAAAAAAAAAATTTAAATCCTCACCTGAGGATATGTTTTTACTGAGTTCTTTCAGTGAGAGAGGAGGGGAGAGAGAGAAACGTCCATGTAAGAGAGAAACGTTAATTGGTTGCCTCCCATATGGGACCTGGGACTGAACCAGCAACCTGGGTGTGTGCCCTGACCGGGAATTGAACCTGCAACAGGACGACGCTCCAACCCTCCGAGGCACCCGGCCAGGGTCCGTTGTCGTTTATTTTAGGAACAAGAAGACTCAGGTTCCGAAAAGTGAAGTGACGTGCCCACAGTCTCTTGGCTGGGAGGTGGTGAACGTCAACCCAGGCGGCTGCATCCAGGGCCAGCTTGCCTAAATGCCATTTGTGCCTCTCTCGATCCGGGCCGGGCTGCCCTCCTCTGAGGCAGGCGGAATAATGCCCCCCCCCCCCCTGCAGTCCCTGGTGTCTGTGAAGATGGCAAGGGGTGATGAAGGTTGCAGGGGGAACAGGTTGCTAGCAGCTGACTTCAAGATAAAGCGATTATCCTTGCTTGTTAGCCCGGTGGGGCCAATGGAATCACAACAGCCCTTTGAAGAGGGAAGTAGAGGAAGAGGCTGGAACCAGATATTTGAAGAAGCTGTGCTGCTGGATTTGAGGATTTGGGGGAGGAGCTATGAGCCAAAGAATGCTGGCGGGCTTTACAAGCCGGAAGAGACCGGGAAGGAGCCTTAGGAAGGAACCCCGTCCTGCCACCCCTTCTACCCCCGGGACACCGTGTGGGACCTCTGACCCCCAGCTCCGTCGGGTAATCAATCTGTGTTGTTTTAAGGCACGGAGGCTACGGGAAACTTAGACAGTGACCTTGACCAAGACCTGGGAAAGCAGCCAGGGGCTGTAGAGTGTCCATGGCGGTGGGTGCACGGTGAGCCTATCAGAGGATGCGGAACCCTGGGCAGAGCATGTGCACCCTTGGGCCCCTGCCCCAAGTTCAGGCCCAAACTCTGGCTGAACTATTTCCAAGGTGGCAGTGGGGCAGCTGGGAGGTGGGAGGCTGTGGGCTCAGAGCCAGCTGGGCAGAACCAACCAGTCCCTGGTTCTTTGCGGGCCGCGGATAACTGCAAGGGGCGGGCCTTCTCTACCCCCTGAGCCAGACAGGCCCAGCTGCAGGGGATGCTGGGAGGGTGGGCATGCTGGCCCAGGGCAGCCATGAAGTCAATGCTCAGAAAACGGAGAAGTTGCCCAGCTGGTGTGGCTCAGTGGTTGAGCATCGACCTATGAACCAGGAGGTTACAGTTTGATTCCCCATCAGGGCACAAGCCCAGGTTGTGGGCTCGATCCCCAGTGCGGGGCCTGCATGACTCTCTTGCATCATTGATGTTTCTCCCTCTCCCTCTCCCTTCCTCTCTGAAATCAATACAAATATATTTTAAAAATAGAGGAGGTTAAGCCCTCAGAGAGGGAAGGGCTCGAGGGAGCTGCGTGGCCTGGAGAGCATGTTAGGGCCAGCATTCCAGGCAGACACAGCAGTGCACAGGCTGGTGCGGGGGGTGGGGGAGGACAGGTCAGCAAGGAGCCACCTGTGGTGGTTCAGGTGAGAGCGGTGTGGCCAGCACGGGTGGGGGCAACGAGCTGGAGTGGAGGGGACATCTTGGGGAGAAGAGGGGGGCAGTGGACAGCCAGTGGGCAGCCCCGCAGCCCAGGATGAGCCCAGTGAGGTCGTGGCTCCAGGATTTGCTTCCAAAAGCCCCTGGGGCTGCGGTCAGCACCCCTTCCAGGCTCCGCTCCCGGGCCCCCAGCCTGTGCCCAGGGAGACAAGACCAGATTTCCTGCTTCAGCTTCCCCCCCTGCCCCCCTACTCCCCACCCCCACGCAGCCCCCATGGCCCGCCCCTCATGCCCCCAGCTCTGGCCATGCACCCTCTGATCAGCCCTCCCTCCCACCAGGAGGTCCTCCCCCAGCCCTGCCAGCTGGGCGGCTCTCAGCAGGGGGCCCGGGGCCTGGATCTCCTCCCCTGCCCCTGCCCCCACCTCTCCCCATCCCAGGCCCCTGCCCACCCTTCAGCCACACCAGGCCCCCCTCTGGTCCTCCTCTCTCACCTCCTCCCCTTCCTCCCCACCCCTGCTGCGCAGGCTTCCTCCCCCCACCCCCACCCCACCCCACCCCACCCCCTGCGGCTCTGGAATTCCTGGTGGAACCCAGTCCTGGCCGGCCCTGAACCCTGGTTGTAAAGCCTGCGGGTGTGTGGATGGACCCGCCTTGTGGGCTATCCTGGCCTTGTCTTCCGCGCCTCTGTGAGTCTGCATCCCGCCGTGTTGATACACCGAGGTATAATTTTTTGTGCACACACTCAGCACCGCCTGGGGAACCTTTCCTGGAACCGGGGCTGGCAGTTTACATATAAGAGGGCTTTGTTTAATGCCAGCAGCTTCCCGCCCGCCGGGGACTCAGAGCCCGGGACTCAGAGCGCTCACCTGCCTCCCTCCCCCTGCAAGACCTGGAGGCCCCGGCTTTGTGGTTGGAAGGGGGGGGGGGGTTCGGCCGGACGGGGGTTTCCTCGCTCTGAGGAAGAGGCCCTTTGTGCCACCCCCCCTTTGCTTCGAGTCCTCCCCCTACAGTCTTTCTGGGGCCCCACAAGCCCCCCAGACCGCCTCTATCCGGGCTGTTTAACTCCGAATCCGACCCCCTCGAATATCCGGGAGTGGAAAATGAGGCCAGCATCCCTTGTGCTGCGACCGCTGGGAGCAGGGTGGGTGGAGGGGGCGGTGGGCAAGGCTCGGGCACTGAGAGCAGGGAGAAGGGGAACACCCCTCCGAGTGCGGATGGCAAGGCCTGGCTCCCAGTGTTGTTGGGCATCTAATTCCTGTGTCGTGCATTTAGCGGCCGGCCCTGTCGAGCACGTCGTGATGGGCATAGCAGCGCTGAGTGAGGACGCACGCCTGCTGAGTTTGTTGGGTTTTGCAGGAGGCGGCTGAGAGCAGCGGGATGGGCAGATCCTTTGGGTTCTGGATGCCCACACTGAGCCCACGCTGTATGGCTCGCCCGTGTGTGCGTCTCCTCCCGCCTCTGGGGAGCGGAGCCCATCCTGGCGGCTCCCCTGTGGGGAGGAAATGAGCTGGTTCACAGGGGCCCTTGGACAGTCTGGCACATGTATGTGCTATGTATGTTTATCATCCAGAACAGCGGCCGGTGTGGCTCAGGGGTTAAGCATCGACCTAGGAACCAGGAGGTCACGGTTCGATTCCCGGTCAGGGCACAGGCCTGGGTTGCGGGCTCCATCCCCAGTGGGGGGCGTGCAGGAGGCAGCCGATCCATGATTCTCTCTCATCATTGATGTTTCTCTCTCTCTCTCTCTCCCACTTCCTCTCTGAAATCAATACAAATATTTTTTTTTAAAGGGGATCCATTCAAGCCCTCACTGGTTGTGCTCAATGGTTAGAGTGTTGGCCCTGGCACTGAAGGGTCAAAGGTTCGGTTTCATGTTGAGGGCTTGGTTCCGAGTCGGGGCATGTGCCTGGGTTGCAGGTTCAATTCCCAGCCCCAGTCAGGGCATGTGAGGGAGACAACCAATCTCTGTGTCTTTTTCACATCGATGTCTCTGTCTCTCTCTCTTCCACTCGCTAAAAAAAACCAATGGGAAAAATACCCTCAGGTGAGGATTAACAAACCCAAACAAACCAAAAAAAGAAGGGACCCGCGCAAGACCACAGACTGTGCCCTCTGCCCCCTTCCCTGGCCCTGGCCCTGCCCCTGCTGACCAGCTTCCTCGGAACTGGGTGCCTTTAGAGGGAGGGACCTGAGAGGCCAAAGCAAGTGGCCAATGGCGAGAAGGAAGGGGCCAGGCTGTGCCCACCTCCCTGGGGGAGGCCAGCAGGACCTGGATGGTTGGCTGCCCTGCCCCCCACAGGACCTCAGGGTGCTGTGGGGCCCCTGTGGAGGGTGCGCGAGCTGTCCAGTGGGTGGGGCGTGTGTGAGCTGAGAGTGACTGATCACGGTCCCCTCGCAAGGCAGACAGCCGGTCAAGCAGGGGGACTCTCTAGGCATAAGCTGGAGGCCCCGCCATGGTGGACTGTCCCTGGGTCAGGTGATGGACGGTGGCTCTTGGAGCTACCAGCGCAGCCCCATTTCACGGAGGAGGAAACTGAGGCACAGAGAAATGCAATCACTGGCTGGGAGGCAGGGGAGCTGAGAGCACAAAGCAGATCATCTGCTGTCAGGCTGGAGCTATTACAAAAAGTGACTCCCTCCCCCCTTACCCAGCCACCTCGGGACATGAAGACCCCCTGCCTCCCCCTCCCCAGCCCCCGGCACTTTGCTACCTGATATCAGCACTGGGAGCCTTGGCTTCGGGGTCAGCTTTGCCATAGGTGGCGGTATGACCTTGGGCAAGTCTGTGTCTCCCTGGGTATCTGCTTCCCCCTCTTTCTAGCCAGAAGTCGGATTAGTGTGTCTCCGAGGGCCCTTGGAGCCAGCTCCGCAGCCCGAGTCCTGTCGCTCGCGTGGGGGGCCTGGTTTTTCATTCTCTGCCCTGACCAGCAGGCTCTGTTCCAGGGGCAGGAGGAGGCTGGGATGCTGGCAGAAACTTCCCAGACCCTCCCCTGGCCCCTGCTGGGGCCTTGGCTCTGGGCGGGGGCTCCGGGGCCTCTCCCAGTGGGTGCCAGGTCGGGCTGCCTTTGTCTGCCGCCGGAGGCCAGCCAGGCGGCTGCTGCTGCAGTGGGCCCCTGCCCAGGCCTGGGAGATGGCTGCAGCTGGGATCGTTTAGAATAGGAAAAAAAAGAAAAGAGAGAGAGAGAGAGAGAGAATGACCAGGCCAGCCGGCTGGCAAAGAAAGAGGCTTAAACAGAAAAGGGCTCGGCTGTTCCCCGCAGAGATTTTCGTTCTGCACAAAGTTTCCGTTCCTTCTGAAGGCGCTGGGCTTTGAAGTCCCCCGCGGGAGCTCCCTCTGCCCCTGGGAAGCCGGGCCCTGGCGGGTCCCCAGGTGCGTGGCCAGGGTGGGGCCGGGCACTCAGAGGAGGCAGCAGCAGGCCCTGGTGAGCACGGTGCCAGGCCAGGCCCACCGGGGTCGGAGCCTGGCCCCTCTGGTGGCTGGCCTTGGGCCTGGATCGCCTCTGCTCCTTCTGGCGTTGACCACTGGCCGGGTGCTGGTCGGGCCAGAGGGTAGGCATCAGCCCAGATCTGCCGCTTCGTGCAGTCAGAGCTCCGGGGAGATTTCACAGGTGGGGAAACTGAGGCAGAGAGGGGGCCGCAGGCAGGCCGGGGAGCCGAAGCTGACTGCATGGCCATCGTGCGGGCTTTGCCTCTCAATAGTGACAATAGCTGAGACCTACTAGGGCAGTGGTTCTCAACCTGTGGGTCGCGACCCCTTTGGGGGTTGAATGGCCCTTTCACAATGGTCGCCTAAGACCATCGGAAAACACATATATAGGTGTCCCAAACTTCACGCAAGATTTGCAATTCAATTCAATTGCAAATCTTGTGTGAAGTTTGGGACACTCCATATAATTACATATTGCTTTTGGGATGAATCACTATGCTTTAATTTTGTTCAGTTTGTAACAATGAAAATGCATCCTGCATATCAGATATTTACATGACGATTCATAACAGTAGCAACATTACAGTTATGAAGTAGCAACGAAAATAATTTTATGGTTGGGGGTCACCACAACGTGAGGAGCTGTATTAAAGGGTCGCGGCGTTAGGAAGGTTGAGAACCACTGGCCTAGGTGCTTACAGAAGGGAAGGGCCCAGTGACCGGCCCCAGGGACCTGGCAGGTAGAGAAAGATGGAAGGACCCTCTCGGGAAACTGCCTCCCCCGCCCTGTCCGTCTCCTAAGCCGGTCCCATCCTTGCAGGAGAGCTCTCCTCCCCGTCAGCCTGCCCCTCCGGGCCACAGCCACAGACTGAGACGCTCTCCTGAGGCCACCACTAGGCGCTGAGCATCTGAGGACACTGGGATGCCATGGCGACAGGGTGGCCTGGGCCCTGGCGATCCCGCTTCCCTCCTTCCTGCCCACGGGCATCGGGTCCCCGATTCCACGTGCCCAGCCCAGGGACATGCATGCTGGCGCCCTTCTGAGGTCTCCCTGGCATTTCTCTTGGGCTCGGGCACCTAGTAGGCTCTTTTCACGATGGTGGGGGTTGGGAGGAAATAACAGGACAGCAGTTTTTTGTTTTGTTTTTGCAAAATGCTCTCTGAGTTTGGTCCCGCACACACTTCGGTCTTTTTGGTAAATAATAATGGTCCCCAAAATGGTTGGAGGTGGGTGAGGGTTGGCTGCTCCCCCATAACCTCCCTCCCAGATTATGGGAGGTGAGTCCCTGACCAGATGCTGACGCACACACGGGTCCTCACTGAAGCAGGAGCCCCGCTGGGGCGAACAGGTCTCCACCCGGGGCTGTGAGCTCAGCAGGCCCAGCGTTCTGTGCTGCAGTGCTCCCTGCCCTCTCCTGTGGGCGGGCACCCAGACGCCTGTGTCTCCCTGAGGCTGGCACCACGGAGTCAGAACTTAGAGCCAACGGCTGGACCCAGGACCTCGGAGAGATCAAGCTGGGGCGGGGTGGTGACCTCAGGTTCAGGTTACTGAGTCTCACTGGACTTACATCCCGTTCAGACCAGGTGGGGAGTGTCTTGACACCATTTTACTAGATTATACCTCGAACGCCTTTAATTCCACCCATGAGAGCCCACTTCTAAATCGATCACATTAAAAAAAATGTTTTTATTGATTTTAGAGAGAGAGGAAGGGAGAGGGAGAGAGACACAGAAACATCAATGAGAGAGAATCATGGATTGGCTGCCTCCAGCATTCCCCTTACTGAGGATCAAGCCCACAACCCGGGCATGTGCCCCGACTGGGAATAGAACCAGAGACCTCTTGGTTTATAGGTTGACACTCAACCACTGAACCACACCAGCCGGGCTCGATCACATTTTTTGATATCCTGTTTGCTAATTAGCAAAATACTGGTGACTGATAGACTTGCGGAGGGCCAAAGGCCTTGTGACCAGTTCTGTGTGTGCCCCTGCCTGGTGCGATCTCCCACAGTTAGAACACTGGGCATCCATCAAGTTCATGAACGTTGTTCAGTTTTGGGGGAGTCATGAGTTATTTACATACTTTTGACTTTGTGGGGTGTCAGCCTGTCTAAGCCCTGTGTTCAAGAGTCAACTGTATCCTCCTGTTTTGTACTTTTAAAGTGAATTGCAGCCCAGCTGATGTGGCTGAGCATTGACCTATGAACCAGGAGGTCACGATTCGATTTCCGGTCAGGGCACATGCCCAGGTTGTGGGCTTGATCCCCAGTGTGGGGCATGCAGGAGGCAGCCGATCAATGATTCTCTCTCATCATTGATGTTTCTATCCCTCTCTCCCTCTCCTGTCCTCTCTCTGAAATCAATAAAAACATTAAAAAAGTATAGTGATACCACCACAATTATTTAAAAAAAATAAAGTGAATTGCAGACATTGTAAACGGAGCAGTTTAAGAGCACAAAGCAACAAGTGAGCCAGAGTCTGCTGACCCCGGCTGTGTCCCACACTGGGGCGGCCCGAGGTGGCCTGGGCGTAGGCGCGAGGGGCCAGGAGCTCGGAGCTTTGGGGGGGGGGGGCGGGTGTGAGTCCACCGGGACCCTCCGCCGAGCTGGTTCCTTCGCTGCCTTGTGGGTGTTCCCTGCAAAGACTGCTGACGCCCCAAGACTCCAATAATTAGAATAATGATGATAAAATAGAAATGGCTTTCTCAGCCGAACAGAAACCGGAGAAGACAAGGAGGTTCCCACACCCGCCTTATTGTTTTTGGCCCTGAATTCCCGCAGCCCCAGGGAGGCGAATGTCTGGGCTCATGGCTGGCCTCTTCCAGTTGTGGTCAAGGGGGGCAGGCCCTGGGGACCCTTGGGGAGTGTCATGTACAGGGATCTCTCTCTCGGAGCCTCAAGCTGAGCTGTAAGAGAGAGGGACTCACTTCGATCTGGTCTGACCCTGGTCTGCAGCTTCTGGAGCATCTAGACCAAGCCCCGGGAGAGGAGCCCTCAACTTCGCAAAAACTGGCGAGGCGGCCCGGGAAGGTCCAGAGGGTGGCGGCGGCTGGTTCATCACCAAGGTGCCAGGCCATCTCCCCCCAGGTTCCACCGGAGACCACAGCCATCGCTTCCTTCGTCCCCACAGGACACAGGCGTCCCAGGAAACCTGGCCTCCAAGAATAAGCGGACCATTAAAATACAAACGCAAAAGAGAAAAGGGAAAACTCAAGTCCGCTCAAGCACGGAGCCTCCTGGATAGACCTAAGGCTGCGAGAACGCGCCTAGAGAGCAGGGCGTGTCTGTCTGAAGGAGCGCCAGCACCAGGAGGGGCTGTGGGGCCAGGAGGGAACTTTCGGGGTGAGATGGGCATCTCTCTCTACAGCCGTGGTTGCCTTTGACGGGTGGTGAAGGTGAGAGGCAGGGAGGGAAGGAAGTGAAGGCCCGACAGCCCTGAGGATCCTGGGCTCCATCTGGGCCAGGCGGGCCGCAGGGACTAACATGAAACCCTCAGGGCGGCCCCAGGAGATCAGGCTCTCTGTCTCCCCGTTTTGCAGATGAGTAAATGGAGGCACAGAGAGTCCCCTTGCTCGAGGCTTTGTGCAGCAAGGCCAGGGCGGGAGCTGGGGTGGAAGAGGGATCAGGTTGGTCTCTTCGCCTGGCTGTGATGGCCCCGTTGGGCCCTTGGCTCCGAGCTGTGACAACTCCCCCCCCCCCCCAAATCACCCAGCTCCTTCCTACCTCAGGCCCTTTACACACACCGTTCTCTCTGCCAGGAACCCCGCCTCCTTCCGCCTCCTCCAGGCTCTCAGCCAGACCACCATCGAGACCCTCTGTGTCTTGGCCTGGTTTACACTGTACTTTTCCTTCTGGGGATTGTTTAAAACTGTGATTAAATAATTATTTATGTGGCCATTTATGAAAAGTCAGCCTCCCTGCAAGAGAACAAGCCCAGCAGGCAGGGCCTGGGGTCCTCGTTCTGGCACACAGTAGGCTCACAATCAATCCCGTACATGTTGAATAAACAAGTGAATAGAGGCATGGATTGCTTTCCTGGAGGAAGACGTGGGGGGCACATCTTCCCTCCCAGGACCAGGGTTCCTTTGCAGTCTGAGGCAAGTTTTCCCCGGGAGTGCGTGACTTTCAAGCAAGACAACGGCAAACAGAAGGCACACGTTTAGAGGGTTCGTAGTCGAGCGCCACTGAAAGGGCGTGTGTGCATGCGTGCATGGGCGTGTGCGGATGGGGAGAAGGTGGTCATTTGGTCACGCGTGGCAGAGCACCCCTTGACCGAACATGGGGGTCCCAGTTCCGAGGTTGCAAAAGGAACCTATTTTTAAAATAGTATATTTTATTGATTTTTTTTTTTTTTTTACAGAGAGGAAGGGAGAGGGACAGAGAGCCAGAAACATTGATGAGAGAGAAACATCGATCAGCCACCTCCTGCACACTCCCCACTGGGGATGTGCCCATAACCAAGGCACACGCCCCTGACCAGAATCGAACCTGGGACCCTTGAGTCCGGCGCAGGCTGAAGCTCTATCCACTGAGCCAAACCGGTTAGGGTGAAAGGAACCCATTTTATTTCACTTCATGGGCCTGCCTGGCTTTTGTCGCCCATGGCCCCTCCTGCTCTGGGTGATACCTGCTTCTTTGGGCCTCACTCGCTGCAGTGTCCAGCGCATCCTTAGGACCCAGCGGACCTGGGTGGGGCCAGGCAGCGCCTCCTCCGGAGAGGGAGGGCTTGGAAGGAGACACCTGTTCCTGTGAGCATGGACTTGTATGTTTTTAAAAACATCAACTGGTCATCTCTCTTGCGTTTATGCTGGCAGCTTGGAGTCTCACAGTGGACAAAGGGTCTTTCCAGCCACTCCTGGGGGGGGGGGGGCGGCAGCTGATGAAGGGGTCATGGGGCCTTCTCACAGGGGAGACCCCCCAGCCCCTGGGGGCCAGGCTGGAAGCAGGCATCTGGGGTATCAGATGCCACCTGAAGAATGACCTTTTTCTGGTCCCAGGTCAGCAGGCCGGTGAGAATCAAGGCTCAGGGGGGCAGGGCAGTGAGCCTGCCCTCAGCCAGTGCCCCCCAAGACCCTGTCAACTAGGAGCTACAGGCTTTTTTGCTGCTCTGGAATTTTTCTTAAACTAGCACATTTTTTTTTTCTGGAAGGAATTAAAAATGAAACAAGCTTCAGAGAAAGCTGGGGTGAGCTGCACCCCCTGAGCTGGAGACAGCAGCCAGATCCTGGGTGGGGGGCGGGGGAGCCAACACGTGGGACTGCACCCCCAAGGGGTCCGAAAACTTCGTGCTCCTTTTCAAGTCCCCCAGCCTTTGTGGGTTGGTTCCTGGGAGGCCGTCCCCCACCCCATCCTGTTACCCAACTCTGGCCTCTGGGGCTCCTGCAGTTCCCTGGGGTGGAAAGAGGGCAGCGCTGCGGGGCTCCCTGCCTGTGACACCCCCCCTTTCCTCCAGCACACCCCTTCCCCGCCGAGCTCCTTTTGTCCTCCCGCACCCCCCTCTCCAGGCTCCCGGCTGGGCAGGATCGGAAGTCTCCAGCCCCCTGGGGAGCCTGGGCGGGTCAGCGGGGGCTGTTCTCCGCCCACTCCTCCAAGGCACCCCGGAGCCAGGCCAATCCCCCCCCCCCCCGCCCCCAGCGTGTGCCATCTGCCGCCTGTCAGCCTCTCTCCGTGGGCCCCATCCCAGGCGCCGCCGGGGGGTGGGGGAGCTGCTGATTTGGCCCCTCCTTCCTGGCTCCTTCCCAGGCGCCTGGCGGCCTCTGCCCTCGCCGTGGCCCTTGGCACCCCCCCCCACCGCCCTAAGCCGAACCCCGCCATCCCGGAGCTGCGGGGGACGGCTCCCTCTTCCCGCCGCCAGGGAGCCCCAGGTGCGGGACACGCTCAGATGCGAGAGCTGGGGAGGGTGGCGACCCGGGGTGACTGTAACTTGGGGGGGGGGGGGCTGGGTCCCAGCTAGGAGACCTCTCTGTCCTGGTCCCTCTGGGGGACCCTCCTCGCTGTCTGTCTCCCCGTGTCAAGGTGTCCCGCTCGGCGTCGCGTTTCGCGGGTCACCCCGACTCTTCCTCCGCGTGCCAGGGTGTCCTCCCCGCACCCACGGGCCCTCGCTCGCCAGCCACGGGGGTTCGGGGTGGCATCCACCCCAGCAACCAGCTCAGGCCCCGGTCGGTGCCCGCCAGCCGGAGAGGGGGAGCGGGGTCGGAGGGGACCGCGGGGCCGGGCCGGGGCCGGGGCGGGCGGCGGTTCCCGTGAAAGGTTGCCCTGGGTAACTGGTCTCCGAGGGGACGCAGCCCTCCCTCCCTCCCTCCCTCTCTCCCTCTCCAGTGGCGACTTATCGATCCGCGAGATGGATAACCCCCAGCGCCGCGCGCTCTCCAGCTCCAGGGCGAGCCGACCCAAGGTGGCGCCACTCGCCCGGGAGGGGGTGGACGCCGGGGCCGACCCCCCACCCTGGCCTGGCCGCCCGTCCGCCCGCCGCTGGTGGGGGAAGGGAGGCTGCAGGGGACCGGTTTAGGGGAGCTTCCTGGGGTCGACTTTGCCGGAGTCCGCGCCCTCCCCCCGCGGGTCCCACGTGGAAACCGCAACTGGCCTCGAGCGGCAGGGACGCGGGGCGCCCCCTGGCGGCCGGGGCAAAACTTGGTGGGAAGTAGGAGCGCTTTCTTTCGTCCTTCGCGGGGGGGGGGGGGGGGAGGGGTAGGCAGGGCTACAGCTATATTTTGGAGCTAAGCGGGTCCTTTATAGTCTTAGGGAAGAAGTGCGCGGGGACCCTACAAATGCGGGTTGGGGGGGCGCGCACGGAGTTAGCCCAGAGGCTTAGGAGTCTGTGTGGAGGTGGGGCCCTGAAGGTCTTCCCACACTGACCCGTGGGCAAAACCCGAGAGTGAAAAGCCAGGTCCACGGATCGCTTGTCCGTGGGACATAATTTGCGGAGGTGGCCATCTGGGGCGATTCACCCCAGTTTCCCACCCCCTCCCTTCCCTCGCTTTTTGCAGTTTGCGGTGCAGCTGCATCTGGACGAGTGACGGCACNCCCGCCCCCCCCCCCCCGACCCCCTGCAGCCAGGGCCCGAGTCGGCGCCCCGCGCGCGCCGGTGCGGGGTCTGCGCCCGCGCCGTGCCCGCCGCCGCAGCCGCCGCCGCCGCGGTCCGGGTTTTGCGGGCGGCCGGAGCTGTATTTCCAGCGCTGTCCATCGCTCGGTGCTGTTGGCCCTCTCTCCGTCTGATCCGAGCCGGAGCAGCGCGGGGCGCCCCACGGGATCAGAGCGCTCCCCCGCCGGGACTCCGCTCCTCACATCCTCCTGCTGGGACCCGGCTACATTTCCAGCCAAGCCTGGCTCTATTATGTGTCTCTGCAGTGCAGCCCCAGCAGCCGGATCGGGAGGAGGAGAGCCAGCGACCACAAAGAAGACAGGAGCGCGAGGGAGGCTGGCGGGCGGGCCGGCGCCGGCTGGAGCGCGGAGGAGCCGGGGCGCAGCCGCCGCCGCCGCCGCCGCCGCCGCCCGGGAGGACGGGAGCCCAGCCGCCGCCTGCTCGTCCTCCTCCTCCGCCGCCGCCGCCACCGCGGCTGCCGCCGCCCCCTTCCCCGAGCCCCTGGCCCATGGAGGCAGCTAGCGGGCCGGCGACTTGGCACCGGCCTGGGGATCGGCTGCGCACCGCGCGCTGAGCACCGCAGCCCGAGGGCAGGCAGCGGCCGCCGGGCGCACGGGCTGAGCGATGCCCGGGGCACGGGTGCGCCTGCTCGCCACCGCCTGAGCGCCCCCCGCGCGCCCCTTCCTCCTCCGGGGGGCCGGCGCCGGACGGAGCCAGCCGAGAGCCAGAGAAGGGGGCGTGAGCCAGGGCCCCCCGCGCTGCGGCTTCTGGGCCACTGCGGCCGTTTTGAGCCCCCAAGTGGGCTGAGTTGAGGGACCCCCCCTCCCCACCCATCCATCATACTCTCCGAACCAGGCGTTTGGGCATTTTTTAGCCGCTAATATTTATTATATTTTTTTTGTGTGAGGCCGGGAATAATTCGAAGGCTCCCCCCCCCCCGGGGGGTGCTGAGCTTCCGTGCTCCCGACCGCCTCCGGCCTCCTCCCCTCCAGACCCCTCGACTCCAGCCCCGTCCCCCCTCCTCATATGGGCTCATTGTGAGCTCCGCACCGGGCTGCGTGGCCGGACGCCTGCAAACTTTGCACAAAAATCCGGCGAGGGGCGGAGGAGAAGGAGGAGGAGGGCGAGGGTGGCGGTGGGTGGGGGAGGGAGGGGGCCGCAGGGGCCGGGGGCCGGCGGGGGGTGGGGAGGAGGAGGGGGGCGGCTTTTTTTTTTTTTTTTGCATAACTCTGCTCGGCCGAGTGGCCTCCGGACTCCCCGCGCCGCTGGGACCGCCGCTGGGACCGCGAGCCCCCGGCTGCCGCATTGCAACAGGCAGGGCCCAGGCGCACCCCCCGGCCTCCCCCCCGCCCCCGAGCGGCCTCGGCCGGCCCGCGCCGCCGCCCCCAGGGAGGCCGCCCCGGACCTGCGATCGGCTCCTCGCAGCCGCCGACCCGGCTGCAAAAAAAAAAGTTTCCGAGAGGCAGGCGGCGGAGAAGGGGGAGCAGGGCTGCCCGCAGCGGCGCGGGGCGGCAGGGGGAGCCGGCGGCGGCGGGCGACGGAGCGCCGGGAGCCCCGGACATGTCCAGGCGGAAGCAGGCGAAGCCGCGCTCGGTGAAAGGTGAGCGAGCGAGGCCCGGCGAGGCGCGAGCGAGCACGGAGAGAGGGCGGGCGGGAGGGAGGAGGGACCGGCGGGCGGGCGGCCGGGGACCGCGCGCGAGAGCGGGGAGGAGGAGGAGGAGGAGGCGGCGGCGGAGGAGGAGGCGGAGGCGGAGGAGGGGGAGGAGGAAGCCGGGAGCGGGAGGCGGAGGCGGCGGCCCCAGCGGCGGTGGCGGCGGCGGAGGGGGCGCACCGTGGTCACCCTCCCGACCCGGCCGGCCGTCTCCGGCCCACCGACCCTCTCCATCCTGGCGCCGCCGCCTGCGGAGGACCGGGCCCGGGGCGCCGGGAGGGGCCCCCGCTGCTGCCTGCGTGCCGGCCCCGGGCCCGCGTGGCCAATCAAGGGGTGCGGGCCCGACTTGGCGGGGATTGCGAATCTCGGAGGTGGCGGGCGGGCCGGCGGGGGGAAGGAAGAGGCGGGGAGGCCGGCCGTTCCGAGGCCTCTGTCTCCGGCCCCTGGGTTCCGGGCCCTGGGCCCCGCCGCCTTTCATCGGACTCCGCTGGTCGCCCAGGGCGGCGGGCGTTGCTTGCACGCGGCCCGGCTGCCGGGTGTCCCCTGGCCACGCCGCGCACCCGGCTCGGGCCCCCACACTTCCTGCCTCTCCCACCAAGGCCAGCGGGGCCGGGAGCCTCCGCCAGGAGTTCATTGTCTGCGCGGTGCTGGCGGGACGCGGTCCCCTGGGGAGTTCAGCCACCGCCGTGCGCGCTCCTCCAAGGAGGGCGCCCGGACCCGGCTCCGCGCACCCCAACCCAGGCCAGCTTCCAGTGTGGGTCCCGGGGTGCACACATTTGTGAGGACACACACACACACACAC
>JAWPEG010000015.1:2665073-2696831 GCA_035771395.1 Myotis vivesi | reverse complement strand
CCCCCCCCCCCCCCCCCCGCAGAGCCCTGCGGACTTCCCAGCCCGCACACCCCACTGCCAGAGGGGCTCGGCTGTAGTTTGTAATTGATCTCTGAGACGGGGAAGCCCATGGCGGGGAGGAAGGCAGAAATGTAACAATTTCTAAGGGATGCGCAGAAAGTGTGATCTGAAAGCACAGGCTTTGCTGCTGTGAAAATCAAACAGGCTTGGGGCGGGGACCGGGGTTGCGTTTCCCACTCATGGATGCAACCTCCCTTCTGGAAGCGGGGGGTCACGGGTCCCCTGGGATGTTCGTCCTTTTTTTGGAAAACCCAGCGCCCGCGGCGGACGCCCAGCAAGTAGGGAAGGGAGCAGGGCAGTGGGGCAGCGGGGAGGACGGGCTCATCAAAAGCCTTGTGATTTAAAAAACACACACAAAAAAACCCCCAAACCATGCATGTTACACAAGTCATACTCTCTGGCCAGTTTTCCCTCCCGTCACCGTCCTCTCCTTTTTTTTGTTTCCAGGTGGCCGTGCGGCCATTTGTTCCCTTCGTTCATTTTGGCCGCGTTCTGGGTCTGTGCTCAGCGCCGCTCACTGATGTTATTTTGGCTGCTGGTACCTGTCTGCTCGTGGGCTCACCGGTCTCCCCTCACCCACACCGGCCTCCTCAGGCCCATGGTCCTTTAGATGGGGAAATGGATACATCTTTTTCCCAGCCTCGGCTGAAAACTTTTACCGTCCATGTTCCCCATCTAGCAACAGCCTGTTAATTACAGTTACTCATATTAATTAGCAGTGAGTCCGTGTCCACGCATCTCTCCTCCCCCTCCCCCCCCCCCCCGCCCCGCAGCCCCAACATCCCAAACTCCCCCCAGTGCCTTCTCTGTGGACCCCTCCCCTTCTCGGCCCCCCCCTCCTGCCAGCCCGTAGCTCCTCCGAAGTCCATCTTACGCGTGTGGTGGTCCGGGGACTGGGGAACAGTGTCGCTCGCCGCTGCTTGTGTTTCCATGGAAATAATTGAGATGTCATAAATAGAGGCGTTCCGAGGTTACAGGCTTCTCCACTCAGCTGAGACCGCGGACAAGTGTAAATCGTCGAGATCGGTTTGGCTAAAGGTACCTGATCTTGTAGGAAGGGCGGGAGGGATCCTTTACAGGTTCTTAGCTTTCCATGTGGGTGGGGGCGGCTGACACTTCAATCCTCATATTGACCACCCCCCCATGTAAGTCACCCACTCCCAGCTCCAGAAGGGCCTGTCATAGCCTTCCATGATGTCTGATAATTGCCATTTAGATTCCTACACCCGTTTCCTTGCAGAAATGCAATAGGCCATGCAATACAGATGCCTTAGGCAGGGGGCCCTGCTACACATTGAACTGTCAGGTGCCCAGGGGGACACTCGTTAGGGCAGGGGCACAGTGGGGGGTGACTTGACAGTCGCCCAGTCATCGGGTGGAACCCGGGAGCCGGCTGCCACAGCGTGCCCGCGGGGGAGGAGGGGGCACCAGGAGGAGCCCCGAGTGCGCCTCGCCGGGCACGGCCTTCTCGCCAGGGCTGGAAGGCGGGGATCTGGTTCAGTCGAATAGAAAGTTGCAGTAATTACCGTGTCCGTGGCCAACTCTTAAGCTGGTGGCGGTGGAATTCTTCCCCTGATGTAGGATTTAATAGTCTGGCAATTAGATGCATTGATTTCTCTTAACTGTTCATTTGGATGTGTAAACGCAAGAGGCCCGCCACCGAGGCTGGCGGTGCAGGCGGCTGCCCGGCCCCTGGAAAAGGCTGCCGTGGGCAGCGGCGGTGGGAGGACGGCGGCGGGAGGACGGGGCTCCTCCGGGCGGCCCTGGGGCCGGCTCCCTCTTCTTTCACAGTTTCTGCCCCTTTTGCCGTGCAATGAAGAGCCCCCCTGTCCAGACTGTTCACAGAAATAGAAACAACGGTGCCCAGCTATGGCTGAAGCGCAAATCACCTTTTCAGCTGCAGGTGCGCGTGGAGCAGCAGCTCCGTGTCTGCGGGACTAGACCCCCTGCGTAGCTTTGGCAGATGGTCTGTTAGGGGCCAGAGGGCAAAGTCACAGAGCACCTTGGCTCTGAGTCCCAGAGGGACCCCCGGCTGGACATGGAGAGGCCTCGCCACCCTCCTCAGCAATAGCCTTTGCCCCCCGGCCGCCTAGCCTAGGGGCTCTGTCCAGGCCTGAGGACGTGCGGGCCACAGCCTGTTGAGCCTTTGTTGGGCCGGGGACGCTGTCGCAGTGGCTGGGAGAGTGTGTGGGTAATGAGTGCTTGCAAATATTAGCACCTCTTACCTCTAGCTCCCGGGCCTGTCAGTGGCACCCGGTTCTCACCTGCAGGCACCCCAAACCGGTGGATGGCAAGCAAGCAGAGGGGGCCAGCTTTCCAGGTGGCCCCGTTTTTTTAACCAAGGTTGGGGGGAGCGGGGGAGTTAGTTAATTGTTTGGTTGGCCAAGGTGAGCATGGATTTACCCTTTCCCACCCCTTGTCCATGTCCACTAGTGTTTTAATTTTTGTTTGTTTGTTAATTCTCACTGGAGGATATTTTTTCCATTGATTTTTAGAGAGAGTGGAAGGGAGGGAGGGGGGAGAGAGAAAGAGAGAGGGAGAGAGAAACATCGATGTGAGAGACACACATCGATTGGTTGCCTCCTGCACGGGCCTGGACCGGAGCCAGGGGATATCGAACCTGCAACCCAGGCATGTGCCCTTGACCCTTCTGTGTGTAGGCGGACACGCTAACCACTGAGCACATCCGCCCATCGTCCACTGGTGTTTTGAAAGAATGTCATCTTCACATCTTGAGAACGTTGGCGTTAGATGGCAGGACTCCTTTTTCAGGGGCGGGCCTGGCGCCAGCACAATGGAAGGGTATCTTGGCCATGGTTGGTGGGCGCTCCCTGACTGTGGGTCGCCGGGGAACCTCAGGGCACCTTGGTGGGTGAATCTGACAATTTCTGCAAAATCCTGTCAGCTTGCAAGAGCGTTTTTTTTTTTTTTTTTGGTGCAGAAACAGGTTAGTGGGTAATCAGCGTCGTTTTGCACCCAGAAAGGACTCAGGAAGCCTGCATGGGCTCTATCCCGCTGGAAGTTTTCGACACCGGCTTGTCAGCTCCCTGGGCCTTCGCCGGGAGAGGCAGGGCGGAGCGGAGCGGGCGAGATGCTGAGGGAAACTTTGGATTCACCGCTCACCCGTCGGGATCGGCAGCAGCCGACGATGGGGGTTGTGCACGCAGTAAATAAAAATACTTCCCCTCTGTCGAGGAGCACCAATTAGCTGATTGCTCCGTGCCCCCCGCCTTCAAGGAGAGCGCGCGGCGTCACCCATCTTCCCCTACAAAGGTTTGATTTTTAATGTCTCGTGGAAAGGGTTCTCTTTGTCTTGATTGATGTCAGGAATAAAAGCATGATGGTAATATCCCTTTGAAAGCTATTGTATTGTCAGCCCTGGCTGACAGCGGCGGGCCTCCCAGCGTTATAGATTAGTGCTGTGAAAACACTGACATTCTCTTTGTTAGGGGCCTGTTGTTCTACTGGCGAAGTCAATTACACAATGTGAGCTCAGTTACTCGGCTGACTTCCGAAGTGGCGACGGCTTGCCTCCTCTCCTGAAAGATATAATTTCCCTTCGATGGTGGTGGTGTTGTTTTGTTTTCTCTTTTTCTTACTTTTTTTTTTTGTCTTTGGGCCTTTCCTGGGTGTCCCCACCCCGTGGTCCCGAGGCAAACACACCCTGGGTTCCAGGGAGACAAGGCCGACGCGGAGACGGCCACCATGGTTATCTCCCAGGTCTTCTGCTCATTCACGTGTCAGAGGCTCCTTATTGGTGCAGTGGCTACAGCAGCCAAGATACCTGACAAAATGCCCATCAGATGAGATTGCAGTGGCGATCAGATGTTCCCCAGTGCGTTGATCTCTGGGTTTGGGCTCCTTGGGGGTTGGCAAATTCAGGGTTTTCCCCAAATGTCCTGGGGCTCGGCCCGGGTCCTGGGTGGACGGGACCCTGGCAAGTAGCGTTTGGTTCGAGGGAGTTGGTAAGCATTGCGGTCTCAGAGGCCGGCTGTTGAGTTGAGGACTTAGGATCCCAGATGGTGTTGTGCAGGGGCAGCGGCGTCTCCCAAGAGAACCACGCAGCCACGCTTCTCCCATTGCAGATGGCAGACGCGAATGATGAGGCGATTCCGGGTGCCTTTCCTGGGCGCCCTTGAACTTAGGAGTGACCTGTAAGCCCAGTGTGTGAAGTCCTGCTCCCGAGAGAGGCAAGCCTGCCTGGTCCACGGCTGAACATGGTCGGGGTGAAGGTTTTCTCTCTCTTTTCTTAAAAAATATATTTGTATTGATTTCAGAGAGGAAGGGAGAGGGAGAGAGGGAGAAACATCAGTGATGATAGAGAGTCATGGATCGGCTGCCTCCTGCACGTCCCTTACTGGGGATCGAGCCCACAACCTGGGACCTTGTGCCCTCGATCAGAATAGAACCCGGGACCCTTCAGTCCGCAGGCCGACGGTCTATCCACTGAGCCAAACCAGCTGGGGTGGGATGTTTCTCTTTACCCCCCTGCTCTCCTGCTTCACCCCGGGCTTCTGCAGAGAGATGAAAGCCTAACATCCCCCAGGTCCTCTGCACCTGGCTGCCAGAGAGAGGCGGTGGCCTGAGGCTGGACAGAACCGGGGGCCAGGCGGCCCCAGGTGACAGGGACCGGCCAGGAGACGGGAAGAGGACACTGATGTGATTTCGAACCACCGGACAAGAGCCTGTGTTCGCCAGCAATTGGTCGGGGCTAATTTTGTTTCTCTCCAATAATTGAAAATTAATGTCTTGAAGTGAAAGCAGATGTTCGTGTCATCTTCGGAACTGGGATGTAACACGGGGCTCTGTCGATGGGCTCGCTCGTTTGCCAGTCCTTTCCCCCTCACAGCTAATGGGGTGTTGGGGCTGACGTCGCCCCAGGCCCAGGGCTTCGGGGAGGAGAGAGAGCGGTACCCTCGCTGTCACGTGTACGATGCCCTCAGCCCCGGGAAGGAGGCCGGTGGGAGCCTTCCTCTCGGGGGGAGAGTGTGGGACAGACCTGCTTCCCTGAGCCACGAGACCTGCAGCGGGTGTTGTTCGGAAATCCTCTCCCCTGAGAGGCTTTTATTGAGATAATTGAAGGCGTCGTGCTGGGAAAGGTGAGGGAGCCCTGATTAGGGGAGAGAGTGGGCTCGGCCAGACGACGGGGTCCTCGGGGCGGGAGGTCCCCCTGCAGTAAAGCTGGTGAAGTAGCCGATTCCGGGGCCCACGCCCCTCAGATGACCATTGTTTAAGGGAAGAATGCTTTTTTCAAAAAAAATATATTTTATTGATTTTTTACAGAGAGGAAGGGAGAGGGATAGAGAGTCAGAAACATCGACGAGAGAGAAACATCGATCAGCTGCCTCCTGCACACCCCCCACTGGGGATGTGCCCACAACCAAGGTACATGCCCTTGACCGGAATCGAACCTGGGACCCTTGAGTCCGCAGGCCGACGCTCTATCCACTGAGCCAAACTGGTGAGGGCAAGAATGCTTTTTAAAACTGATTTTAGAGAGAAGGAGAGAGAGAGAGCGAGAGCAACATCGATGAAAGAGGAACATCGGTCGGCTGCCTCCTTCCTGCACGTGCCCTGACCGGGGATCGGACCCGAGACCTCTTGGCGCAGGGGTGATGCTCACCGGCCGGGGCGCACCCCTTTTAAGCGTCCTGTTCAGTGGCATTCAGCGCGTCCACACTGCTGTGCATCATCACCGCCGTGAACCCCGTGTTCGGTCAGCACCAGGTGGTGGTGCGTTGGGGGGCTCAGCCTGGGAGGCCCTCTGGTTCAGGGCCGCGTTATGTCGGCTGGAGCTGGGAAACTGAGGCACGGACGACGACAGGGCTCTTTGAGGAGCTGGTGTGAGCTCCTGGCGCTGGTGTGAGCGGTGTGGCTGGCTGGCGTGCCCAGCGCCAGGACCAAGACTGGGACCCCGTCAGGCCTGGGGGCTGGGCCAGGCCAAGAGGGGCGCCCAGAAGCAGTTGAGCCACCAGGTGACCATTCTCAGGCTTAGAACCTTCGTCCTGTCCAGTGTCCTTGGGGACGTCATTCCTCTAGGGACGGAGATGGGCTGGGTGTGTGCTTGCCCAGTGACCCCAGTGGCCCCCACACCCGCCTGCCAGGACCCAGGTGGCCCCTGACTCAGCCAGCCCTGCGTGCTGCCGCCTGGTTTGTCTGTGATGAAGAAAGGGGAGGGCCCTGGCCGGTTTGGCTCAGTGGATAGAGCGTCGGCCTGCGGGCCAAAGGTCAAGGGCACGTACCTCGGTTGCAGGCTCCTCCCGGCCCTGGTCGGAGTGGGTGCAGGAGGCAACGAATCGATGTGTCTCTCTCCCATCAGTGTTTCTCTCTGTCTCTCCCTCTCTCTTCTACTCTCTCTAAAAATCAGTGGGAAACTATCCTCAGGGGAGGATTAAAAAAATAAATAAATAAAAGAAAGGGGAGGGCCACTTCGGTGCCTTGGTTTCCGGCCCCGAGCGCCGACCCCTCTGGGCCCCAGGTCTGGGTCCTGCAGCCACTGGCGCTGTCCTTCCCGTCGCCGGGCACCTCTTCGCCCCCGTTTCGTCTGTAATTGAAATTTGCCCTTTCGTTACCTAGGCATGAATTCTTTTCCGCAACGTTGTCATTCCCTTTCCCGCTGTGAGGTTTATCTCGTCTGTTGATCCTAATTAAATAAAACATACTGTTCACCTAACTCCGCCTGCACCGAAGTTTACCTGCCTGAAGGCAGCGATGGCCATCTGGGCTTGGTTGGGAGCAGGGCCTGGCTGGCGCGGGGCGCTGGGGTGGGGGGTGGGGTGGGGTCGGGGGGATAGTGGTTGCTGCGTCCAGGCCAGGTGTACCCCCTTGGCCTGGGGGCTGCAGGACTTCGTAGCCAAGCAACCTATAGCATGTTGCTGGTTCCTGCCGCCGAGATGTGGCTTTGTCCCTGGCCCCTGGGGGCTGCCGGTTGAACTTGGGGAGAGGAGAGACGATCACCAGCTCCAGAGAGTCCCCGGGGAGAGGTGAGGGAGGAGAGGGGCTCCCAGGGGTGGGGAAGGATGGAAAGCGGGGGCAGGCTCCTGGCACCAGGGGTGGCGGCTGCAGAGAGCACGGGATCTCTGGGGAACGGGGAGCAAGCAGGGCACATCCTCCCGGTGCCCAGGACAGCTCTGCAGATGCCCTGTGCCCTCAGGGAGAGATTGGCTGGCCAGGGGCCTGGCACGCATGTGGACAGATTCAGTCCCTCACTCTTAGCCTTTGGAGAATCCTGGTGGGAAAGGAAGCCTGGACCCACACACTTTCACTGTCGGGGAGCTCACCCCCTCCCTAAGCACCTGGGCGTCTTCAGCTGGGGGTTCCCATGTCCTTTCCAGGAGGCTGCGGCCTGCCTCCTCTCATCCGGGTGCGTGGGCCCCGTTCCTGTCTCCTGGGGCCACAGTCTCCCCCCCGCCCCCCCAGCAGCCCCATGAGGAGCGCACAAAGCTCTCCCCACCCCCGCCCGCCCAGGGGAAGGACTGCTTTGTGTGCGAGGCGGCTAGCCACTCGGAGGTGCCTCAGCCTGGGTTTCTGGTCCCTGTGTTGCCTTCTTTTTAAAAATATATTTTTATTGATTTCAGAGGGGAAGGGAGAGGGACAGAGAGAGAAAATCAATGATGAGAGAGAGAATCATGGATCGGCTGCCTCCTGCACACCCCCTACTGGGGATCGACCGGGAATTGAACTGTGACCTCCTGGTTCGTGGGTTGATGCTTAATTGCTGAGCCACACCGGCCGGCCGGGTCCTTGTGTTTCAAAAGGATTTTTTTTTTTAATATATTTTATTGACTTTTTACAGAGAGGAAGGGAGAGAGATAGAGAGTTAGAAACATCGATCAGTCACCTCCTGCACATCCCCCATCGGGGATGTGCCCGCAACCCAGGCACATGCCCTTGACCGGAATCGAACCTGGGACCCTTCAGTCCGCAGGCCGACGCTCTATCCACTGAGCCAAACCGGTTTCGGCTCAAAAGGATTTTTGAAGCGAACGAGGAAATGTGTAAACTGCCGAGGGGATAAATGAACGGCCAAGTGGAGGAGTGAACGGAGCAAATGACTGCTCAGTGAGTTCATGGATTCCGAAGTGAGCGAGTGAGTGAGTGAAGAGTGGGTGGGTGGGCAGCAGGGAGCACAGGCCCGACCGAGCACGCTGGCCGCTGGCATCTGTGATGGTCCCTGCTCCCCCCCTCCCCCTCCCCCCTTCAGGTGTTCGGGAGGTGAGATCTGCCCACCTGGAGGCTGGGTGCCCGCACGTCCGCCCTCGCTCTTCAGTGAGTGTAGCTACTGTTCATTGAAGACTTGGTGCGAAGCATTGTGCTGGGTTGTAAAACATGGTTTGTAAACGATACAAGCCATATGAGCTTTCTGTACTCACTTTATTTAATTTTTAATTTTGCGTTAATCCTCACTTGAGAATATTTTCCCATTGATTTTGAGAGAGAGTGGGAAAGACAGAGAGCAACACCGATGTGAGAGAAACACATCGATTGGTTGCATGAGCCCCGACTAGGGCCCTGGGGGGGGGGGAGGAGCCTGCAACCGAGGCACATGCCCTTGACCGGAATCGAACCCGGGACCCTTGGGTCTGCAGGCCGACGCTCTATCCACTGAGCCACACCGGTGAGGGCCGTCTTCACATATTTGAAGGAAGGATTTCCACGTCTTAAATAATGATGCGATCCCCCACTTCCTAGAGATGAGCATGTCGCTTAGTTATCTCTCCTCCCAGGCCTTTTCTGTGGTGCATTGACACTAACACGCGTGTGCACGGACCCACACATGCCTGCTTGGAAGCCCGGTAGCGTCGTAGGCCGCGGGGCTACCCTTCCTGTTATTCGCTATCCTCATAAGGCAGTGAGTCTCCAATCGTGGTTGCACATTAGCATCCTCGTCGGCACTTAAAGAGATGGCATTACCTGGGCCCCACCGCAGACCAGATCATCTGGAACCGTGGGGGATGCGGCGCTGGTTCCATGTTTTTTTTTTTTAAGCTTTTTGGTGCTTCAGGAGTGCAGCTGGGGTGCAGGACCATGAGTCTGGGGGATCCCCTCATGTTCCTGGGGAGACCTACGCCCCGCGGAATAGACGTGCCACACGTCCTGGCAGCCCCCTATCGATGGACATGGAGGTGCCTCCAGTTCTTTCCTGTGACAGACGGGTGCAGGGAGAAGCCTCGTATATAAATCGTCGTGTTTCTTAGGCCAGATTCCTAGAAGTGGAATAGTTAGGTCAGAGGGTGGTCACGTGACAAGTTTGATAGCTCTTCTCAAGTTGCCCTCCACAAAGGTGTGCAAGTCCCCCTTCAGTCACGATGTGGGAACGCATGTGTCTCCGAATCCTGCGCACATGGATGTGTTGGTTCCCCCTCTCTTCCTCTTCTTCCTCTCTTTCCTCCTCTTCTTCCTCCCCCTTCTTTTTGTCAGTCTGGCAGGCGAGAGATAGCTCATTGTTTTAACTTGTACTTTCCTGATGACTAGTAAAGTTAACCATTTTTCTTCATGTTTATAGACCATCTCTATGTCTTCTTTAGGAAGGGGCACTGCATTGAATGTGGAGCTTGGGGGGTGGTTTGGGCATTTGTTTCCATCAGCTGGTTCTTTATTCATGTCTTTTTCTCCATCCATCCATCCATCCATCCATCATCCATCACCCATCATCCATCTACCATCCATCCTCCATCCACCCATCCATCCATCCATCCATCCATCCTCCATCCACCCATTTATCCTTCCTCCATCCATTCATCACCCATCATCCATCATCCATCACCCATCATCACCCATTATCCATCATCCATCCATCCATCCATCGTCCATTCATCCATTCATCCATACATTCATCCATCACCCATCATCCATCAGCCATTCATCCATCCATTCATCCATCCATTCATCCTCCATCCATCCATCTATCCTGCATCCATCCATCATCCATCCATCCATCCATTCATCCTCCATCCACCCAACCATCCATCCTCCATCCATCCATCCGTCCATCCTCCCTTCTTTCCTTGTCTTCCTTTTCTCCCTTTCCTTTCCTTTTCCCCTGCTCCATCCTTCCCTCCCTCCCTTCCACTTCCCTCCCTCCCTCCCTCCCTCTTCCCTCCCCTTCATCTAAATCTTGAGTGTTTCTGCAGGGGTGCTGCTAGCTCTACAATGGCTGCTGGAAAACAAGCGCCGGATGTGATTTTCACTCTTCACCTCTCTTCGTCAAAGCGAAAATCCTCTTCACATTTCTTTTGGTTCCTGAAAACAGGCACTAATGTGTTAAAAGCCGGGTACTAATTTCATAAAGGCAAACTGACGTAATGCAAACTTTCAAGAAGTTGGAGGCCCATCGTTTCTAATCTCCAAACCTAGTACACACTTGTCATGGAACCTTCTTATCTGGGGAGAGTTTGGGTTCCCAGGCATTTGAAGTTTACCGTCCCTACGTATTTGTTTTTTCACCCCCGCATGTTCACTGAGCACCTACTCTGTGCGGGGCACTGTTCATGGTGCTGAAACAGGCCGCCAGGCACGTTGTTCTAGAGCAGTGGTTCTCAACCTTCCTAAGGCCGCGACCCTTTCATACAGCTCCTCACGTGGTGGTGACCCCCAACCATAACATTATTTTCGTGGCTACTTCATCACTGTAATGTCGCTACTGTTATGAATCTTAATGTAAATATCTGATATGCAGGATGTATTTTCATGGTTACAAATTGGACATAATTGAAGCACAGTGATTCATCACAAAAGCAATAGGTAATTATATATGTGTTTTCCGATGGTCTTAGGCGACCCCTGTGAAAGGGTCGTTTGACCTTCAAAGGGGTCGCGACCCACAGGTTGAGAACCGCTGTTAGTGGGAGCGAGGGGCCGTCTACAAGGACGTGAGTCAATCCCATAGTTCCTGGGGAGTGACCCTGGGCAGGGAGAGGTGGGGGATTCTCTCTGGACAGGGCCAGTGGGAGGCCACGCTTGAGTCCAGGGTGATGGGGTGGGCTAAGAGGGGAGCTGGGGGCTGGAAGCCTTTGTGATGGGTGCTCTGAAGGGGCTGGAGGATTGGGAGGCGGGGCCTTCCCTGGGCTGAGAGGACCGCCCCCCCCCCCGCCCCCCTCCAGCCACTGGTCCAGCCCTGTGGTTTCTGTGACAGCCCAGGCCTCAGAGAGAGGCTTCTCGGGGTGGTGAGTCTGTTCAATGCAGCTCTTTTCGGGACAGAGTGGCTTCTGGCTCCCAGTCTTGCCCTGGGAGCCCCGTGGCCCTCCCCCTCCTCCCTGCACCATGCAGTCCTGCCTCAGTGTAAGCCTGTGGAAGTCGCTGTAGAGGGCTCAGGGGATGGCCCCTCCTGGGCAGGCCGGCTGCGCGCTGAGTCCCTGCCTGTCTCGGTCACGGCCGTGTCCCCAGTGCCTGGCACCGGACCCATTCCCACCCCCACCTGACAGATGGCTAAATGAGGCCAGGAGGCTCCCACAGCCCATTCCCTCCGAGGCCCAGCCCAGAATCTAACCCTGTTCCAAGCCAGGCTGTGACCTGAGGGCCTGGGGCTCTGGCCCTCCTGAGGTCTGTCTGTAGATTTGGGTCCTGGGAGATGAGGGGGGGAGGATGGGGGAGGATGGGGGTGGCTGGAGGTGCAGAAGGGGTGGGGTGGGAGAGGGCCAGGAGTTGGGGTTTGGTAAGAGGTAGGTAGGAGGCGGGAGAGGCGGTGGGGAGGGGGTCCGGGGGAGGGGTCTCTGGGTTTGGGGCGAGGCAGCCAGGCGCTTGGGAAGGCAGCCCCTCCCGGGCTCTAGTCTGCCCGGACCACGTGGGCAGCCCTGGGACCCCTTTGAGGCGCAGTCCTGGGAACGCGTCTGGCCGCCCCGCCCGCCCCGAGGCCTCCATGGCTGCGCGCAATAACTCAGGCCCGGGTTTGGGCACAAAGCGCCCCGGCAGGAGGCCGGCTGGGAAGGCGCAGGCTGTGGCTCTCGCCTGCTCGGCTGATGGGGACTGGGCTTGTTCCGCACCGCGGGGCCCTGCCCCTCCCAGTCGAGGGCTGGCGGGCACAGCGGGTGCCCCTAGAACTCCCAGTCCTAGGCCCCGAGCTGGGGAGCTGGGGGCAGGGCAGCGAGGGCAGTGCTGGCGTCTAGCCCGCAGCTGGGGGCCCTGCCGCCCGCGGGTGGGCTGGGGCTCTGCCGGCCAGATGTGCGCCGTGGGGAACCTCCGGGGACTGGAGCACTGAGGGGTCCTCGCTTTGGGCAGGGCTGGGGGAGCTCAGTGGACAGCGGCGGGGTTATGGACAATCACAGGTCCATGTCCCTGATTGCTCTCAGCGCTTCATGCTCACTCACTCATTCATTTAGCTCCATCGCAACCCCATGAGGTCCTGTGATCACCCCCGGTGTACAGAAGGGGAAACTGAGGCACAGGGTGGGAAATGGAATTGCCCGGTGTCCCAAGCCGGGGCTGGACAGGGTGTGAAGGCTGGCTCTCTGGCTCCAGGGCCACGAGTGGCCCGTGCGTGGCGGCCCGGTGTGCATGTGTGGGGGACACGGGCGTGGGGTGGTTCTGACTGTATCTGTAGATGGTTAAGAAAGGACACACAGAACATTTGCAGGTAGATCTGAGTCATGATTCTGGTTTTGCCCCTTGAAATCACTCAGTCATTCATTCCCTGGGTGGACCCTGCCTGCCTTCATTCATTCCCTGGCTCTGTGCTCACTCCTCGGTGGTGGCTGGGGCCCAGTGATGAGCGATGAGGGCCAGAGGCCTCCCCCCCCCCCAGTCAGAGAGCTGACAGTGGAGTTGGGGGCTGGGTCCCCCGTCTGAGAGCTGACAGTGGATGGGGGGCCGGGTCCTGAGACCGACAGGAAGTGTTAACAGTCACACTGTAAGTTTCTCGTGGGGAGACTGCTCTGGCTGTCGGCCCCGCCAGCGCGGTCCTGGGAGGTCATGACGTGGAGGCCGCGTGTCAGCGGGCAGGCGAGGGGCGGGACTCCCAGAGGGACGCTCTGAGCACATTCACAGGGCCACCCCCCTGCCTTGGGCCCTGCCCTGCGTGGGGAGGAGGGAGAAGGGAGGGCCATGGTCCTTTTCCACGAGGACCCGAAGGGGTGTGTGTCTGGAGGGGCAGGGACAAGTGGGGTGGCTCCTGGAAGGGTGAGGAAAGAGGGTGGGTGGGAGGGGAACGGGACCCTGGGTGTGGGGAGTCCCCAGGGCCGCCCTGGGCTTGAGCTCGAATGACCCTGAGCCTTGCATAACCTCTGAGGTCAGCGCTCGGTTCCAGAGGTTCTCATGGTCCCTCAGTATCCAGCGAGCAGAAGGAAGGAGGCCCGGAGGGCCCACCGCCTTGCCCGGTTTCCACGGGGGCGTGTGCAGCCGTCGGTCAGGCTGCTCATGTCCAGCGCCCCCATGTCCCAGGGACAGGGCTCCTGAGCACCAAGCCTGGGGGGGGGGGGGCCCTGCACACCGTTAGGTTAGGATTGCAGGCGGAGGGGAGAGCATGGCACTCCATCGCTGTCACCCAGGTCCCTGAGCTGCCCCCATCCCCCCAACCTCCGCCAGGTCCAGCAAGCAAACAGCCTGTGCCCGCTGCGCCCGCAGCGCAGGACGCACCGGGTACCTACACGGGCTTCATGCTGCATCGCCTCAAAATGCCCTTGCTCGCTCCGCGTGCCCGGGTGCGGGGGTGAGTGTGAGCACAGTTCCCTCCTTGGACAATCGGTGAGGCTGGGCTGGTCGCGGGCCTCTCCCTGCCTCTGTGCTGCCTTGTGGTTGTAAATGTGTTGATTTCAGAGAGGAAGGGACATCCGCCACGAGAGGGAATCATGGGTCGGCTGCCTCCTGCACGCCCCCTACTGGGGATCCAGCCCACAACCCGGGCAGGTGCCCTGATTGGGAACTGAACTGTGACCTTCTGGTTCCAGTGTCGATGCTCAACCACTGAGCCGCACTGCCTCCTTGTTAGGAGGCTCCAGGTCTGCTCTCCTGTGCACACACGCTTGGCTGGGGTGGCGGGAGGGGCCGGGCAGCTGTCGGTAACGGTACTGAGGCCGACCGTGCGCCCAGGGCGAGCTGACCGCTCCCGTCCACAGCTCTGGGAGGTTGCAGCCATTAGGTTTGCCAGCCTGCAGGTGAGGGTCAGCCTGAGGTCCCCAGTCACATGTCGCAGGCAGGCTGCCTGCCTGCCACCCTGGGCCCGTGAGTCACTCCCAGGGCCCTGTCTACAGGCCTGGAGAGGGAGCCGCCCCCTCCCCCGCCCCCAGGGGCTCACGCTGGGCTGGGAGACAGACCCAGAAACAGCCATGAACTCTGAGGCTGGTAACATCAGTTCCCCCTGAGGACCCAGCTGGTGGCCAAGTGCACCCTCCCCCCTCCACCCCCTTGCTGCCTGCCTGGGCCTGCCCCTGAGCTCCACTTGGGGGAGAAGCCTGGTGGAGGGAGGTTGGGGGGTGGGCGGGCGAGGTCAGGTCCCTGGGACATTTGGGGTGGGGGCAGGGCAGGGCTGTGCTTGCTTCCTGGCTCCTCGGGACCTGCACACCCTCAGCTCTGCTTGGTGGGAGGTGCTGGCTGCGTTTCGGGGAGGGATCCTCCCTGCTGCTGTGCCCCACCCATCCCCAAACCCCAAGAGTCCAGCTGGCTCAGCCCAGGAATCTTGGATGTGGTGGTTGGGGGTGGGTGGCCTTGCAGAGGGACTCCCAGATTTAAAGGGCCCTGTCCCCGGGCCTCTCTCTGTTGCCATGCACACCGCCCCTCTGGCCCGGGGCCTGGCCGGCCTGGGAGCCTGCATCTGCCTCCTCAACATTTTCCCGGAGCCTGAGTTCGGACCCGGGGGTGCGTGGCCCTCCACGGCGGCGTCTCCAGGCTGCCCTTCACCATGCCCGTCCTGGCGGAGAGCCTGGGAGCGTTCCCTCCCCCCCTGCAGCCCTCTCCCTGGGCACCGACCCTCTGCATTCCCTGCCCTGCACCCCCTCCTGCGAGGCTTCCTGGAACCCGGGGACCCTGGAGGTTTCTGGACCAGATCGAGTTGCCTGGGTGGTTCTTTCCGTTTTGTTTTTTTTTTTGGGCCGTCCAGGGTGGGGGAGCCGAGAGAGGAGCCGGTAATTGGGCCAGCTCCAGCGAGGGTGGAGGCAGCCCCCGGCTCCCCCGGTGGAAGTGTGACCCCCAGCCCCTGCCCCTGAGTGCCTGGGGGGCCTGGCTTCCTCTCCCGGCAGGACCAGCGGGTTTGGTGTTTCCTGCCTCCTCCCTTTTGTTTTGCAGCAGGAGGCCCCTGGGGGGACGGGGGGCCCCTCTAGCTGCTCTCCCTGGTGACAGGGGACCTGGCTTGGCCTGGCACCGCCCGGCCCTGCTGAGCCCGGACGGGGTGACCTAGGTTGCTTCTCACCCCCCCTGGCTGGACAGCTGGGCCAAGGTGGACCCACCTCTAGGCCTGTGCCAGGGCTCCTCCCAGACCTTGGGGCTGGCCGCTGGGGGGTGGGGCTCTGGGGGAGGCTGAGGGCTCCTGGGAAACGGAGCCCCAAGGTCAGGGGGTGGGAGAGAGCAGGATCACCCCCTGGGGCCAGGAGCCAGGGCTGAGGCCCCTGGAGTTAATTCTGCGCTGGCTCTGAGAACCCCCCAGCCCTACGCAGCCCGGCACTGCTGGCCCGCGCCCTCCAAGGCCCGCTGCACACATGGTTTTGCTTTTCCAGGCATCCTCCCCTGGTCCCCTCCCTCTGGGTGCCTTCTGAGCTCCTCGGGCCCCTCCCCCAGCCCTCCTGGGCCCCCTCCTTCCTCCTTGACCCACTTTAGTCCCCTGTTGCTGGGGGAGGGGCGCGCACAGCCGGCGGCTCTGATCCTGGCTGCCTCCCCCAGCATCCCTCGGGGCGGGCTCTGGATGGAGCCAGCAGGCTGAGCGGCTGGGCCCCAGGGACTGGCACGCGGCGTGCTCCGAGTGGCGGCCTCCCTGCCCCCTCCGTGGACAGACAGTTCTGGACAGCTGCCCCTGCCCCGGCCCCTGGAAGGCCCTGCCAGGGCTGGGCTCCGGTTTCCCCCAGCCCCAGGGAGCTGTGGCTGCAGAGGTCCCTCCTTCCACCTCCTCCTTGGCGAGTTTGTGCGCTTCCCAGAGGAGCCCCGGGCAGGCCCAGGCCATTCTTCCCGTAAATCTCCGCTGGTGACACTGGCGCTGGGGTCACGTTTGGGGTCGGCAGTCGGTCCATCTGTGCACCTCGGGGAAATTCACCCACCCTCTCTGGGCAGTGAGGGAGCTGGACCGGATAGCGAACCTTTATTGAGCATTTACTACGGCAGTGTGGCAAGGCATGCCTTCCTAATCCCCATTTTATTTAAAATATTTTTATTGCTTTCAGAGAGGAAGGGAGAGGGGGAGAGGGAGAGACATCAGTGATGAAGGAGAATCATGGATCGGCTCCTGCACGCCCCGCCCTGGGGATGGAGCCCACAACCCCGGCATGTGCCCTGACCTGGAATCAAACTGTGACCTCCTGGTTCCCAGGTCAATGCTCAACCACTGAGCCACACCGGCCGGGCCCTAATCCCTGTCTTCAAGGAGGGGCAATGGCAGCACAGAAAGGGAGGGTCACCTGCGTGGGGTCACACAGGCTGCGCATGCTGGAACCACAGGGCTCAGAGCCTGGACGAAAGCCTGATGGGAGATTCTCTCTGCTCGAATCTTCCTGATGCTGAGGCCAACTCTTCTGGGGCTGCTGGTTTGGGGCTCGAGATCCTCCTCCAGGGTCGCGCGTCAGTCCTGCCTCCCAACCCCCACGTCCCCTCATGGGTCACTGTGTCCTCAGGTGTCGCCTGGGCCCTAAGCCTGCCCCCTGCTGGGAACTTGCCCCTCTTAGTGCTGTGGTCCCGGGGCCGGCCCCCTGAGCACCTGTCCCAGCACAGGTGTGGCCTGGCCGACAGCACCGCCAGTTGCAGGAGCCCTGAGGGGGGGGGGGGGGGGGGGGGGGGGGGGGGGGGGGGGGGGGGGGGGGGGGGGGGGGGGGGGGNGCCAGTTGCAGGAGCCCTGAGGCCCCCCCCCCCCCGCCCCCGAGTTTCCTCCTCCCTCCAGCCCTGCGGAAGCCCCTGCCATTCTCCCCTCCTCCCTTCCCACAAGCCCCCCAAAGCGACAGATGTAAAAAGTGGGGGTGCACTCTGCGAGGGCTGTTCAGATCGGGGAGCCTCCTTTCCTCCCTGAGAGCTGACATCTGTCTGTCCTCCGGACCCGTTCCTGCCACCACTCTGTCTTGCTGAATAAAGGAGAGGCCGGAGGTGGGGTGGGGGCTTTGGGAGCCGAGTCCGGGCAGCTTTCCTAATTTGCCTAATTTCCTCTCTCAATTGCATTTTGTGATTAAACATTTTCTTAGCGCCTGGTCAGGGCCAGGCCGCGTTTCTTTTCATAAACACGGGCCAGTGAATGGAACAGCCCTGCCTGTGTCCGCGGGAGGCGTCATTTGCATAGTGATTGTTCTCCTGAAACCAAATAATCGCCGGCAGTTTATGAAACTATCAATACCTAGGGCTGGAGCCCGCGCAGGCGCAGACCTCTCCTCTGGCGCAGGGCCATCGGTCCGCTTCCAGAGGACACTCAGTCTCGGCGAAGAGCCCAGTGCCCAGTGCGGGCGGTTTCTCTGCCCAGAGGTGTTTCCTGGCTGTGGGTATTGCCCGGTGGGTGGAGCCTGTGCAGGCGGATAAAGGCGCCCACACCTGTGAACCCCATTCCAATCGGGGGCTTGCAGGGGGTCGTCCGCGCCAGGGGGGCGAGGTGGGCGCCAGGTGGGCGGGGTGAGCGCCTGGTGGGCGGGGTGAGCGCCAGGGGGGCGGGGTGAGCGCCTGGTGGGCGGGGTGAGCGCCTGGTGGGCGGGGTGAGCGCCAGGGGGGCGGGGTGAGCGCCTGGTGGGCGAGGTGAGCGCCAGGTGGGCGGGGTGAGCGCCTGGTGGGCGGGGTGAGCGCCTGGTGGGCGGGGTGAGCGCCAGGGGGGCGAGGTGAGCGCCAGGCGGGCGAGGTGAGTGCCAGGGGGGTGAGGTGAGCGCCAGGGGGCGAGGTGGATGCGTGGCTGGACGTCTGGACGTCTGGACCTGACCCTCGCCTACACGGTAGAGTCGCTTTGCTTGAGGGCGGTTTGTTGTCACTGCTGAGAACCCCTTCCACCCATGGGACAGCGGGTCCACCCACTCTGGGCGTCAGCCGGTCCCCTCCTGGGGGGGCATTTCCGCTCGCAGTCTTGCTCCTACCAGGTCTCCAGGCTGGCACGGGGACCAGCTGGTCCTCTAGACACACCAGGTGGGGAGAGCTGGCTGAGGGTCTTTGCAGTTTAGAGAGAAATCATCTGAATACTTTGTGTGTGTGTCCATCCTCACCTGAGGCTAGTTTCCCATTGATTTTGAGAGAGAGAGGAAGGGAGGCGGGGAGACAGTGAGAAACATCGGTGTGAGAGAGACACCTGGGCCGGGATCGAGCCTGCAACCGAGGTGTGTGCCCTTGACTGGACTAATTGAACCCTCGACCCTGCAGTCTGTGGGCTGACGCTCTAACCACTGAGCAAACTGGCTCGGGTGATCTGAATAATTTGGAGGAATTCCTTGACTGGAATAGTCAGGGGTTTGCGGGGGTCAGATGAAGTGGATCGTGGGACACACACACACACACACACACACACGCGCGGCGTTACCATATTGTCGCCGTGGGACTGGGGAGGGGGACAGGAGGGGGCAAGCCCAGGCCAGATTGGGCGCCCCTGAGGGTGAGTGGGGTCACGCAGGGAATGGGGGACTCGGCCCCGGGCGGTAGAACCAGATTCGGCGAGCCTGCCTAAAGCTCTCCCTGACTTAGGTCCCCTGGCTGCCCCAGCGATGCTCCCCAGGTGTCAGGGGAGCGAGAAGGCCCAGGGCCTGCAGCCCCTTCACTGTAGCTGGTTGTATGCAAATGATGGCCTTGTATGCAAATGATGTGGGCGGGACTGCAGCCTGTGTCCACTCGCCTGGTGCCCCCCTGGTGCCCGGTGCCTGCACCCACCCCCGTGAGGTGGCTGCAGCGTAAGGTGGCTGCAGCGTGAGCCTCATGAGCAAAGTGTAGGTGGTGGGGCTGGGGGTTCCCCACCAAGCCTTGGTCTCCCCACACCCCATTTCCTTCCCCCCTCCCCCCCCCCGGCCCCCCCAAGCGGAGCCCTTGACTCGGCGAGGCTCTCCCTGAGGCTGTTCGGACTCTGGCTTCTGCGGCCTTTTCTCTTCCAGTGGGAAGTGTCAGTGTGAGTAATTATATATATTTTCACAAACTCGGACTCTGCCTCCTTGAAACGTCTATAAACATGTCTGTATAATTCTAATGAACTGCGCGCATGAAGCCGTCAGAAAGTTACACGGGGCGGCGCGTTTGCCAGACGGCGGCCTGAGCGCCAAGGAAAATATTGTGTTCTTCCAGCGCGCGGACGCTTCATGCAGACGGCTCCCAAGATAAACAGGAGAGATTCGAGGACAAGTGAGATGTTCAGCAGCGATGGCTGAGCTGCTTGTAAATGGTGTTCACCAGAGTGTTGGCAGGGTGGGTGGCTTGATGGAGTGATAAATGCTCTTCAAGGAAAGTGCCCCAGACGCGGAATGCAGGGTCGGGACCCTGGAGACGGGCCATCGTGGCGCTCGCGCTCATGTCCGTGGGCGGGAGGCGCTGACTCAGTGAACCGGCTGTGTCAGAGCCGGTGCACTCTGCTTCGCTGTTTATGCTTCGGTTCCTAGGAAGGTGTGGACAGGAGAGCGTGGGGCTGCTTTCCAAGTGGGTAAGAAGGATTGGGCCCTGGCCGGTAGCTCAGTTGGTTGGAGCGTTGTCCGGTCTGAAAGGTTGTGGGTTTGATTCCCGGTCAGGGGTGTACAGGAAGGCAACCCGTCGCTGTTTCTCTCTCACGTGATATTTCTCTCTCTCTTCCCCTCTCTCTAATAATCAGTACGCATGTCCTGGGGTGGTGATTTAAAAAATAAAAAAGGATGCTTTTAAGTTAACTTTCATGCATTCATCCATCATCTATCCATCCATCCATCATCCATCATCCATCCACCCACCCAACCACCCACCCATCCACCCATCCACCCACTATCCATCCACCCACCACCCACCCATCCACCCACCCACACACCCACCCACGAACCTACCCACCCATCCATCCACCCACCTATCCATCATCTATCCATCCATCCATCAGCCATTCAGTGAGGTTATCGATGCTCCCACATCACAGAGATAACCAGGGACAGAGCTGATAAGGGACCTCACCATTTGAATCTGGATTCTTGAACCTAAAGCAGGCATTAGGTTTAAGATGCCCTAAAGCGATTCTCATGAAAACCGATGAGAAGGTATTAAGGGCAGCTGCACCCGGCCTCCTCTCCTTTCCTTCTCACTTGCTGTGTCCAGATGTTTGCCTCTGATGTGCTCCCAGGGAAGGCTCTCTGAGGTCCTCTCTCAGTTTTCTGGGCTGGATGATGGATGGATGGAGAGAAGGACCAGAGGTGGATGCCTTCATGCACCCTGCTCAGCCCGTCCCTGGCAGGCAACACCCCTTTTTCAAGAAGCAGGAGTTTTTATTATGAGCAAAGTCTTCCGAAACCTTGTTGGGCCTTCGAAAGGAGACACCTGGGACCACCTATGTCTTACAAGGCCAGATGGGTTGGACCTGTATGTTAGGGTCTGTTTTCAGTCACTTCATTCATTCCCTCCCTCATTCATTCCTGCCGAGGTGTGATTTTTTTCCTTCCAGGAGATCCCCTGGTCTCCAGTTTCCGGAGGCACCAGTACAATCTAGATTCCAATTAGCCTAATTGCTTTATGGTAGACTTCTTAGAAAAGAGTTTTTCCCCTGCTGACGGCTGCGGTTCCAGGAAAGCCGCCCCCACCGGCTTGCTTCCTTCCTGCTGCTACCCAAGCCTGCGTTTCCTTCAACCTCATTTCACCAGGACTGGCCGAGCCCTCGTCCTGTGAGTTCCAGTGTCTTTGCGTCAGTTTAATATGTTTCTTTAGTTGATTTTTTTTTAGAGAGAGAGTAAGGGAGAGGGAGATAGAAACATCAGTGATGAGAGAGAAACGGTGATCAGCTGCCTCTTGTACGCCCCCTACTGGGGATCAAACCGGAAACCCAGGCATGTGCCCTGATCCGTGGCCTCTTGGGTCCTGGGGTCGATGCTCAACCACTGAGCCACACCGGCCGGGCTCTTGCATCAGTTTATGTGGGAGTGGCCAGAGCGGGGTGGAGAGGACACCAGGGAAACATTACACGTGCGCTGTCTGTGTCTAACATTTGTTTTCATTATTATTTTGTTTGTTTCTTGGATATTTAAAAAAAATTTATTTTTCAATTACCCTTGACATTCGGCGTCATTTTGTATTAGCTTTAGGTGCTCAGCATATATTTTACAAAGCGACCCCCATCCGATACTTTCAGTCCCCTTGATACCATACATAGTTACTGTGCTGTACTTTGACATCCTGTGACTACTTTGTAACTGCCAAGTTGTCCATCTCAACCTACTCACCTTCTTTCCTCTGCCCCGCAACCCCCCTCCCCTCCCCTCTGGCAACATCAGTCTGTTCTCTGCAAACAAAACAGAAACAGTGTGCATAACATTTCAGGGCCAGTTTTCTATACCCCTTACATCTATATGATGGCATGAATCTTTTTGTAAATTTATTTTTTAAAATATATTTTTATTGATTTCAGAGAGGAAGGGAAAGGGAGGGAGGGAGAGAGAGACATCAATGATGAGAGAGAATCATTGATGGGCTGCCTCCCATACATCCCCTCATGGGGATTGAGACAGTAACCCAGGCATGTGCCCGTGACCGGAATCGAACCTGGGATCCCTCAGTCTGCAGGCTGACGCTCTATCCACGGAGCCAAACCGGCTAGGCCGGCATGCATCTTTTTAAATAGAAAATTCCTTCCTTGTCTGTGTGTGCATGTTTCAGTCAAAGAACCGGACTCAAATGTACCCCGAGTTCTGGCCCCGGCCCTCTTCCTTGTACCGTCAACATCAGATTTTTCAGAAAGTTCTTTTCAACAAGCGGAGGAAGCGGTTACATCCTGACCGACGCGCAGGATGCCGGCGCGGTACTCGTGCTGTTAGTGATCAGGATCTCAGCCAAGGGAATATAATGAAATCCACATAAAAATTTATTTACCTAATGAAAATCCGGGAGTAATGCATAAGTGGTTCTCTGATAATAAAATGCAAATCTAAAACTATAACCAGGAGGACAATAATCCTCATTAAACGTATTGTCTAGAGAAAGCCCATGACATCCACTTAACAGTGATTTGATTTGTTTAGTAATTTCCACGTAATATTTAAACTTTATTCCGAGCCTTGAAAACCCTCCCACGAGTTCCTTTCCCATCCGGGCGGAGGGCAGAGGCCGGTGGGTGGGGTCCCAGCCCGGGCACCCTGGCAGGCTGTCTTTCCCAGGCCGCTCTGTGCCTGCCGGAAAGGTGGGGTCCAGGAAGAGAAAGCAGGGGGTCCGGGTTCCTTCTGAGTGGGAGACACGTTAAAGCTCCTGTCTGTGGGACCAGGACCTCTGAGGGCCAGAGGGCATGGGAGGGGCAGGGACTTGCCCTGGTGTCTCCTGAGCCCTGGGATAGCCCTATCTCCATCCCACTGCTCCTCCCTCCTGGGACTGACCAGGGCCCGGCACTCCAGCGCCCGCAGGCAGATCTGTAGGTGCCCCTGGCCCAGGAGCACCCAGCCCACCCTGAGGCCTATGAGGACTTCCCCTTGGAGGCAGGGGGACCTGCTGGGAAAGGGACTTCCCTCCCTCTCCAGGATCCTGAGGAAGCGGGAGGAGCCTGTCCGCCTGGGGCCACTGGGCCTCGGTGCGCTCAGAAGCCCCTTGCCTTGTGCTCAGAAGCCCCGTGGGTAATTTGGGAAGCAAAACGGGGAAAATGGAGGTCCGAGGCCTTCTGCCCAGTTTGAGGCTCACGATCTACACCCGAGATGAGAAAAATGAGCCTTTGGGATTTTAACTGTTCACAACCACCAAATCCCGAAGCAGCAGCAGGTTAAGGCTCATGTGTGTGTACACATGTGCTTCTCTGTGTGTACACCTGTGCATGTGTGTACACCTGTGCTTGTGTGTGTGTGCACATGTGCTTGTATGTATGAAGTTTTCCTATCAGACATATGCTATTTTCTTTAAAAAAATCTATTTTTATTGATTTCAGAGAGGCAGGGAGAGGGAGAGAGAGAGAGAAACATCAATGATGAGAGAGAATCATGGATCGGCTGCCTCCTGCACGCCCCCCACTGGGGATGGAGCCCACAACCTGGGCATGTGACCTGACCGGGAATCGAACCGGGACCTCTTGGTTCATAGGTCGATGCTCATCCACTGAGTCACACAGGCTGGGCTCCCCTAACCTTTTCTTCTTCCTCCTCCTCTTTTTTTTCTGTCGAGTTACAATTTTTCTTCCCTTTGGGATGGTGCAGAGCGTTTTGAAATAGACTAAAATGAAAAGAAGGTAACACATCACTCGTGATCTCAGCCAGGAATCTCCTTGCGAAGGCGGCACAGAACTGGTTAAGCCCCAGGAGCCGGGCAGTGCCCGCTCTGCGCCCTCACCCGCACGGAGACTCGGTTTCCTTGCCTGGAAGGCGGCTGGACACCCACTTTCCGCACGGGAGTGGAGATCACACCAGATGGTGTGTATCCAGTGCTGGGCCGAGTGCTGGCACGCGATCAGCGCCTGATAAATGGGAAGGGTTCGGGGGCAGGAGGCGAGGTTGGGCTGAACAGAGGCCGGTGAAATGGAGAAGCCAGGCAGCCATTCAGGTGTGGATGCCAGCCTGCTGGCAGGCCCGCCCGCCGTAATGCCCTGAGCTCCCAGCCAAGGGCCAGCTCAGGTTACTCCCGGCCCATTAGCGATGCTGGTCAGAGCTTGGAGCCTCTTAAGTTCAAGGTCGATCACAGGCCTGGTCCCCCTCCCGCCAGCAGCCTCTCTTCTCTGCCCGGAGCCATTAGTCACTGGGTGGCCTGATGCGAGAGCGCGCGGGCTGACTCAGTGCCGCCTCCTTGCACTCCAGGGCCACACCCCAGGGCCAGGCCCTGCTGGCAGAGGGTCCGAAGCGTCTGCCATCCGGAGAGGTTGAGGTTCCATTCACATCTCTGGAAAAGCAGCTAAATCCTGGCTCTGCAGCTCACGACTGGCTGGGCAAGTCATGGACCCGCTCCGAGCCTCAGTTTTCTCATCCGTTGAATGGGGCAGCAGTAGTAGCTTCTCCTCCAGGAAGGGGAGACTGATCCTGTACCTTGCCTTCAGGTAGCAATCCTGTCACTATTCTCCCAGGAGAACTTCCTGGAGGAGGAGGGATCTGACCCCCTACGTGAAGAAAGATGAGGACGGCCAAGGCAGGGGGAGGGGACAGGGAAGGCAGGGAGACGGAAAGTCCTGGAAGAACGTAGCTCTCACTGACAGGGAGGGTCTCATCTCTTCTGACCCAGCTGGGAGCCTGGCAAGGGGACAGGTACTTTCAGGAGGGACGATGCAGGAGCAGCATCCTCTGAGCCTGCACTAACGTGTCTTCAAAAACCCCTGCAGGGCCAGCTCAGGCCTTCGAGTGGCCTTTCTGCCCCAAGGCACCCACAGTTTCGTGCATGGGGGAGTTTCTGCCTGCCCTTGTTGGAGGCGATTCGCGGGAGGGCCACGGGCCAGGGACAGGGACGAGCCACTGATGGGCGGTCTCTGCGGGGCATCGGGCGCGACCTCCGGAGGCCCTTCTGTGGGCGGCAATGCCCACCTCACAGCCGCCTTTCAGGCTGCAGGAGGCCTGGGGCTGGGGGGGGGAATACCCTGAGGCCTGGGGAGCCCACAAAGGGTTTGAGTGACAGCCCGCCCAGGCCTTCCCACCCCAGGAACCAGGGGGAGGGACCGAGTGTGCAGGGGCCCAGGGGGCTGCCAGCCGGGGACAAAGGCAGAGCCGGAGAGGAACAAAGGATGAGAGGGGACCCCTGTGACAACCGGGTGGGAAGCGCCGTGCCTGGCTTCCCACAATGCTTTGGAGCGAAACTCTTAGTTTCACCCCATCAACCCCCCAGACCTTTCAACTTGCAAACTGTACCCCCAGGCCAGGCGGGGCCCTGTCTGGGGTGCGCAGCCCCGGCTGGCGGCTCCCCTGCCCTGCGCATGGGGTGAATTTGAAGCGAGGATCGGAGGCAAATCAGCTGCCAAATTTCGAAGCAAACATTTTTCTTTCTGGATTTAAATAATTGCATTGCATCGCGGCTCTGTTTCTCCTCTCAAACCAGCCCCAAATGACACTTGGCAGGCGAACCGGTCTGCTTCCCCCCCCTCGCCCCGTGGGCCTTTCGCAGAGCATTTTCCTCTACGTCTGGGTAGCTGGCTTTTAAACCCCTTCGTTTTTTTCTTTTTCTTTCTTTTTGTTCAGGTCTCAAATTTTATTCAATTTACATTTTATTCCATTCCAGGCTATAAAATCTGCAAAAGTGGCCTGAGAGGGAGCAGGTTCCCTCCAAAGCAAATAAAAGAGTCTCGCTTCCGAGGTGAACGAGGCTCGCAGGGCCCGGAGCCGCGCGGGGTGGGGGTGGGGGGCCGGGGGTGATGGCTGGGGGGGCTTGGGAGGGAGACCGCGGCACAGGCTGGTCGAGCCCCGTGTCAAGGCACACAGGTTTAAAATGAAATGAGTTGCGGACATATGGAACCAATCGCTTTGCCAAGAGCTTAGTTTTGGGGATCAAGTCTTCAGGGCTCAACTTTAGTCCCTCTCCACACGGTGATTTCTAGCCGACAAATGAAAGCCCCTTTATGCTCTCCCGGTCTGGGGGGACTCTTAATACATTTTTAAATCGTTCGGCATTCTGAATTAATTTTCTTAGGAGGAAACGAGATTCTTAAATTGGGATCTTGTTGGGAAAAGACAGCCGGGTAATTAGCACGCGCCGGTCTCTTTTCCTGACACGGGCACGAGTGGGGTGTGTGTGGGGGCGGGAGTTGACTCCACGCAAGGTGCGTGAGAAATCTATTTCAGAGCAGAGTTTTCAAAGTAAGCAACGCCATCTGCTCGTTAATTATTCCTCCTCATACAGAGGCGGTGCGGCGTGCGTGTGGGTTCCCAAGGTGGAAAGCCGCGCCTGGAAGATGTGAGGAAGTGGGGCTGCTCCAGGCCAGCTGTGGGCTCAGGTTGGCCGAGTGTCTGAGGACTGAACCCGGGAAAGGCGCCTGAGAGCTGGGGTGCGGGGTGGGGGGGGGGGCGGCGGGGAGGGGTGGGGCGCCTTCCCGGGCGCTCGCTTTCAGGCCCAGGGGCCGGCCACCCGCTACCTGGGGACAGTCCTGCTGCTCGCTTAGGGACCGGGTGGGACGGAGCAGAGGGTGGGTGCTCTAGCGGGGAAGTCAGGACAGGAGAAGGGTAATGCCTCCCCTTTCCATCGGCCGATGGGGCACTGCCCCTCCAGACTCCTCACCGTCCATCCGTCTGTCCGTCCATCCCCCCCCATCTGTTCCATCCCCCCATCTAACATATGCAGGGTGCCCCCAAAAATGTATACACATTAAAAAAATTTTTTTAAAATTGATTTCAGGGAGGGAGAGGGAGAGAGAGAGAGAGAGAGAGAGAGAGAGAGAGAGAGAGAGAGGAACATCAATGATGAGAGAGAATCATGGATCGGCTGCCTCCTGCATGCCCCCCCACTGGGATGGAACTTGTAACCCGGGCACGTACCCTGACCAGGAATCGAGCCGTGACCTCCTGGTTCATAGGTCGTCGCTCAACCACTGAGCCCTGTCGGCCGGGCTATATACACATTTGAGCCGTGGGTTCTATTACGTGGGGAAATGAGATGTATTTTAATAAGCACTGCCTTTGTCATTATTCAAAGTGAGCATGCATTTCTGGGGACACCCTGCACGGCTTGAGGGCTTCCTGGGCTCTGGGCTCACTACCAGGCCCTGTCTTCACGGAGCGTTCCGTCTCGTGGAGGAGATGACAGCTAGGAGCTGCTCACCTCGAGGAGCCTGTGGGTAGCGAGAGGAGAGCCTCGCCCCCCTGAGTCCAGGCCGGCCTGCCCCCTTGAGCTCTTGGCGATGAAGGAGAGGTGGCTGTCAAGTGAGACTGAGGAGCTGCTGTCTGAGGTTGGCTTAGGTTTCCGTGATTTTAAGTGGAACAGCCACAGGAGGCCAGTGGCCCCCGCAGGGCGCAAGGACCCGCATCCCCTGGGAGCTTGTCAGGAAGGTGGCCTCCCAGGCCCCACCCCCAGTCTGCGGAATCAGAGGTCCCCCTGCGTGGCGCCCAGGATCTGCATTTCGGCAGCACCTCCGGGTGATCTTTATGCAGCCTTGCTGGGAGGCAGGCTGTGGGTGTGACAGGAGTTGGGTCTCAAATGGACAGAGGCCTCCCAGGTAAAGTGGTGATATAGCTGCGGCTGAATTAGGGGTGGCTTGGTGGGTGGTGGGCCTGCACGGGGGAGGGTGCTGGTGCTGTGGCTAGCGGTGCCCAGCTCACCGCGCCCATTCGGTGAGGACAGCCGAGGCCAGAGCGTTGGAGCACAGAGAGTTGGCCAATGGAAGGCCTGGGACTGCCAGCTGTGTGGCCCTGGACTGGTGTCCTAACCTCTCTGGGCCTTGACAAAATGGAGATCACTATATTTTGCTACTTACTTATCTAATAGGGTCACAGGACAGATGGATTAAAACGGGATATACAGCCCAGCCGCGGGGGCTCAGTGGTTGAGCATCGACCTGTGAACCAGGAGGTCCCGATTCGATTCCCAGTCAGGGCACAGCCTGGGTTGCGGGCTCCATCCCCAGTGTGGGGTGTGAGGGAGGCAGCTGACCCATGATTCTCTCTCATCACTGATGTTTCTCTCTCTCTCTCCCTCTCCCTTTCTCTCTGAAATCAACAAAAATATATTAACACACACACACACACACACACACACACACACACACACACACACAACAAAACTGGCATGTACAGAGCATGTGTGTACAGAGAAAAACCCCTGGGCTCTGGGGTGGCCTCCTGGTCTTGTTTTTTGATTTATTTCCTCTAACTGCCCTTGCCCGGTTCTCCAACCTCCATGGTTATAAGAATCCCCCCCACCCCGGCGTGATGGTCCCTGTGACTCTGGGACCCCAGCCCTGGATTGGGGTCCGGTCCCGTGTTCCAGTTCCCGCTGTGCCTCCCGGGACATACCCTCCAGGCCCTGTCTCTCTTTGCAGAACCTATGATCTTTGGGGCTCTTCCCCAGCCTCCTCTGGACGCCCCGGATGGGCTGGGAGAGGGGACCTTTATGGGCGCATTTTAACCTCAGGTGCAGCCAAGTGCCTTTTGGGGAAAGTCTTCATAGTAATTTTAGCAGCATCTTTTCTGTTGTCTAGACCTAAGATCAGCATTTTAGGGGAAAGTGTGGAGAGAAACCCTCCCTATGCCCTCCCTGCCCACTGCCAGGGCTCTACCCGCCCCCTCCCTGCAAGATGCCAGGTGGTCTGAGCCCCAGCCCAGCCCCCGGCTCTGTGGCAGCCAGGATTCCGGTCCCTGGAAGACACCAGACTTGTTCTGCGATGGCGAACCTGGTGGGTGCCGCTCTGCGGGGAAGGCACCGCGTGTCCCCTCTCGCCTGGGGTGGCATTTTGGGCGTATATTCGCAGCTTCTTACCTAAACCAGGCGTTGCTTTTCTTCTTGGAAACCTTTTCCATCAACGCTGCCCTCCAGGACTGGGGAGAGGCCTGAGCATAGTCACTGCTTCGTATAGAATCGTTGTTCGATTGATGTGGTTATTGGGAATTTCTGTGTTTCCGGACGGAAAGGTGGCCCAGGTCTCTCCTCGAGACAAAGACATTTACAAGGAACTCTCTGGAGTCTTCTTTTTAAAAGATGCCCTGGGAGCCCTAACTGGTTTGGCTCAATGGATGGAGCGTCGGCCTGCGGACGCAAGGGTCCCAGGTTCGATTCTGCTCAAGGTCATGTACGTTGGTTGCGGGCACATCCCCAGTAGGGAGTGTGCAGGAGGCAACTGGTTGATGTTTCTCTCTCATCGATGTTTCTAACTCTCTATCCCTCTCCCTTCCTCTCTGTAAAAAATCAATAAAATATATTTTTTTAAAAAAGATGCCCTGGGAAAGCACTGTGTGCTCAAAGGAACGAGGAGCTCAGGGCAGAGTTTTCGCCTCCCGGGCAGGACAGGGCTTTCCAAGCATCTCTAGCGGCCTTTGGACTCAGTGCCCGAGCGCACACTCAGGACCTGCGCCGCGGCCTGGAACAGAGCTTGCAAACGGTTGCCCAAGGACCGCGTCCCGTGTGAGGGTGGGCCGTTCCTTTGGCTGCTCAGGATTAAAATGTGTTTGGAATCAGCAGGTAACACTAAAACTTCAGGTGGGTTTGCGCAGAAACCCAGACTTCTTTAGATTTTCTTCAAAGCGATGGGAAGCTTTGCCAGCACTGGCCCTGGCTCCACCAGCAGGGGTGGCAGGTGCTGCCCGTGGACCCGAGGTGTGGGTGCTGTCGATGGCCGCGGTGCCCCCCGCTCCTGTGGCGTAATGAGTCCTCCCCACCCCCTCATGGCAGCTGTCGGGCCCTGGAGGCCTCAGGCATTGCCAGCACACTAAGGGTTAAACGGGCGGTAGGGTAGCCATAACCGCTGCTGGCCCGGCCCTGTCTGCTTGCTGTGTGACTTTGCTTCGGTCACACCACCTCTCTGTGCTTCAGCTTCCCCATCTGTGCAGCCGGACAGTGGCCTGGAGAAGCGGGTTCCCACCGTGCCCGATGGACCAGCCAGGAGGCTGAGCGGCGGGGCGGGGGGCCCTGGGCCCTGCCTCTCTCATCCCTTTTATGAATTAAGGTTGTGCATGAGACCATTCCTGCAAAGGTGTGAGACCCAGCGCTCCTCAGGATTAGGGACTCTGATCACTTCCTGTTCTGACCCTGTGTCCAGGTCGGTCTTTGTCCAGCTGCTGCCGGGGACTTTCTGTCCTCCTTCCCCCCCAGGAGTGGTTGGGGTGGCAGCCCAGGGCAGGGCGGTAGTACCTTTACTACTAACCATCATGGCTGCACTCGCTGAGCGGCATTGCTCTCCCACGAAGGCAGGTGCTATTCCCTTGCTTTGCAGATGAAGAAACCAAGGGTTAGAGAGGTTGAGACTTGTCAAAGGTCACACAGCTGTGCACCTGGGCTCATTTATTCCAGACCCGGGGCCCTGGCCGCGTGCTGCTCCACCTGAGGTGGCCTAGGGGTCCATGCTGATATCTGTGTAGGACAGGGAACCTCCGGAGCGAGGCCTGGCCTGTGCTCTGTGCTGCTTCACACGAGGCCCAGCCCCCACCTGCCCTCTCCGGGCTCCTGCGCACCCACCACGCTTCCCTCCCCGCAGCCCTGACTTGGGCAGCCTCAGCCGGACCCGGGCACAGCCTCCGCCTCCCTCCACGTGGTTGCTTCCCGGGGCTCTGGGCTCCCTGGAGGGAGAGGGGGGCGTTCAGCTCACCCTGCTGGCATGCCCTTCCTTGAGTGAGGAGGTGTCTGTTGGCTTCTGGGGAGGCCTCCACCCCATTTTCCAAGGCGTTTATGTGGGTGGGAGGGGTGCGGACCCCAGGCTTCTGCCTGGAGAGCTCTTGGTCTTTCCCGGGGGGTTTCTGGGTGGGAGACGATGCTGGGCCATCCCTGTGCTCAGGGACCATCCCTGCTGTCCTGTCCATCGGGGCTCAGGGGTTGCCTGCAACAGAAATGTGTCCAGTTGGAGGAGAAGGGGGGGCTGATGGATGAGTAGAAGGAGAAGCAGGACCCAGGGTGGCTTTGGGAACTGACTGCCCTGGGGTGGAGCCCTGCCCCCTCTGCCTCCCGTGTCCTGCTGCGTGGGGACTGAGCATCGAGCTGGGCCGGATCCCGGGGGAGGCATTTTGATGGACAGTCCATGGAGGTCCAAGCGGGTGAGAGGTGGCTCGTTAGGGCACAGCAGGTGCCGAGATCAGAGGCCGGGCTACCTGGTGGGCAGTACCCCTGCCGACTGTCACACTGTCCTGGTAGGATGTCTTCCCATCTTGGAAGGTTCCAGCAACCCTGGGTCGGGGTGCAGCGCGGACTGGGTGACGTGGAGCCGTGCCCATGGTGGCTTTGGGCTGCGGGCTTGGGCTCGCCGTGCCATGGTGTCTAGGGCACTAGGAAGGGAGAGGCCTTGGGGACCCCAGTGCGGGGTCTTCCTTGTGAACACAGGGACCCGGGAGCCGGGGCGCCCAGCAGGGCCAGACTGGGGGAGGGGCCCCAGGTGCTGCTTCCCAGTGCAGCCCGGGTGCCCCTGGTGGTGCGGCGGGGGATTTAAGTGGAACATATGAAACTTAAAAAAAATTAATTGCTGCCGGGCCGGTGTGGTTCAGTGGTGGAGCACCAACCCATGAACCAAGAGGTTGTTGCTGGTTTGATTCCCGGTCAGGGCACAGGCCCGGGTTGTGGGCTCGATCCCCAGTGGGGGGTGTGCAGGAGGCAGGTGGTCCATGATTCACTTTCATCATTGATGTTTCCATCTCTCTCTCCCTCTCCCTTCCTCTCTGAAATCAATAAAAGAATATTAAAAAAAAAACTGCTAATGGATGCACAGGGCACGGAATTCAAAACGCCCCTGCCCGCGACTTCCTCTCCCTGGAGGCCACTGGCGTTCTCGTCTCTTGTGTCTGGTTCTAGAGAAATCCTACGAACGGGCTCACGCGGGAGAAACGTGTGGATTTTCTCTCCCCTCCCCTGTACCAGTGGAAGTAACCAGGCACCTATGCCTCGTCTGGGGGG
>JAWPEG010000015.1:2637834-2665065 GCA_035771395.1 Myotis vivesi | reverse complement strand
CCTCGCCTCCCCCCCCCCCCCCCCCTTTAGAAGGGATTGCATTTCATCAGCTCCTGGAGCATTGTGTTTTTTCAAGGTAACTTTTTAGTATTGAAGTTGCACATGCAGGCTTACTGTTCAGCTCAGGAACTTTATAAACCATCAGCCTGCATCAGGGCAAGACAACCTGGCCAACTTCCCCGGGCCTGACCCCGCCCCGGCCCCCTCCCACAGCGACCCCCAACCTCAGGTGAAAGCTTGAGGTTTGAATACCCGGGTGTTTATTTTCATGAGTTTTTGAAAAAACGGCCGTCAGCACATCGTGCAGGAAAGGTCCCAGGGTGAACGCTGGGCGCAAAGCTGTGAACTGGGAGGACACCCCAGTTGCCCGGGTGCTCGATTCCAGGGGTGATGGCGGGACAAGCCTGAGGTCACCCCCTGGGGCCATGGGGGCTCTGCCTCCTCCTGCTGCTGCCCTCAGCCCCAGGCTCCCCGATTGGTTATAAGACATTGCTCATGGGGTGTGGACACCCCCCTGGGACAGGCGGGAGGGCCTGGTATGTCCCAGTCTATCCATAGCCCCGCTCCGCCCTGTCTCCTCAGAGCCCGTCAGGTACGGGTACCTGGAGCCCCTGGTGGCGGGGAATGTGGAGGCCTGGGCAAGCGGGCCCTGTGGCTGTGTGTGTGATGGGGGGAGGCCTGGGCAGCGGGGAGCCCCGACTCAGTGTGTGATGCGGGGTCTTAGCGCTGGAGAGGGCTGGGTTTGAAATCTGGCATTGCCATTGTCTGTGTGACCCTGGGTGCGTGTCTGAGTCTCTCTGAGCAGAGGTGTCCTTGCTTGTGAAGTGCGGATGCTTAAAGGCTCCCGCACGGGGGGATGTGAGGATGGCACAGGCCGGCTGCCTGGGGCCCGGGGCCTTGGCACGCACTCTCAGTGAGCAGCCTCCTCCCGGTCGGTCCGAAGGCCCCGAGCTGCGGGGAGGGGAGAGGAGAGGGGACAGGGCACTGCTGCTCTCCCCGTGGCCTCCGTCCCAGCGAGCACATGGCTGTCCGTGGGGTGTGGGGGACGAGCCTCTCCCTCCCGCCTTGTGGCCAGCGGGGCCCAGGGCAGCTGTCCTGTTCCCAGGTCTGAGCTTCCCTGCTGGGGGGCTGGGCAGCTGACAGAGCCTCCCGGGGGCTCGGAGACCAGCTGCAGCCCCGGCGCAGTGTGCCAGCTCATCCCTTAACCCATTCTGTTCCTGGGAAGGCTGCTGTTCCAGGCCCTGCCAGGTCTCCGCTCTCCTCCAGCGCGCAGGCGGGGACTGTGGCTGACCCGGGGGTGCAGATTCGGATAAACGTGCAGATCTCCGGCCTCAGGGAAAACACAGGAGACCTGCTCAGCCCGCCCGGGCGGCAGCTTGGCCTGGGCTGGGGCTGGGACTGGGGGTGTGGTCCCCTCCCCCATGTCCCTCTCTGGTGTCCCTGCCATCCGTTGAGATCTTGACCTAGGAAAGCTGGCTAAGGTCAACTCTAACCTCTTCTCCCATCTGAGTGTCGAGTGCCCCCGGGGTCTTTGTTTCGCTTGCTCCCCTCCCGTGCCAGCAGCCTCACTACCTCCTGGGGGACCTTCCCCGTGGCCTCTGTGAGAGCGCGCCCTCCTCCTCCTCAGACTCTCCCTGTCTGACTGGCACTGCTTGGTCCCTGTGGGGTCTGGTCCCTGTGGGTGACCCCTGAAGGCCACAAAGCCAGCTCAGCCCCTCTTTGCGTGATAGCTCTGGGGCCCCCTGAGCCCGTCCCCTGCCGTGCACCCCCCCCAGGCTGACCAGTGTTCATTCCTTTGCTCTCCATCCTGAGAGGTGGTTTCAAGGCTCCCCATTACCTGGGCCCTCTCCTTGACCTCCTCCCTTCAGCCGTGAACTTCTTGCAGTGGACTTTGCAGCTCTGACCTGCATGCCCCCCCACTCCCATGAGCATATGCCTGAGGGCCCAGCTCTGTAAAACAAGGGGAGTACAAATGTGTGGAAAGTGTCCTGTGAGGCCAACCACCCCAAACTGCCTCTGGCGTCTCCACGTGGGGCATGATGAGCTGGTTTTATTTTTCCCATGTGCCCACCTGTATTTACATTTTTTTGGACAAGTCATTTACCGTCCCCAAGCCTTGCTTTCTCATGCACAACAGGATAGTGGGGCTGTGAAGATTTAACAGGGTGATGGGAAAAAGTGCTTAGCCTGGGGCCGGCCCCTGGGCCTCCTCTAGATGCCTGGCCTGGTCCTCGGTGTGCTCCAGGGGGCTCGGAGCCATGGACGGAGCTTCCCGGTGCTCGCCACCTCCCAGCGAGGTTGTGCTCCCATCTTACAGGTGTGCACACTGAGTCAGAGGTGCGGGGTTCACGTTTGGGCTCCACGCCCGGGCCCTTTCCACTCCACTGCCCTCCTCAGAAGGTTTGGGGGTGGGATGCCGGCCCTGGGGAGTACACCTGGCCCAGATCCCTTTCTAGGGCACCTGCTTTCCAGAGAGCACTCCTTCACCTAATGCGAAGGCCCCAGGGCCGGGGCGTCCAGTACCGGGTGGCAGGCCCGGGTGGGGAATGGCTCCTCCCGACAGACGGACAGGTGAACTTGGTCCCGGAGGGACACTCCAGCCCCAGGCCCCTGCTGTCCTTGTCACCACCTTTAGGAGCAGCCTTAGGTGCCCTGGGGCTTGATAGAGGCCCTAAACCTAGTGCAGGAGCCGAGGGCTGCTTCTGGCTGTGTATGCCCTCCCCCAAACCCCTGCCCCCCAAGAGCCACGCACCACGGAGGGGGAGGGGCCGCCACCGGGGCCTTCCCGTGGACACGCGGGGGCAGAGGGACCTGCTATGAGCCCCACCATTGAGTCGCTTGACGCCTCTCTCAGGCCCTGCCTGGCCTGGGGGACAGCGGGGCGGGTGCGACGCTGTGGCCACCTGCCTTGCGCCAGCCAGCCCCCCCCCCGGGCCCGAGGCCGGCCCTGCAGCCGTGGGCCAGATGTGTTCCCCGGATGGTGTGGGGGAGCGTCTCTGTGTGGGTGTCCTCGCGTGATGTGTGGGCCGCTGTGCTTGGATCGGAGGCAGCCCAACTGCTCTTCCTGGCCCGTCCCTCCGCCGTCCGCGGCAGAAAGTTAAATAAACACAGCCAAGCCGGATCACAGGACGCGAGGCGAACGAACTCGGTCCCCACGGGGCCCGCATCTGGCAAGAGGGGGCCTCGCGGGCCTGCGGGGAGAGACAGATGTGGGGGGCAGGGAGGGCTCAGTGTGGCCCCCTCCCGGGGACGTGCCTCCTCCCGGGGCTCTGTGCCAGCCTCCGGGGCTGGGGTGCAGGCCCCTCGCCTTCGGCTGCAGCCCTTGCCTTCGGCCGAGGAGCCCCAGAGTCTGTAGCTGGCCTGCCCCTGCTAGCCTCTGTCCAGCACTGCCCTTGCCCCCTGGCCCTCAGCCCTCCCTGAGCTTGACTGCTGTGACCTGGGTGGGAGGAAGGGAAGAGGGTGTGCAACCTTCTCTCTTTCCTCTCTGCCCGCCCGCCCTCCTGCCCCCCCCCCCCTTCTCCCTTCCTTCTTCCCTCCGCCCAGCATTTATTCCTCAGAGGTCACCCAGCCCGCACATGCCCACAGCCCCCACAGTGTGGCATCGGCGTTCCCGAATCCTGCTGGGCGTCAGGTGGGTCACGGAGAAGGCGTGTTCCCCTCCACAGCTATACAGGGACTCCCGTCTGCTAGGAAGATGCTACTTTGCACGTGTGTGGTACCGTCTACTAGAAGTACTGTTACCAGCACACCAGTGTGGGGCTTCACCAGCAGTGCTGCTTTGAGGGAGGCTGGAAGGAAAGGTGTTTGAGCCCAGCTGTCGAGGCTCAGTGGTCGAGCGTCGACCTAGGAACCGGGAGGTCAGGGTTCGATTCCTGGTCAGGGCACAGGCCCAGATTGTGGGCTCTAACCCCAGTGGGGGGCGTGCAAGAGGCTGCCAATGGGTGATTCTCATCACTGATGTTTCTCTCTCTCTCTCCCTCTCCCTTCCTCTCTGAAATCCATAAAAATATATAAAAAAAGAAAAGAAAAGGTATTTGAGTCAAGGAAGGGAGTTGATGTAAAGAAAGCGTCTCTAACTCTCAGTGCAGGGGCGGGGGGGCGGTGTGTGTGTATGTGTGTGTGTGTGTGTGTGACCTGCCACACCCCCCTGGAAGTTGCAAGTCCTAGGGACGCCAGGCGGGTATGGATGACACAGGACCTGCCTTGGTGGGGCCGGCGGCCGGGTGGAGACGCTCCAGGCCCCTGAGGCCGCCTATACCCATGGTGGGTGGGCCGAGGGGCTGTGCTGGGGGCACATCTGTACCAGTGAGGTGTCCCCTTCCCAAATCAGACTCGCGAAAACTATTGGCTCCTTAAACAGTGAAGTGTTAGGCTTGCCCCTCCCCCCGGGACATGGTGTGGAGGTTTGGAAGTGGTCACTATGGGGCATCCCATGGAAGGTGTGGGGCTTCTGACCTGAAGGAAGAGGTGGGGGCTGGTCTGTGTGTCCAAAACCAGATGCAAACACACTCACACGCATGCACACACAAATGCACACACACACACACACGTGTGCACACATGCACATACAGACACACACACACATGCAGACATCAGTTTTCAATAAGAGGCTCAGTTTCCTTGTTACGTGTGTTTGAGGTGAAGCATGCATGTAACCAGGGCTGGCTTTAGTATAGTTAGTACAGGGGACGGGTTGGTAGGGGCCATAAAAATAACCAGCTTTTAAAAAAAATATATATATTTTATTGGTTTTTTTACAGAGAGGAAAGGAGAGGGATAGAGAGTTAGAAACATCGATCAGCTGCCTCCTGCACACCTCCCCAACTGGGGATGTGCCCACAACCCAGGTACATGCCCTTGACCGGAATCGAACCCGGGACCTTTCAGTCCGCAGGCCACGCTCTAACCACTGAGCCAAACCGGTCAGGGCACAAATAACCAGCTTTTACTTTATGGGACTTTTCTTCAAATGAACGTGGAAAAACGAGAGTGTGGGATTCTGGTCTCACCCCCTCCTTCCTTTTCATACCAAACAGCAGCCGGGTCTGGACAGGTGCCCCCTTGTCCGGGACCTCAGGCTGGTGGCCTGCCCCACAGCCCCGCACAGCGTGTCCCTCCTCCCGCCGCTCTGTGTGGGACATCGTGGGGGCCACGCCAGCGTCTGCCCCTTCGCTACCTCTGCCGAGTGGGCAGCTGGGGCCCAGCACCCGGTGTTGCCACCAAAACAGGACGTGGGAGCCGGACGCCGTGGTAAAGTCACCGTGATCGGCCGCGCCCTGGTGGACGCGCCATCCAGGCGTGAGATGAAATGTGCATGGGAACCGGAGATTAACCTGGGGCGGGGGGAGCCGGGACTCAGCAGGAGGGAAGCTGGGGGTCCCCAGAAAGAGAGTTTTCAGGGAACATCCCAACCCCTAGCGAGTTCGCTGGCGACAGGGTCACCCTGTTTCGTGTCGCTCTGGGTGGGCCAGGCGCGGGCTCGGCGCTTGGCAGTGGTCTTCCACTTTGTCTTCGAAACAAATGGGAATTCTATCGTTTCCACGTCGTCCCCACGTTGTCCACGCAGGACCAGGCCCCTGAGAGGGGAGCGCCGTGCCCTGCGCCACACAGCGGACGGGAGGGCGTTGGTGATGCCCGAGGCGCGCACGCCCAGCGCAGACCTCAGGCAGACCTCGCAGACCCCTCTCTGCGGGGCTCCGACGGGGGTCCTTTCCACCCCCGCCCGCCCATCTGCGTGGCTCCTCGGCGTCGGTCCGGAAGCCCGGGAATCTGCCGTCCACGCCTGCTTGTCCGGCGTCCGCTGGGAGGGCAGATTGGGTGGTGGCAGCCAGCGAGCCTTGGAGCCGCGCCCACCCGGCTGCAGCCTGGATTCTACCCTCCACTGCTTATGGAGTTTACAGTTTAGCCCACTTTAGGCCTTGCTTTCCTCATCCGTGACACGGGCCCATCTTCCAACCCCTGTGTGGGGCTGTGGGGAGGGTTACACATAAACGGGACACGTGTGTGGAGAGCCAGAGTGATGGTTGTTTCCCGTTCACTGCTGTGGGCCACGTGACCTGCCGGGTGGGAGAAAAGGGGACAGTCTGTAAAGGGCTGAGGGGCCGCCGGAGGCCATCTGTTAGGCTGTAGGTCGTGGCTTCCCTTTGCCAGGCGTCTGGGTACCGGGCTCTGGACTGTACCTTTCAGGCACCTTCTCATTTTATCCTCAGAGCTCCTTGCAGGGTCCTGTGCACAGAGAGGGTTACCTGATTTGCAGAGGTCGCACAGCAAACCATAGGGATTGGGATTTGATCCCGAGGCATCTTGCTCTGACTACACCCTGCTGCAGGTTCAGCCGTCCCCGGGTGGTCAGGAAGAGCTTCTCGGAGGAGGTGAGCCCGAGCCCTTCACCAGGGGAAAAGGTGGCTCTGTAGCCAGTGGTCAGGCTGACCCTGGGGGCTTGGGCGAGAAGCTTGAAGACCTGGGCCTGAGTCTGGGTTTTTCCACGGGCGGAACCCCAAGTGGGGTCGGGCTGGGCTGGGCCGGGCTGGGCAGGGTAGGGCTGGGCTGGGCAGGGCTGGGCAGGGCTGGGCAGGGCCAGTGGGGCCGTGTCAGATTGCCCCTACTTTACCTTTCCTTGCTGAGGTCATGCAGTTTGAGTTGCTTTTCCTGAACTTCATCTGGGAGCAGGGAATTTACGTTAGAAAAGTGACCTACAGGCTTTTCAGATTTGTAGCCGCGATGGTCATTCTTCCTTCAGTGGGGAACTCAGAACTGCATCTGTGGGTGAAGGAGAAACCCCCCGCTCTGTGCTGGTCCCCTCCCCCCGAGCCTTCCAGGGTCCAGGCCTGTGGACAGCAAGGCCCACCTCTGAGCTCCGGGCTGTGGGTGGCGGGTGGTCCCGGTGTCGGGGGGCCTGCCTGCCACCTGCACTGGCTCCTATGTGCTCCTGTGCGTCTACACCGTGGTCCTTACGTTGCCACTTGTTTCTGTCTCGCTCTGAGATTTGAATTAATTTCCCATCCTCCAACATAAAGTATGTTTGCTCCTTCATTCATCCACCCACCCGTCCATCTGTTCATTCATTCATTCACTCACTCACTCACTCACTCACTGAGCTCCTATCATGTGCCAGCCCTGGAGGGGCACGGCGATACTTGTCACTATAAATTCACAGTCTAATAGCTGAAGGTCAAGGTCAACGTCGCTGTTCTCATCTCTCCATAGTCCCTCGCTCAGCGTCATCGTTCACCCGAGACACACACAGTGCTCAGTAAGGTGGAAACGGTCCAATCCACGTTGGCAGTTTGTCTCCAAAGCCTAAAAACAGGCACACTCTTTGTCCCGCAAGCCGGCTTCTGGGAGCTTCATCTAAGGGCAATCCTGGCGGGGCTGTGCCACGTATGCTGTGCGGGGATGTGACCCGGATGGAAGCAGCCTCGGTGCCCAACAGCCGGGCATCGGTTCCATCAGTCCCGGAGCCCCGGGGAGCCGACCGAGGCTGCGGCTCATCCCGAAGGGTCCGTCCCCGTCTGTGCTGGGAAAGACGTTCGCTCTGTGTTGCTATTAGAAACCGGTTCCAGGACAGTCTGTGCGGCTCGGTACGCGCCTCGTCACAACCTCGGGAAAGCTGTGACTGTGTGTTCGTACACGGAAACAGTTGTGCGCTCAGGGTCCTCGTGTGAACTCACATGTTTCCTAGTTTTCTTTTTTTTATTATTATTTTTTTTATTTTTATTTTTCGCTAAAAGTATTACAAAGGGTATTACATAAGTGTTTCCTAGTTTTCTACCGCACGTGGGTTCCTTTGCTCAGAAACATATGAAAAGGAGAAGATGCTGGATCTCAGTCCTTTACTGAGCCCGCCTCTCAGAGGGTCCTGCGTTTCGGTGCACAGGCGTGTGGCCTTGCTGCTGCTAGTCCTCAGGCTCGTCCCCGCCTCCCGCCGCCCACCCCCAGGCCTGGCAGTGCCCGCGGAGCCCCCGGGCCCACCCGGCTCACAGTTGTGCCGTGTTACCTGCCACACTGGCTGGCATGTGGTGGCTTCGGCCTGCTCGCGTGTGCGGCTTCAGAGCAGGCCTTCGAGTCCGGAAAACACCACGCATGCACATTTTTGGCTTCGACAAGTTCCTTTTTACAAAGTCCACGACCCAGCTTGCAGCTTGCATGTTATTACCTGCCCTGCTGGGATTCATTCTGGGACAGGAGCCCTATGATGCTGTACAGAGTTCCCCCCTGTTCTTCCCGCGCATGGCCTCGTCCCCACCTGCCTGGCCTCCCTCGCTGGGGTGTAGGGTGGTGGGGATGCCCCGTCCCTGTCTAGCCTTGCTCTGTGGGCCCTGGGGTGGAGTGGAAACCTGAGTTGCTTTCTGATGTCACCGGCTCATGACTGCTGGCCTCATGGGAGTTGACCTCAGCTTGCCCTGGGGTCTGTTTGGGGGTCCGCTCTCCGTGTGGAGAACAGCACCCTGCACTCCGCCAAACCTGTGAGAGGGCCCTTGTGCGTTTCTTGGGATAATGGTGAAAGCTGCCACATCTGGTGGTGATATAAGAAGGTTGCTGTCTGCAGACTGGGGAGGTATCTGAGTCTTCGCTCTATTAGGGGAGGAAGATTCCGCAGCCGCATCCGATTCGAGACAGAGCTGGGGTTGATTGGTGATGTCTGCCAGAGGCTCAGGGATGGGGAAAGCAGCGGACACAGCCCTTACTTGCTACTCTGTCGTATTCTGATTATTTTGCATCCGTGAAACCCGTGCAGTCCTCTTTGTAGACTTCACCCTCCTCCCGATCACGGGTGTCACAGAGACCCCCACAAATGAGTTTTCTTCCTGTCCGTGCCCCACCCTGATGACCTGTTTTTGCCGCCTCAGAACTCATGGCCCATCTCTGTTCTCTTTCAGTCGAAGAGGGGGAGGCCTCGGACTTCTCGCTGGCCTGGGATTCCTCCGTGACAGCCTCAGGTAAGCGCCCTGGGACCAGGGGGCAGGTTGAGGGGAGCCCCCGGGGGACTGGCTGGGGAACTGGAAGAGCCACCAGCTGGCTATGGCAAGCGTCCGTCTCCGGTCCAGACGACCCCGGGCAGCATGGTTTTCCGTTAGTTCCATTTGATCATAAAACCTATCACACGCGGAAACTAACACGCCCGGTTCTCCGGGGCCACGTTTCTTCCCGTGGGCACGATCCGATGGGCTACGTGCCCCCACGGCTCGGGCTTTGAAGCTGGTGCTACGACGCCGCTGCCACTCGTTCCCGTCTCATTGCCGAGAAGCCGCTCTAAGAGGACACGGAGCCGGGAAATCAGACCTGAGGCTCCCCTCCTGGAGGGGGCTGGCCCGGCCCACGCCTCCAGAGGGGAGATGGGGGAAGCCCAGACTGCTGCGTGCGTGGCCATTGCGGGGTGATGGGGTGCGTGGCAGTCAGGGGCTTGGGTTTTCGGCTCAGGTCTTCCCTGGCCTAAGCTCCCCCTGCCTCAGTTTCCCCCACCATGAAAACAGGTGGAGGCAGGAGGTTTTTCTAACCGGGAAGTCCTGTCATTTGGAACTGATTTGGGGTCTTCGGAAGCTTCTGGTGGCGGCTCTTGGGTTTGCTCAGCATCCGGTGGACCCTGGCCCCCCGTCCAGCAGGGGCCAGCTCTCCTGCCTGTCCCCTGTCCCAGGACCCTGGGCCGCTGGCTCCGGTCCCATGGGGGATCTGGGGCCAGTTCTGTCTTGTGGAATCTTGGGCCCGAGGAGTCGTTTAGTCCAAACTTCTCCTTTCAGATGTGGACACTGCGGCAGGGAGAGGGATTTGCTCAGGCTCAGTACTTCCATAGGCGTGGGGTAGGGCACCAGGCGTACGGACGTTTAACTCGATGGTGACACATCTTAGGTCACAAATGACCATAAAACCCCAAATGCGATGTGTTGAAGCTGCTTTCGCATAATGCTTTTCCTTACGTGGAGAAAACGTCATTGGCCGCATCAGAAAACGGGGGCAGGTGCCGAGGCAGATTATGGGGGAGCAAAGCCCCCAACCCAGGCCACCCGTGGTGCTGCGGCTGCTGGGAATTGCCAGCCTCTTTTGGGGGAGAAAGGGGGAGGCTGGGAGCAGTGCCAGAGCGGACCCACGGTCCCAGCCAGCTGTGGGGCAGGGGCTCGAACCCAGGTCCTCCTGCAGCCAGAGCCTGGGTTTAACCTCTGCAGTGCCCGGCACCGGGAAGTGGGCAGCTGAGCAGAGACCGGAAGCCACAGCATCAGGGGGGCCCTGGGGAGCTCCCTGGGAGCACAGGACCCGAGGTGGCCATAGCGCAGCGGTTCTGGACCTGTGGGTCGCGACCCCTTTGGCGGTCGAACGACCCTTTCACAGGGGTCGCCTAAGACCATCCTGCATATCAGATATTTACATGACGATTCATCATAGTAGCAACATTACAGTGATGACGTAGCAACGAAAATAATTTTATGGTTGGGTCACAACATGAGGAACTGTATGTAAAGGGCCAGAAGGTTGAGAACCACTGCCATGGGGGGTGTTTGGCTTCCCAGATCAAAGGTACGCAGGGGTGAGTTGAGCAGCGTGGGCCGAGAGCACTGAGCAGGAGGCGTGCAGAGCTGTAGGCATGGGCGGCTCCTCGTGTGGGGCCCCGGCAGCCGGGGTGGAGGTGGAGTTTGGGGGGCAGGTTGGGCTTCCTTCCATCATGGCTGCTCCGGACCGAGCCTGGGATGCAGCGGAGGAGGGTCCGGAGATGTGAGACGGTTACGTTAACAAATGCTCATCGTCAGGCCCGGGGCAGGTCAGCCACGTTTATTCTGGCGCAGCGACAGCCAGGCTGGCGGGTGGGGAGAAACAGCTGATTCAATCGGCTGCTTGCAGTGGCTCAGCAGCCTGAGGCCTCGTTGGTGTGATCAGTGTGTGCGGAGGCCTTTCTGCGAGGGGACAGGTCATTGTCCTGGTTCACGGAACCTTGACTCCCCGCGAGGAGCTGCCCCCAGGAGCCAGGCCTCCTGTTCCGTGCTGCTCACACGCAGACACCGAGGCGCAGACGTACCTGTGACCCGCGTGGAGGCCACCCAGCCCGGAGGCGGCAGATCCAGGCTGTGAACTGAGGCAGCTCCCGCAGGACTGTAACCCCTAAACCGCAAATGGCAGACCTGCCCGTGAGGGGGTTGGTCCAGGCTCTTCATTTCCGAGGGGACCCAGAGGCTGGGCGAGGGGTCAACTCTATGTCTAGGTCCCTCCCGGGTCAGGGGGAAGAGTCTAGCTCAGTGGTTCTCAACCTTCCTAATGCCGCGACCCTTTCATACAGTTCTCATGTTGTGGTGACCCCCAACCATAAAATTATTTTTGTGGCTGCTTCATAACTGTAATGTTGCTCCTGTTATGAATCGTCATGTAAATATCTGAGATGCAGGATATATTGTCATTGTTACAAACTGAACATAATGAAAGCATAGTGATTCATCACAAAAACAATATGTAATTATATATGTGTTTCTCGATGGTTGTAGGCAACCCCTGTGAAAGGGCCGTTCGAGCCCCAAAGGGGTCGCGACCCACAGGTTGAGAACCGCTGGCTAGCTAGGCCAGGAGCCTGGTTTGCATCCAGGAAGGAGGAGGGGTGCGTGTTTTGGGGGCCTGGCCCCCTTTTCCAATCTTCAAAGGCGGGAGCACATTGTGGGCCAGGCCCTCCGCGGGACCTCCTGCCCCAGCCCAGCCGCCGCCCGCGCCCTTGCCGGGACTGTTGGGTAGGGGTGCGGCTTGCCGAGGGAGCCTGGCGTCAGGGCCCCAGACCCTGCACCCACCTGCTCAGGAGGAGGCATTGGGGATCGGGTGTCCGGGGGGGGCCTTTCCGGTCCCTTGGTCCCTTTTCTGCAGGTTCTGGGCGAGGAGTGGGGTAGGGAGAGTGGTCTGTGTCCCATTCCTGACAAAGGGGCAGCCCCTCACCCCCAGCCCCCAGGTTTGGGGCGTGCAGGGACGGAAACAGCACAGCCTGCTCCCTGCCTCTCCCCTACCCCTGAGCCGTCCAGCCTCCACGTCGCGACCTCTCCGAGCTGCCCCCCGCCCTTGTGTTTGCTCAGCGCATGGATTTATTATTTCAGCCGCTTCCCAGAAACTCCACCGCAGCTTCGCTCTCCTCGACTCCTGCTGCTCACGCTCCTCGCGGCCCCTTTCCCAGCTCTGCCTGTGGGAGCCAGCCTTCCACCAAGAGGCCTGGGGGATGCCGGGGTGGACGTGGAGCCCCGCGAGGCCTGACCTCCACGTGACCCCTGCACCCACTGATTAGGCTGAGATCTGGGTGTCTCGGGAGCTGCCCCGTCCCCGGTGGGTGGGCAGTCACCCCCTCACCTGGACGATGCTGTGAGGGACACCCGGTGCCGGCGCTCTTTCTCCTCTGGGGGTTCTTTGGGGGCCCCCAGCACCTTTCAATCCCCAAATCAGGGCTGGGGAGCCTGTCCCATCCTGTTTTTGCCTCCCCGCCCCCCCCCCCCCCCCCCCCCCGCCACGGTCCCTCACTTCAGTTTCTTCCTGAGTGGTCGCCCCCCCGCCCCTGCCCCCCCATCCCGTGGCCAAGACCAGAAGCTGCCCAGACACCCCCCTGTGGCTCCGCTGGCCGGGCGTGCTGTCCACCTCTTCTGCTTGAACCCCCACCCAGGCATGTTCCTCGACGAGGACCAGGGGATGTTTTAAAGGAGCAGCAGGTCCTGAGCAGAGTAGAACGTCCTCATGTTTGAGAGACTCGTGAACTGCGCTTTGCAGGGGCCAGCCGGGCGTTGCTCATTAGCTGCGGGGCCTCTGCGGGGAATCGAGCCGAGCGGAGCCAGGCAGGCCGGGTAGGCGGACGCGGTGGCCCTGCGCTCACCGGGGGAGCGTGGCGGGCATGCGCCTGCGGGTCTGCTAGCGGCCCCCTGGCCAGGCCGGCCCGGGCTGCGCCTTTGTGTGAGCCGCCTCCCCGGCCCGGGAGGCCTCAGAACCCTCCAGGCGATGGTGCAGCTCAGAGGGCGCCGCTCCGTTACCATGGTGAGCAGTCCGCCAGGCAGGACTCCTGTGCCCTGGTGCAGGGTGAACCCTGGTGTGCCGGTGTGCGTGCGCCCAGGTGCCAGCCCCGGCTCCTTCCCCGGGGCCTCTGGGCCCCTCCCCCAGGCATCCTGGGTCCCGGCTGACTCAGGGCCGTTGTCCGGGGGGGATGTGGCGTTTCCTGCCCACCCTTTCCTCTGGCCCGCGACCAGCCGGGGGCCCTGCCGGGCGCCCCATGTCACTTCCCGTGTCGTGTCCGTCCTGTGCACGTGTGTGCGGTGGCCAGGGCGTGTGTGGAGCAGCGAGCGTGGCGTCTCTCCTCTGACTCCGTTTCCCTGGCTGCTGGTTCCGCGTCCGGGGCTGGGGCTGGCTGGCTACTGGTCGCCTCTCTCGTGGACTTGGGGCTGCGTCCGGGGCAGGGACTCTGTGCCATTTGTCTCGCAGCCGGTGCCCAATGCTCTGCCATCCTATCCCGCTCTGTACATGGCGGCCGCCTGCTGCCAGCCCGGCGACTTGGGGCCGTTCATTCACCCCAGCAAGCCCTGCGTCCCCCCGTCCTCCTCTCCTGGGGCGCCTGGGCTTTCTGGGTGTCAGTAAAGAGGGAGGGCTGGTCCTGGCCGGCGTGGCTCAGCTGGTTGGGCATCATCCCATGCGCTAAAAGGCAGAGGTTCGGTTCCTGGTCATGGCACATACCCCGGTTGCAGGTTTGATCCCCGGTCTGGGCATGTGCAGGAGGCAACCAATCGATGTTTCTCTCATATCAATCAGATCAATGTCTCTCTCTCTCTCTCTCTCTCTTCCTTCCTCTCTCTAAAATCAATTAAATAAACAAAAGACGGAGGGCAGGTCCTACTTCCTCCAAGCGTGGATGCTCCCTGAGGCCAGGACAGGGTCTCCTGGTGTCACCGCTCCCTCAGGCCTGAGGACCCCGCCGGGGGTGGGGAGACCAGCAGGTCTTTGGTGATGAAGCCTGGCTGTAAACCGGAGCCACAGGCAGGCATGCGTGTGCGTGCGTGTGCGTGTGCGTGCGTGTGCGTGTGCGTGCGTGTGCGATGTGACAGTGTCCCTGTGATTTGGGGAGGGAGGCCCGCTTGTGTTGCCCACATGTGGTTTACACCAGGTCTGCTCAAAATCAGCCGTGCGTGCAGCGCCGCTCTGCTGGCGATCTTGTTAAAGCGAGGATGGTGGCTTCAAGGGTGGAGGTGGGGGGGCGAGAGTCCGCCTGTCTAACCAGCTCCGGAGCTGCCGCTGCTCGCGCGGGGCCCTGTGCGCGGCGGGACTCGCAGGGCTGGACGCGGGAAGCCCTCTTGCCGCTCCCCTTGGCATCAAGTGTCTGGCCCCTCTGCCCATGGAGCGCATCCCTAGAAGCTCAGCCTAAATGCCACCTCCTCCAGGAAGTGCACGTGAGGGTCCGGCCACAGTCCAGTGCCTTCCTTTGGGCCTCGGGGCTGGCCCTGCTCCGCCCTCCCTGCCCTCTGCTTGGCTATGACGTTCCTTCCGTGCGGGCCCAGGTCCCTCGCTGCTCTGCCCGCTCCTTCAGGCAGTGACCACGCTGATCTTCTGTGCCGCCCAAGCCTCGCCCGGCGTGGTAGCCGGCACGCGCCTGCTGAGGTGGAGGCCTTCGGCTCGGCCCCTTTGTCGGTATTTGCCCTCGGTAGGTCAGGGCCAGGTCCTCGTTCACTTTGTTAAGAGCGAGAATTAGCGTTGAGGTGGAGACACTCACGAGCTGTGTGGCTCTGTGTAAGTCACTTAACCTCTCTGTGCTGCCTTCTCCGAGCCAGGGGTGATCATCTGCTTCCTGGGGCCACTGTGGGGATAGGAGGGACTCCAGGTGGGCGGCGCCTGGTGCTCTGCAGGTTTATTCCTGATACTGATCATGCATCGAGGGACACTTGGATCAGAGCCTGTCTCTGAGCCTGCATCTGTGCAGTGACCCAGGGTTGGATGGCCCCTCCTTGGCCCCCCCCCCCCCCNGGCGGGGGCGGGGGCCGGGGGCTGGCCCCGCCGCCCCCCCCCCCCCCCCATCTTCCTGGCAGTCTCCAAGCATCGCCCCAGCGGGCAGGCCCTCTTGTCTTCACCCTGTTGCAGGGTTGGGGTGGGACTGAGTTCTCAGGGGACCATGCTCGCTCAGGCCGACCCTGCTTGGCGGGGCGCAGCTCCTTTCCCAAGGGGAGAGGCTGGGTGGGGTTGGTGGGCGGGGTCTGCTCTGAAAGGCCAGGGCCCCGCGTCTGTCATATGATCAGGCTCCTTCCCTGGGCGGGGCTTGACTCAGACTGTCGGGTCAGCGCCCCGGAGGAAATGGCCAAGGTCAGCCCTATCGTGTTGCCTGGCTGGCCCCGGCTTCCTGGGCGGGCGCTCTGCAGCGCCCAGCTCCTGGCTGGGTATGATCCGCGCTGCGGCAGCCAGTGTCCTGCTGGAGGCTGCTGTCAGCTCAGCTGACATGCTCTTAAAATCCTTGAGGCGGGTGTGGTGAATGCATGCGTTCACACACACTCACAAACTCACACACTCACACACTCTCACACTCACACTCACACTCACACACACACATACACACTCATAAACACACACTCACACACTCTCACACTCATGCCCACACACACTCACACACACACACACACACACTCACATACACTCACTCACACAACTCCCTCACACTCACACACACACACTCACGCACACACATACACACTCATGCACACACGTGTGCACGCACACTCACGTGCGCACACACACAAACACACTCATCACACGCTCACACGCACACACACACTCATGCACACACTCGCACGCGCGCACACTCGGGTACTAGGCTGCGCCTGGCTCACCGAGGCCTGCGCATTCTCTCCCTTGTTGTGGGCGGCTGTTTAGCTGCTGGCGCTGCCACACCAGGTAGTTAGCTTCGCGCACGGAGACAGCCCAGTGCATGGGATACATGTAGCTTCTGCGAGTCCGCTGCGGGCGAAGCGCTCTGCAGGCCTGCGAGCCCCGGGAGCCGGGGCAGGGCCTGCTGTGCTCACTGTTGTGTCCTCAGCCACTGGCCATTATTATAGCAACTGCAATAACAATAAAAGTAATCACCGTCTAGTGAGCGTCCCGGGTGCCATGCGCGGGGCAGGGTAGGACGGTGGGACCGCAGACCTGCCGGCGTCCTCTCCTGTCACCTCCCGACCTGCAGGTGGAGGAGCACCGCTCCGCCTCCCAGACGGGCGCGCACACTCAGAGGCCGAGAGCCGGCGCAGGCGTCACAGCGGCGGTTTCACCGGTGCCGGAGCGGGGATTGGAACCGGGTTGGTCTTGAGTGAGTCTAGGGCCTTCTCTGTTGTTGCTAAGTCACGGGACCGGGCCTCCGTGGAGATGCCCTGGGTCCCTGTGGATGGCAAACGCGAGGTGCTGAGAACCCCAACCAGGGTGTCACTGTGCCACCACCGGGAGCGGTCACCAGGGCTCGTGTGGGAAGGAGGGACTGGCGATGGGCACAAGCCCGGGTGGCCTTCGACAGGGCCGTGACCACCGACGAGTCACTGTGTGTGCATGCATGTGCACACACGGCACACGTATGTACTTGCCCATAGACATAAGCACATGCGCGCACACACATTCACATGCACACAGTTACACATACGTGCCCATACTTGCTATACTCACGCACACACACTTATATCGGGGTACATGCACACACACATATACTCGAGTATACTTACTCCCCCATAACACACACTCACTCAGTGTACACATACATTCACCTAGGTGTTCCCCCACACCCAACACATGTATGCAAACACAAGTGTGCACACAGGTGCATGCACACACACGTGTACCAAGTATAGTTGACTCTCTGTATCTGTGGGCGTCGCACCAAGGATTTAACCAACTGTAGATTGAAAATATTCAGGAAAATAATCCCAGAAAGCTCCAAAAATCAAAACTTGAATTTGCCGCACACCACACACCGTGCACCACGCTGAGCCCGTGAGCATGACGTGATGTGCAGCCTGGCCTGCCTGGCCGCTGTGCACACGCAGGTTGCACACAGGTGCTGCACCATTTCATGCAGAGGCTTGAGCCTCCGTGGGTTTTGGTATCGCAGGTCCTGGAACCGGTCCCCGCGGATACCGAGGGAGGACTGTGTGCGCGTGCTCACAGGTGCCTGCACATGCACAGCGCACAGAGGCACACACTTACGAGGGTAGGTACACACAGGGACATGCGCACCCCCCACGCCCTCTGCACCCCGAGGCGTGCAGATGCGCAGGGAGGCCTGCTCCTGGGGTGTCTGTCCCCCGGCAGGAGGACAGCGCTCCCCCAGCGGCTCTCCCAGACGTCCAGCTGGCCTCCTTGCTCTCCGTGGTCTTCGGTTTCTTTGTTGTACCCTCAGGGCCTGAGACATTTTTTCCACCCAGAGATTCGCGCCCCTGCTGCTGGACCCCGCGCGGGGCCGGCCGACCGGGTGAGAGGTGGACCCAGCGCCCATCTGTCCGTTCCCTGGCTGGCCAGCGCCGGCCCAGGGCGCCCCACCCCCAACGCGGACAGGACTGCATCTCCACCCTGCACCTGCCCCTTTAAGAGCCGTGGGCCTGGTGGGCCTGTCCCCGGTGTCCGGCTGGGGGAGGCCGGACAGCTGTGGTCGGGGGAGGTGTTGCGAGCTCCCGGGGCCTCTGGGAGCCCAGCGATGCTGGGGAAGTTGAAACAAAGGGCGACAATGGCCTCCTTCCCTCCCTGGCGGCCTCCGAGCGGGGCCTGCCTGGGCGGCCTCTGGGGGCCCCTGTTATTTCCTGTGCTGGCTGCGGGGCTCTTGGCCAGCGCACATGGGCAGGAAGCAGGCTGGGCATCTCCCCCCCCACCCGCTGGGCTGGCCCCGCAGGCCGGAGTGGCCACTCCTGCGAGCCGGGCCAGCCCGCCGGGCCTGCTCCAGGCCTGCTCGGCCCAGGCCCATCCTGCCCGGGTCTGCCCGGCTGTCCCAGGAGGGGAAACGTGACCCTGTCCCGCTGACCTCTTCCTCCTGCAGACCCCACGTGCTCCACCATCTGCGCTGGGGCCCTGTGTCTGTCCCCGAGCCTTTGTGGCCAGAGCACCGGGCCCACAGAACTGAGGCCCAGGCCGGGCAGGGAGCGGTGGCTGGTTATTAAATTAATTCATCGAGACTGTGCGAGATATAGACTTAGATCTAGTGTTAGGGTTGCCTTTGCGGTTAAGGTGAAGGTGCGGGTTAGGGTCTCCAAGCCCTAAGGACGAAAAGGACAGAAGTTAGAACATGGGCTTTGGCGTTACAGACTTTGTCTGAGTCCTGGGTTCACCATCGCTGCATTGATCACCTAACTATCGGTGTCTCCTTGTCCTGGGCCAGGCCACAGGGACACGAAGGCGTCCTGTCCTCCAGGTCCCGCCTTCTAGGCGAGGAGACAGTGAGCCGTGAATACCCAGCGACTTAGCTGCTTTGCTGTGAGGTTGGACTCGATGGAGTCGTTCACCTTCCCAGGACTCGGTTTGCTGGTCTGTACAGTGGGACGCGGAGGCCCTGCCTGGTGCCGTGGTTCTAGGGGAAGTGAGAGCATAGATGTCACATGTTCAGCACGGTCTGGCACCCCCACCCCCCAAATGCCAGCCCTGGTGATTATTAATGAGACAAGACGACGTGGCCCATGTGGCACTGGGCATCTAATGATGCCAGAAGCCTCAGGTCAGGGTCACTCTGCAGGTGAGCTTCCTGGCAACCTAGGCGAAAAGAGAAACAGGATGGAGGGCGGCGCGGCCGGCTCTGTCTGATTCCAGGGCTTGGGGCAGAGGGTCGTTGGGCCTCCCTGGCACTAAGTGCAGAGGAATTTGCCGTGCGTCCTCACTCATCACTGAGCAAGCAGCAGGCCGTGTCTCAGTAACGATGTGGCGCACGACACACAGGCATCTCTCTGGAGTTGACCCTGGACACGCACTCCGGCTCCGTGCACACCCAGCCCCGAGTGACACGCAGTGCGGCCCGGGGGGACTCGGGCGGTGACCAGGCGTCGCCGGCTGCACCCGGGCCAGCCGCCTTGCTGAGTGCCTGTGGGATGCAGGCGGATGCGTGGCTTTCACGCAGGACCCTGGGGAGGCGCCTCACGTGTCTCAGACCTCAGAAAGTCCCCCTTTTAAAAAACATATTTTTATTGATTTCAGAGAGGAAGGGAGAGAGAGAGAGAAAAACACCAATGATGAGAGAGAATCATGATCGGCTGCCTCCTGCACGCCCCCTACTGGGGATCAAGCCCACAACCCGGGCATGTGCCCTGATGCCGAATCGAACTCTGACCTCCTGGTTCATAGGTCGGTGCTCAACCACTGAGCTCACCAGCCAGGCAGAGCACCCCCTTTTTGTGAGGACCCCCTAGCCCCACCTCGTGGAGCCTTGGAACTCAGTTTGGGAAGCCGTTTACACCCTTAGGTGTTGAGCTCAGCAGCTTGGCCACAGCTCGCCCACCGTGCCCCTTCTCCGTCCAGACTGTAGTTTGTCCTCTCAGCTGCTTGGGCCTGAGGGCTGTCACTCAGGAGCAGCCGCCGCCCCATTTCACTGTCGACAGGGCTGTTGCCTTTGCTCACTTTCTCTGAGCGCAGTCCAGCGTCCAGGCGGGGCAGGGTCCGGGAAACCAAGGCTCGGGAAGGCAGAGAGGGCTCAGGGCGGGGCTTCTCATTCGGGATCTTTCTTGGAGGCACATCCGTGCCCAAATGCACCCCAACATGCTCTCCCCTCTGCTCCGAGCGTGCGTATGACCTCGTCCTGTGCCAGGCCCCTCCTGCGCCCGCCCCTCCTGGTGGGCAGGACTGCGGGCCCGGCCCGCGGAAGGCCGCCAGCGGCCACTTGCCCGGTGCCTGGCGGGCACCCCGTGGGGTTTCCATGGTGAGCGCTCCTTGGGGGCCCCTGGGTGGGACTTTCCATCTGGGTGGAAACCTGACCCGCAGGCCCGGGCAGGAGGAAATGCCTTCCTCAAATGTGGAGACAAAGGGGAGAGAGGCGGCCAGCCTGGGCCTCCAGCCAGAGCCCCTGACTCCTGCAGAGCCACAGCGCAGGGACCCCCGGGGCCTGGGCCCGGCCGCCTGGGACCCGCCCCTCAAGGAAGGCCAGAGCCTGGGCGGGGCCGCGCTGCACCCTGTGGGTGGCTCAGGGGACCCACTGCCCTGCGCCCGGCCGCCCTGGCCTGGAGTTGGGGTGTGTCTGCAGCTCCTGCAGAGAGGGGTGCAGTTGGCGGGTAAGTGGCCGGGCAGGACTCGAACGCGCCTCTCGCTGTCATGCTGCCCCTCACCCCCTCCAGCAGGCGTCATCTCACTGACTCCCCAAAGCAGCACGTGGACCTCCAGTGTCATCATGTCAGCTCAGAGGCTGGGTGTCCTGCCCGGTGTCACCGCAGGTGTGTGCGCAGCCGCACGGCCGCCCCACCTGCCGACAGCACAACCACAGGTCCTTGCAGTGCAGCCGGAGGCTCGGCTCTATCTGGGGGTGGACAGTCTCTCAGAATGCGCATGGCTGGGAAGTTCTACTGAAGGTCTGACCACCCGCGCAGTTGCTCCTGGCTGGGCCTCAGCGCTGGTGTCGCGGGGCCTGTCCCGGTGGCTGGTGACGGCCGTGAGCCTGAGTCACCACTGACCGGGTCCCGACAGGCTTCCTTCTGGCAGTCACAAGCGGCGTTGAGCACCTACGAAGCGCAGGCACCGAGCTCGGTGGCGAACGGGGCCCATGGAGCCCCTGCATGCAGTCCAGTGGGGGAGGTGACAGAGTCAGCGGATAAATACGCACATGTTTTCCCTGGGAGTGACCAGCAGGGTGGCCCGTTAGGGTGGGTGCGGAGGAGGGGGCCATGTGACGGGGTGGGCAGAGGCCTGGGTCGAGGCGGGGCAGAGAGGGAGTGAGCCGTGCAGGCGTGAGCCGTGTCACTGAAGGACAGAAGGGACGTCCCTGTTATCCCTGTCGCTGGAGTACATTGGCCCCGGAGAACCCAGGGCCGAGGGTCAGGAGGTGAGGGAGGAGCTGGGGTGGGGGGGCCTCAAGTTCTCATGGGCTCTGGGGGTTTGACCCTGAGTAAAGGGAAGCCAGGAGAGTGGGGAGCGGAGGGACCCCTTCAGCTGTGTGTGGGCAGGGGAAGCCCACCCAGGCGCTCATCCAGGGAGAGATGATGGCGGCTGGGACCAAGGCCGGGAAGTGAGAAGGGATCACGAATTTCTTTTGGGCCGGCCAGTGTGGTTCAGTGGTTGAGCGTCGACCTATGAACCAGGAGGACACGGTTCCATTCCCGGTCAGGGCACAGGCCCGGGTTATGGGCTTGATCCCCAGTAGGGGGCGTGCAGGAGGCAGCTGATCAATGATTCTCTCTCATCATTGATGTTTCTCTTTCTCCGTCTGTCTACTCTGACATCAATAAAAATATATACTAAAAAAAAGAATTTCCTCGGAAGGTTGGTCCAACAAAACTGGTGTCCAGATTGGGTGTTGGGACTGAGAAAAGGAGAGGAAGCAGACGGCTCCGGGCAGCTGGGGGGCTGGAGGTGCCCTTCATGGGATGGGGTTCCCGGGGGAGGGGGGCTGTTGGGGCGGATAACGGTGGTGAGGCTGCCGAGCTAGGCCTTGGCCGTGAGTTTGGGATGCCTCTTGGACATCAGTCGGCACTCGGAGGATGGTCCCGCGATGGGGGGAGGCTGGGACTGGGGTGTATCTGGGTGTCAAGAGTGTGTGGTTGGTGCTCAGAGCTGGACAGAGGCTCCCCCACCCCCAAGCCAGTGCGCCCAGACAGAACAAAGGAGTTTAGATCCGGGTCCAGGGAGGCATGCATCAGAGGCAGGGATGAGGGACGAGGGATGAGGCAGATTGAGGAGACACTGGGAGGTCAGGGAGGTAGGAGGAAACGCAGGGTCCCCCAAAGTCTTTCAGGAAGGAGGGGGGTCACTGGGCAAGTCCAGAGCTTTCCAACATGGGGTGCTCTGACCTTGTTGGGAGCAGCTCTGCCTCCAGAGGGGGACACGTTGCCTGAGATTTCTGCAGATGGGAGGGGAGGCCAGCCTGGCTTCGTTTGCTGGAAAGATTCTGGGGCGAGAAGAGACGGGGTTCAGGGGTTAATGAAATGAACTCACGTCTGCAGACTGGCCCACCCGGGGGGTGTCCTTGCCGAGCCCCCTCCCCGGCTCCCGCTCAGGAAATGTGCCCGCGGCCGGACCAGGGCGGCGTCCGGGAGCCGCAGACGGTCCACGGCCGTCCCGCTGTGCGCGAGCCCGCGGAAGTGGGCCAGCCGCACCCGCGCAGGATTAAAGGGACGTGTAATGGATTAAAGATCAAAAATGTTAATTAAGAAATGGTCTTTTCTAATAAGATGCCTTCAAGGGCACAGGCCCGAAAAGGAGGGAATTTCTCATTTTGGCAACATGGTTCCTGTTGTAATGAAATTGGTTCGCAGGCAGCGGGGAGGACCCGGCCCAAGTCTCCTTTGAAAGACATCTCCATCCAAATTAATTAGCGAGAGAAGACGGAGGGCAGAGCGACGGGCTGACAGGCGTGCGTGCGGGTGTGGCGGGAGGGCTGCGTGAACTTACAGAGAAACCCGTCTGTGGCCTGGTGCCCGCTGGAGTGGGGTGCCCCAGGGCATGTTTCGGGCGGGCCTTACTGAGATCTGGCTACTTCTGGGGTTGAGGGATGAGGCCTGCTTGGAATCGAGGCCTAACTCGATGGGAACTGGCTGTGTGACTTTTGGCTGTGTCTGCCCCTCTCTGATCGCTCCTTTTTTTATCAGTTGTGGGTGACAGCAAAACCTCTCCTATCCGCCTCCCCGCCTGTGGGATCAGATAGGTTCGTAGCTACGAGTGATTGGAATCCATGAGGTCCCAGGCCTTCCCTGCGTCCCCGGCGTCCCCGGCTGTGAAGTGCCTCAGGTTGTTCGAATGTCTCTGAAGGGCACCATCGCCCAACAGTTAAGAACTGGGCTATGGAGTCTGCCAGGTCATTCATTCAAATCCCATGTCTGCCCCTTGCCTGGGACCTTCTCTGATCCTCAGTTTCCTCATCTGTACAATGGAGCCAGTGGTCCCGGCCTCACAGTGTGACGTGTGAAGGGAGATCGGGGCTCGTGTGCCCGGCTGGGGCTGTTGCTCGAATTACTCGGGAGCAGAGATCTATTGGCCTGGGCCACATGATTTAAAAATACTGGGTCAACCCTAGCTGGTCCGGCTCAGTGGATAGAGTGTCGGCCCACGGACTAAAGGGTCGCCGGTTTGATTACGGTCAAGGGCACGTACCTCGGCTGCAGGCTCGATCCCCAGTGTGGGGTGGGCGTGCAGGAGGCAGCTGATCAATGATTGTCTCTCATCATTGATGTTTCTATCCCTCTCTCCCTCTCCCTTCCTCTTATATATGATAAAGAAAGAAAAACGTGATTTTGGAGATTGGAAACTCTTGGCCCCATCTATCCCCAACATCGATGGCAAGGCTGTCTGTGTGGCATGCAGGGTAGGGAGCTGGTAGGGTCGGTCCCTCTCTCTCCTCCACGCTGCCTGGTCCACAGGGGGACGACCTGCCTGTGCTCGGTGTGTGTCTGCTCTTCACCATTTACGTGGCGCAGCCCTGGACCTCGTAGCCGGGGTGTCCTGGGCCCCCGTCTTTCCCGGTGCAGCTGCAGACACGCAGGAGGGAGGTGGTCGGCAGCGGACAGCAGTCTGTTCTGGAAGCCGTGGGCATCGAGGCCTTGCAGTCGCCTCTGTGGGCTCTGCCGTGGTCTTGCCAGCAAACCCTTCACGGCCTCCCCATTTCTCCCACCTCCACCCTGAGCGCTTCCGGCCTGGCCCCTCCGCCATCATTGCCGCCTCACCTGGCCACGCAGGTCCTTTGTGGGGAGGCAGGCGTCTCTAGCTCCACTTTTGTTTTTGTCCGTCCTCACCCGAGGATACTTTCCCATTGATTTCTTTTGAGAGAGTGAAAGGGAGAGGGAGAGACAGAGAGAGAGACATCGATGTGAGAGAGACACACGGATGGGTTGCCTCCTGCAGGCTCCTGATTGGGCTGGGGATTGAGCCAGCAACTGAGGTGCGTGCCCTTGACGGGAATCGAACCCAGACCCTTCAGTACGGGTGCCGAGGCTCTAACCACTGAACCAGACCAGCCAGGCCTGGCTCCACTTCTGACCAGTTTGGTGCCCAGGCCTGGCTGGAGCAGGAACCTGGCTGCACTTGCTGGCCTTGGAGTCACGGTCACTGCTGCTCAGAACCGCTATCACTCAGATGCTTTACTTCCGCCCGCCTCTGGGCGAGGCACCGGGAGGCTCAGTCTGAGTCACAGGCGGGAACACAGCTCCGCGAAGGGCCAGTGATTATTATCACTATTATTATTTTTCAACCAACTGCCGTGTGCAAAGGGTGCGCGGCCAGCGGGAGGCGCCCGGGAGCACCCCGTCTGCAGGGGGGCTGATGAGGAGTCTCCCCGATCGCGTCAGCGACAGAGCAGCACGTGAATAAACCTGATTCCCCCCCACTCGACGCGTCACAGGCGTGATGACAGCGGCCACACTGTGTGCCTGCGTGCGGCTCTTCCATCAGTGACAGGGCGCCCTGATCAGCGCGTCTGGTAGGAATCGTACGCAGAGCCGGGTCCCACCCTTGATAGGTGTCCTCGGAGAGCGGAGAGGAGCTTTCCGTGGGAAACAGGACTTGCCGGTACTCCAGCCCAGAGGAAGCAGGAAGAAACTGGAGGAGATGATAGGGCAGGGGAAGCAGGCAGTGTGCTCGCAGGATCCTGGGAGCCTCCGGCAATGACTTCGTGAGGAGGCCAGGAGGTGTCTCTTCTGCAGCTGGACCCTCTCTCCCCCTCGCCCCCCTGCCCCCAAAATCTTCAAGGGTCTCTAAGATCCCTCTGGGGGGTCCTCTCTGGCATGCTGGCTCCGGAGGTTGCAAATGAGACACCCCCTTGCTGGGGACAGGGCTTGGCCACTTCACCCCACCTCTTCCAGGTGGCTGTTCACACCTCCCTCCTCTTGCCGCACAGGGGAGACGCGCAGGGGAGACGGGGAGGGCCCACGCACTCTCCCACCCCCAGGAAGATTGCCGCCTGGGCCAGGGATGCCAAGAGCCAGCTCATTGTTCTGGAAATAAGTAGCTGAAAACCTGAGTCAGAAATTAGTTAACACAAAGGAAGTCGGCCCCGCAGGCCGCGCGGCGCAATTGTCTGCAGGAAGTGCCCCGCGCAGGGGGCCTGTGAAGGAGGATTTGAGTCCATTCCGCCTGGCGCTCCATGCGTGCTGCTGGCACCAAGTTTTTTCTTCTGTTCCGCCTCCTCCCCAGCCCCCATCAGGAGCACATCCCTGTGCAGCCGCCTAAGGGGTGCGCTTTGTGATGCTAATAAAAGTGATCCAGGAATGAAGGCGGCCCTCTGAGCTCCTGCACCTGTGTCCCAGCTGCACAGGTGCCGTCTGTCCTTGGCCGTCCAGCAGGGTCAGGGGCTGGCGGCCCTCCGGCACCGAGCAGGGGGCAGATCCAGCAGCTCTGGGAGTGGGAAAGAGCCTGGAAGCCCCATCATCCCCCTCTCAGGGGCCCCAGCGGGTGTTCTTCCAGCTCCCAGCTCCGCTTGAATGCCTCCAGGGATGGGAGGCTCACCTCCTCACAAAGCCGCCTGGACCGCAGTGACAGTCCCAACCTTCACGTTGTTACCAACCACTGAGACCCGCCACTGGGCCAGGCATCAGGGAATCATCAGTGACCCTCCGTGGAGACTCCTGCCCTCCCCGTTGGACTGGGTGTCGGTGGGAAAGCACAGTAAATGCAGTAAGGCTATGAGTGCTAGGGACTAACAGTAGGTAGGGTGAGGGGGCCCTGCTGACCTCTTCATAATCCCCACCTGACCCGACCCCACCTGTTTTCACTGACCTTTCAACTCCCGAGCTCTGCAAGCTTGCTCCGGCCCCAGGGCCTTTGCACCAGCTGTGCCCGCCGCCAGGAATACCCTTCCTGACCTTCCCGTGACCTTCCAGGAGGGGCCTTTCCTGACCGCCTCGCTGAAGGTGCCTCTTGGCCTGCGTCACTTCCAATCCCATGGTCCCTGCTCTGCACCGGTCACCTCTGAGACTCTTCTGAGACTTTATTCCCTTTCCCCCCGGAGATTATGTCGGTTCTGTGGCCCTCTGTGTCCCCTCCCACGGCCATGGACTGCTGGTGGGTGAGACACCATGTGAGCCCCTGCTGGTGCGTCTGTGATTCAGCCCTGTCTCTGCTTGGTTGGCTCAAGTGGTGACAGGCAGCCTGGCCCCTGTGATTGTCCGGTTACAGTCCCATCCTCTCAGCAGCCTCTTGCACTGTTGTCCTCGGTTCTACAGAGGAAGAAAGGGAGGCTCAGAGAGGTTGAGTGATGGACCTGGGGCCACACAGCCCGTGAGTGGTGAGGCAGGGCGGCGTCTCCAGCTGACCCGAGGCCACCCACACCCTCTGGCCTGGTGATGAGCTGGTGCGGGTGTCCTCTCCTCCCAGCCGGCCCCACGGACCTGGTTCTGTGCCCGTGAACCTTCCAGAACAAGCCTGCTCGCTGGTGTCCCCCTCCAGTGTCCACAGACGTTCTCCTGCCCTCCTCCTGCTCCCCTCTTTATTTTTAAAATATTTTCATTGATTTCAGAGAGGAAGGGGTGGGGGAGAGAGAGACACATCCATGATGAGAGAGAACCATGGATCGGCTGCCTCCTGCACACCCCACACTGGGGATCGAGCCCACAAGCCGGGCAGGTGAATTGAACCAGTGACCTCCTGACTTGTAAGTTGGTGCCCCTTCCTTTCCCGGGAGGGACCCGGCCGCCTGTCCCCCCAGGTCCTTTGCGCCGTGCTCCCTCTTCCTCTCTCCTCCTCCCCGCTTCCTCTCTCCTCCTCCCCAGCTCAGCCCCCATCTGCCCGCAGCCAGGCCGCCGACCACCCTGCTCAAGGCCTCTCCCAGCCCCCACCCTCCCCTCTTCTGTTCCTTCAAAGTGCTGATCGTTTGAAGAAATGGTCTTGCTTTTATTTGTTGTTCATCCTCACCCGAGGATATTTTTCCATTGATTTTTAGAGAGAGGATGGGATGGGGAGAGAGAGAGAGAGAGACACATCGATTGCACACGCCCCGACCAGGGCTGGGGATGGAGCGTGCAACTGAGGTACATGCCCTTGATTGGAATCGAACCTGGGACCCTTCAGTCCACGGGCCGACACTCTCTCCACGGAGCCAGAGCTGCTGGGGCTGAAGAAATGATTTTGATTCTCTGTGTCTCGCTGCCCCGCGCCCCCCCCCCCCCCCCCCCC
>JAWPEG010000015.1:2606945-2636895 GCA_035771395.1 Myotis vivesi | reverse complement strand
CCCCCCCCCCCCCCCCCCCCCCCCCCCCCGTCTCCCTGACCCGGAGGGTGTGTCCGCCTCCTGCCCCCTGTGTCCCAGGCGGGTCCTGGCGCGTCGTAGGTCTCACTCATGTCTGTGAACAGGGGGGATGCGTCTCTGGGGAGAGGAGTGTGAGGTGGCCCTGGGCCGACCCTCCTTCCTGTGGCCGGTGTCCTGCCTGTGATTCAGAGCTGGCAGCTGGCAGCGGGGACGGTGGCTCCCAGGGGACCCCGCTTCCCAGAACCGGCTCGCTCTCCGCCCCCACCTGCTCCTCCAAGGACGGAAGAGCGAGGGGCTTCCTGGAAACCCCATGGCGGCCCTGGAGGGCGGCGGGCCCTGGGGAGTTGGGCTGGTGATGAAACCCAGGAAGGGTCCCGCCTGCACGCCCAGGCGGGAAGAGCCCCCTGTGCGTCCGGAGGAGAGAGGAGAGGAAGCCCCGCCGGTTTCCGCAGTGGGAATTTTCTAGACTTTCCCTGGCTCAGTGCATGGAGGCGGAGGCCCGGACGCAGCGCCCCCGGGCAGGAAGCGATGGTGAGTGTGCATGCGTGTATGCGTGTGCACACGTGTGAGTGACACCCAGACACGGGGCGCGTGGGCCCCCCCAGACCCACTCTGTGCTGGTGCGCAAATAAGTTCTTTTTCTGGAGTCGCCATTGCAGAATTGTGACGGAGAATCAGTCTGTCGGTTCTGTTTCTTTGTTCACCCTCACCCTAGGATACTTTTTCCCATTGGTTTTTAGAGAGAGTGCAAGGGAGGGGGGAGACACAGAGGATCATCGATGTGAGAGAAACACATCAGCTGGTTGCCTCCCGAACTCACCCCGAATAGGGCAGGGGAGTCGAACTTACAACCCAGGTGCAGTCCCTTGACCGGGAATCGAACTTGAGACCCTTTGGTCTGTGGGCGCGCGCGCTAACCACTGAACAGCCAGCCAGGGCTCAATCCTCTTTCAAAGACAGCCAGATGGGGACAGAGGCTTGTGAAAATACAGCTTCCTGGGCCCCATATTCAGGAGAGGGCTGGGGCATGTGGCCTTCGTTTTAACCTGCCCTCCGGCCAGGGGCACCCCTCGAAGCTTGTTTACGCCTGTGGAACCTCTGAACGCACAGAGGCTCTGCCTGCACCCATCAGCAAGGAGCCCTTTGCTGAGATGGAAACACCCCCCCTCTCCCAGTGCCTCTCCTGGGGCTGGTGGCCTTGACCGGGCGTTGGGACCTGTGAGCCCCTCCAGGCGCAGCTTTGGGGCCGGGCCCTCAAGCCCCATCCCCGCGAGAGGTTCGCAGCCCAGAGCCGAGCCGCTCGAGGTGTGAAAAGGTTACAGCTCGGCGTGCGGCTCGGACTCCGTTCTTGTCAAACCTTGCTGCGTGTGTCCCTGAAAGGTGAGATCTCGTTCATCAAAGTCAGCGCAGCGCGAACCTCCGCGCGGGGACGTTTTCACTCTCTGCTTTGGACTGGCCTGTGCGGTGCGTCCTCCACGCCCGTCGCAGGCGTCTTTGTAACCAGAGAGAACAGCAGAGCTTCGTTTTTGTGGGGAAGAAATACTCGGAGGTAGAGAAACAGTTCTGGGAGAAAGTGGGGGCAGGGGGGGACGACAGGGGGACACACCACCGTCCGGCCTGGTATCCGCCCGGCAGTGGGGAATGTGGGTTCCTGTTGGCAGTCCGGGCAGAGCCTCCGCGTGGGCATCTCCGGGCTGGGCCCGCCTTTCCCGTAAGCGCCCGGGTCCCTGTGCCTGTGCCCTGCGGGGTCTCTCCTGGGGTCTCTCCTGGGACCTCACTCCTGAGGCCAGGCCTGGTGTGGCTCTGTGGTTGAGCATCAGCCTATGACCCAGGAGGTCACGGTTCGATTCCCGGTCAGGGCACATGCCCGGGTTGCAGGCTCCATCCCCAGTGTGGGGCGTGCAGGAGGCGGCTGATCCGTGATTCTCTCTCATCGATGTTTCTATCTCTCGCTCCCTTCATCTCAGAAATCAATAAAAACACATTTTAAAAAAGAGGAGAAAGCTGCGGGCTGTGGTCAGACTGTCTTTGTCCACCCGTCTCTGCAGCGGAAGCTGGAGCAGGGGAGCTGAGAACAGGAGCCCTGAAGGCCCTCGTGCTCTGGGGGGAGGGCCGGTCCCTCTCTGCCTCTCCGGCTGCACCCCTTCCCTCTCTGGGTCTCAGTTTCCCGCCTGTGACCGAGGCTGTCCTGGCACCTGCCCCACAGGCCAGGAGGTCACCGCGGGTGCCAACGAGCCGGCTCTTCTTCTCGACAGAGAAGGGACTTCGCCGGAGGGTCCGGGTGCCCCATGGGGTTCTGATCCCGGCCACGTCCTGCCCGTGCCGAGTGCCCAGCGGAGGCGGCCGCGGGGGTTTCTCAGCCCTGCCTTGGCTCGCTGAGTCGGCCCCGCCCAGACCCTCTCCTGCGCGGGGAGAGCGCGTAATTTTTTCCACTCGGCCTGTGCCCCTGGAAGGGCCAGGGATGCATCTGCGCAGTACCTGGCCCCCCTTCCCCGAGGCTGCTTTCCATTCTCTTCTCCCCGAAGGTGGCTTCCCAGACGCCGCGTGAGTCACGGCTCAGCCTCCCGCAGGAGGGCCGGGAGATGGACGAGAAGTCCGAGTGGGAGCATTGATTTTATTTTAAGACATGAATGTAAAAATCTGCATTTGCTTAAAAGTGACTAACATGGCCTGGCCAGCGTGACTCAGTGGTTGAGCGTCGACCTAGGAACCAGGAGGTCAGGGTTCGATTCCCGGTCAGGGCACAGGCCCGGGTTGCGGGCTCAATCCCCAGTGGGGGACCTGCAGGAGGCAGCACATCCATGATTCTCTCTCATCATGGATGTTTCTCTCTCTCTCTCTCCCTCTCCCTTCCTCTCTGAAATCAATAAAAATATATTTTTTAGAAAAATGACTAACATGGCGTGCTGTCCAGCAAAGGGCCCTGCCCCAGAGGACCTGCTTTACGGGATGGATGTGCACGACTTCAGTTCCTCTCAGTCTTCGCCCATCGACCCACCCACCCATCCATCCACTCAGCCAATAGATACTGTGCACCTACTGTGCGCCAGACTCCAGTCTAGTGCCGGGGATCGCACAGTGTGTAAAACAGACAGCAGCTCCTGAGCCAGGAGACCCACGGCCTTAGGGGCTGTTTATTTTCTCCAGCCAGACACTCCCCTCCCTGCCGTGGCCCCTCCCCCTGCCCATCACACTGGTCAGAGCAGAAGGAGCTCAAGGCTGAGGCGGGTCAGTCCACGGAGGACCAGCCCTGGCCCTGCCACTCACCTGCCACACGGCCCGGGAACTTTACCCCGGGCCTGAGGTTCTGATAAAAGGCGGTGGACTGGATCAACTCTTTTTGGAGAGGCTCCTCCGTCTAAAACCCCCCAATCCATTCACCCTCTGTGCTTTTAAAAATGTTAATTATTAAACATGTTTAGTGGCTCATCAGTTGTTTGTTTGGTTGTTTATTTCAGAGAGAGGAAGGGAGAGGGAGACAGGAATGGAAGCATCCATGATGAGAGAGAATCTTCAATCGGCTGCCTCCTCCACGCCCCCTGGTGGGGATCGAGCTCAAAAACTGGACCTGTGCCCTGACGGGGAAACGAACCTTGACCTTCTGGCGCATAGGTTGACTCCTAACCACTGAGCCACGCCGGCTGGCTTCAGTGTGTCCTTTTTAGAGGTGGGCTCACAGGGGCCTCAGAGGATCCCCTGAGGTGACTGTGGGACCCCCTGAGCCCGGAAGGCCCTCTGCTCTGGTCCCCACGCTCCCTCCGGCTCTCAGAGGCCTGGTGGGTCTCTCTCGGCTCCTGGAGAAGGTGGGGGGACCAGGCCAGGGGCAGGATGGGGCTCCCAGGCCCGCTCTTGTCTGCTCACTCATCTGACATCCTCAACACGGCATGGCTGCAGGCGGGGAAACTGAGGCTCAGAGACTGGAGACCACCGGACTGACCTACGGCCTCGCCGAGACTCGGGGACAGAGCTCAGATGGCGATGTAGGCATCTCCTCAGTCCCCTTTGGTGCCGCATCTACCTGTCCCCTGGGCTGTTTCTCCGCCCCCGACGGAGCGGGCATGGCTGCCCGGACCCCCGTTGTACCTTCTACGAGCCCGGGAGATGGGCCGCTGGGTCCCCGTCCCTTCAGCCCATCCCTGCAGGCTCCCCATTGAGTCCTCTCCTGCCTTCGATGCAGATTCTCGCGCTTTCCTCATCCTGTTCTGGGCTCTCCTCGACGGGAGGGGGGTCAGCGGGAGGCCTCTCAGCAATTTATAATTCCCGAGAGTTCTGTTTGGGTACATGCGTTAGCATTTAACCGCCACCGCCACCGCCACCGCCACTCTCCCTATTGTGACAAGCGCCTTCAGCCGCCTTCGGAGACGCGGGGCCGTCGCTCCACGCTGCGAGCCGGGCGGCCGGGTCCCGCTCCCGTGCGTCTCAGAAACCGTCGGGTGCCTGTTCGCTGAGCTTCGAGGTAACGATTCCGACTTCATGCGACGCTCGAAGAGGGAGCCCCGGTTCCCGGCTGGACGCGGCGTCGCTCCCGGGTTCGGCCCGCCCGTCCCGCCTCCAGTGGCGACACCAATAATGCCTCCGTAACAGGTGCCTTTCCGAGGGGCTGCCGCTGACAGCTCATGGGGAGTGATTGCCCCTGAACGCACTGCAGTAATTACTTCCCCGAGAGCCGTGTTTGTGTTAGAAGACATTTCACACTTTGGTAACGTCAGTGTTTGGGGAGCGCACGCGCAGTCATTACGAACAGTCTTTCCGTGAAAATCAGCCTCAAAAAATTATAAACGCTAATGCTGGCATCGGTGAGAGTCGGGGAGGGACTGCGTTTGACTCACGTATATTTATTCCAAGTGTAAGAGCCTCTCCTGCATGGAAACTTTTCTCTTTCTCTCTCTCTCTCTTTCTCTTTCTCTCTCTCTCTCTCTCTCAACAAAAGCACTCATGACCACGTAGCTTGCTTTCTCATGTTTGAGTCATGCAGACCCTGCAAAGCGACACGTTGCTTGAGACCGAACAGAGAGACTGCGTCTCAGATCCCCGATAAGAGACATTTGCGGTAATGGAAAATGGAACGATTCGCAGTGCGATCAATAAAAAATTAGCGGTGTTTAATCAAAGGTTCCTGCCTCATGTTGACTGAAGGCCATGGCGAGCCGTTTGAAACCCGCGTTGAGTGGTCAGCCAGGCTGCGCGGGTGTGCGTGTGCATAGAGATGGCTCGGGTGTGGGCCCCACTGGTGGAGGCAGCCGGGTCCCTGGGGTGGGTCTGGAAGTTTCCATGTCTCTGCCCACTTGACCTTTGACCCGTGGTTCATCCTCTGCAGGTTTCCCCTCCTCGTTGTGTGGAATGTATGTGTCTTGGTGAATCCAGGGCACCCAGCAGGCTTTGCTCTCACAGGCGGGTGTGGGCGCTGCGTCCTCGCCACTTAAGTTACCCCCCGGCCCCCCCACCCCCGATGGTGTGTTTCTGTGGAGGTCCCTCCGACGTGCTGGCTGCGCTCGGGTAGTGGGTTTTGGAGACCTCCAGCCTTGCAGCCCTCTTGCGGGTGCGCTCAGCACCCTCTTGGAGGCTGGAGGGAAAGGAGCAGAAAGCCAGCCTCAGCAGTAGATGAGGTTAAGGTATTAAGGGTGTGTGTGTGTCGGGGGGGGGGGCGGTGAAGAGCCCACAGCGCGGTGGGTCCATGGAGGGGCCCGGGGCCACCCCTTGTCTGGGTGGGGGGCAGCATGGGCCCGGGGTGCTGGCTGCTTGCAAGCTGAGAGCTGCCATGTGGCCATGTCTCCGTGGCAGCAACATGGTGAGAACTTCTCCATCCGACTGCCCCTCCCGCCGTGGCTTCTTCAGGGTCCCTGGGACACGCTGCACACCCCGCTGTCCCTGTGCTCAGCGACTTGTTACTTTTTAAAATAGATATACATTTCCATTGATTCCAGAGACAGGAAGGGAGAGGGGGAGAGAGAGAAACATCAGTGATGGGAGAGAATCATGGACCGGCTGCCTCCTGCAAGTCCCCTACAGGGGATTGAACCAGCAACCCGGGCCTGTGCCCTGACTGGGAATCGAGCCGTGACCTCCTGGGTCATAGGGCGATGCTCAACCTGCAAGCCAGGCTGGACGGACCTTGTTACTGTTTATAGGCTCGATACGGCCTCTCCACTGGGGCTGGGGGAGTGGGGCTCTCGGCCTCCCTGGGCCTGTGACAAGGCCCGGGCTGCAAAGGAAACGCTGGGAGCCCGGTACCAAGGGCAGGGAACCCTTTCCCGCTCCCTGGGTCCTGCCTGGGGCAATGGTGGGACCAGGGCCTGTTCCTGGCTTTGCCCCCACAGTCTCATCTCTCCCCAGAGACACGCAGACCAATGGCTGCCTCTTTAAATGTTGTGTTTTTGTTAATTCTCCCCTGAGAATAGTTTTCCATTGATTTTTAGAGAGAGCGGCAGGGAGGAGAGACACAGAGAGAAACATCGATGTGAGAGACACAGCCATTGGTTGCCTCCCCACGGGCCCACCCAGGGCCAGGAACCGAGCCTACAACTGAGGTACGTGCCCTTGACTGGAATTGAACCCGGGACCCTTCCGTCCATGGGCCGATGCTCTAAGCCCAGTGGTCGGCAAACTGCGGCCTCTTGAGTGTGGCTCTTCCACAAAATACCACGTGCGGGCGCGCACGTACAGTGCGATTGAAACTTCGTGGCCACACTCAAGGGGCCAAAGAGCCACATGTGGCTCGCGAGCCACAGTTTGCCGACCACTGCTCTAGCCAAACTGTCCAGGGCCACTGGCTGCCTCTTTAAATGTTAGAGCAGGAAGGGCTGTTCCACATGGCTTGCTTCATGCATTCATTCATTCATTCATTCAACCACAGGAATGGACCACCCGTAGTATCCAAAGCCCGGTGCTGGGTGTCAGGTGCCGGGTGCCGTGTGCTGGGTGCCAGGTGCCAGGTGGGGCATGGGGAACAAGGTTGAGAGCACCGACGCTGACCTGCTGCCTGGGGCCTGCTGGCCACTCAGGGGCCGTCCTGCGTCCAGCAGAGGTACGGACCCAGACTCGGGGAGCCAGTGGCTGGGCGACCTGCCCCCCTGGATTACAGCTGACCTCCCGTGGAGGCAGCCTCAGCGCTGTGCTGGGCCTGCCCCTAGCCCCGCCATGAGCCACTAAAAGTTTCTATTCCAAGGTCCATGCCTTAATGTGCGGCGGGGGAGGGGGGGCGTGAAGCCACGGCCCAGAGCCGGTGACGCAGCGTGGCCCTGGGCTCCGGGCTCCTTCAGCCTGGCCTCTTGTCCTGTCTTTGGGGTACACACCCCTTCTTTGGCCCCTTCTCCCCCCTCCCCCCCCCCCCGTGAGGCTCCTCTTTCTGCTGCGGCCGCCAGGGGGTGATTTGCACCCCAGCATCCTCGCCTTGAGCAATTAGGCGCCAGGCCACGGCGCTGGCCACAAATTAGCTGGATTTATTGAGCTCCCACGCTGCCCCTCTGGCCTCCCCCTCCCCCTCCTGCCTTCCTCCCGCCCGCGCCTCCATCTCCTCCTTCCCAGCGGCCATCGGAGACAAACACGACAGCGAGGCGCGGGCAGAGCGGTCCCAGCCTCGGGAGGTCACGGGGAAGGAACGGCGCACAATTTTCATGGTCGCAGGGTGGCCCGGTCCCACTGTTCCTCATTACTGCCTGCGGTGGGAGCACTCCGTGAGGACCGGGAGGCTCGCTGGAAAAATAGAATTCTCTCCGTGTCGGTGGAGGTGTTGGTGATGGCTTTGTCTCCCCCTTCTTGCTCTGCCCCTCCCTCCTCGCCTCCCTCCCTGACCATCTCTCCTTCCCCCCCCTTCCTCCCCAGGCAGAGCTGGGAGCTGCCGGGTGGGGCTCAGCACGTGACCGTCTCCCAGGAGGGTCAAGTCACAGACGCCCACAGAGGGCGAGGTGCTGGTGACTCGATGTCTGGTCAGTCGGTTCAGGAGCCAACTGTGCTTTGTGTTTGGACGCAGCTACGTGCCCGGAACAGCACTGGCACACAGTAGGTGCTCAGTCAGTGTTCATCGACTGACTAAAGACATGGGGTATGTGTCTGCTCTGGCTCTGGCTGTGTGGTGGAGACCTGGGGTGAGGTCCCCTGGAAGGCAGCCCCATGGGGAGCCCCACAGGCTGAGCAGGCGGTGACATCATTCCCATTTCCCAGGTGAGGAGACCGAGGCTCAGAAGTGTACATACGTGACGGAGGCCACACAGGCGTGGACTTGAACTTGGGTCCCAAATCTCCAAAGAAGGGACACGTTCACGAGTGCCTGGGCTCGAGGGGGCCTGGTGGCTCCGGCTGGGCCTGCTGCCCGCCCCCGGGCTGACTCCAGCCTCCGGGCGATTGTCGTGCCCTCGCTGTTATCTTAAACCTTGTTGTCAACTGAGTCATCCGGGAGCTTTCACATAAGAATAGGAATTTCCTTCTTTAAAAAAATAAACAGCTGAGGTGTCTGCACCAGGACCCCCTTTTTTGTATGGCGACCATGAGGGTTTGAACAGGGGCTGTGCCCTTGGGTGGGCGTACCTCTCCCCTCCCCCAGCCCCTTCCAGCTCATTCTGTTCATTTGCATGAAGGGAGGCATTGGCCCACTGTGGTGAGTGTTCCGTGGGCTCTCTGACCCATCAGAGTCTCCAACTGCCCTCCTGCCCATCTGCCCGCCTGCCTATCTGCCCGTCTAGTGTGCCATCACCCTGCGAATCATTTTGGCCTCAGGTTCCAGAATTCCTGACAACCGGAGGAGACAACTTCTGGAAGATTCTAGTCATTTCCATGGCCAACCGTGGGCCTGTGGAGAGAGGGGCCACATACCCAGGCCCGCATGGCCAGCCAGGGCGAGCGTCCAAGCATGGCTCGTGTGACACAGCCCGGGTCACGTTCAGGGATCACGTTCAGCGTGGGGTGACCGTGGCTTTGAAATTCCGTGCACAGAACCATCAGCACTGACTGGGGAGCAGCAAGCACCCCCGGCAGCTTCCTTATTTAAGAAGCGGGTCTTAGAGAGCAAAATAGCTGTTAAAATATTTGCCTGCAGCTCTGAGTGTTAAATGTCACCCCACTGTCCGCACTGCAAATAGTTTAAACCTGAAGATCAATAGTGGCTGCCTCTCGGAATTCGGGGCCAGCCGTGGGGGCACAAGCCGGGTGTCTGACTGGGTTGGTGGGCTCCTGGCCCAGCCCACGCAGCCCCTCCTGCCCCCATCCCGCCAGCCCCGGGGTGTGTGCGTGTGTACGTGTGTGTGTGTGTGTGAGTGCGTGCATGTGTGCACGTGTGTGTGTGAGTGCGTACGCGTGCGTGTGTGTGCGTACGTGCGTGTGTGCGTGTGCGTACGTGCGTGCCTGCGTGCGAAAGAGCTCACGGAGCCGTGTCCTCTCCAGCAGGGCCCAGGGTTTGACCTCGCGCCCAGGTTCCTAAAAAGAGCTCCCTCCCACCCTGGCCCCGGGAACGAGCCTGGTGAAAGGTTTGTAGGACACGCAGGCCTGTGGGGCTGGAGGCTGGTTTCCTGTCGGGAACAGTGTTGCTCCAGGCTCAGCACGTGGGAAACCGTATGGACCTCGCTGGACCGGGTGTTCTGTTGGGGGCGCCCCAACTCCATCCAGGGGATGGCACAGGAAAGGGGCTTGTGAATTTCAAGTTATTATTGTTATTTTTTAATCCTCACCTGAGAATATTTTTTCCATTGAGAGTGGAAAGGAGGTGGGGGGGATAGATAGAGAGAGAGAGAGAGAGAGAGAGAGAGAAACATTGATGTGAGAGAGACACATTGGTTGCCTGGTGCACGCACCTGATCAGGACCAGAGACTGAACTTGCAACCGAGGTATGTGCCCCTGATGGGGAATCAAACCTGTGACCCTCTGTGCAAGGGCCCATGCTCTAACCACTGAGCTGCTGGCCAGGGCGGGGCTTGTGGATATTAAAGCCCCCCCTTCCCTCTGTAGGCGGGTGGGACACACCTGGCAGAGGTCATGCTCTGCCCTCCAGGAGGTGGGCCTGTCACTCATTCAAGGTCGCCGAGCCCTTGCTGGGCCCTGGGGGCCAGGATGAGGACCGCTCGTTTTCCAGGAGTCGCTGCAGTAGGAAACCTGTCTCAGGTGCTTGAGTCGGACACAGACCCGCCCCCTATGGCCTTGCTTAAGCTTTGTCCCCTCTCAGAGCCGCCGCCTCCTCCCCGTGAAAGGAGGGCTCAGTGGCGCTCACTGCCCGTGGCTGCTCGGCTGGCTGTGCTGGGAGGGGCCTGGCGGGCAGCGAGGGCTCGGTGGTGCTGCTGCCCTCGGTGGAGCCCCGGGCAGAAGCATGGGGTGTGCGTGTCACCGGGAAACAGCCAGGTCGTGAGCTGTCGGGGTGGAGTGTGAGGCCGGCATTTCAGGTGCCAATTCCGTCTGCTCCCCATCCAGGCACGTGGCTTGGTCCTTCCCTGGGGTGGGGGGCAGGGGCCTTCATGCTGCTCCAGGCCGCCCCCAGGAGAACGTGGGTGGGGCCTGAGGGTAAGGTGCCCTGTTCTGGGGAGCTCTTCCCAACCCCAGGGCCTCGATGGGAAGAAAGGAGCTCCTTGCCCGGCCAGCGTGGCTCAGTGGTTGATCATTGACCTCTGAACCAGGAGGTCACGGTTCGATTCCTGGTCAGGGCACAGGCCCGGGTTGCAGGCTCCATCCCCAGCGTGGGGCGTGCAGGAGGCAGCCGGTCCATGATTCTCATCATTGATGTTTCTCTCCCTCTCCCCCTTCGTCTCTGAAATCAATAAAAATATATTTTTAAAAAACCCACCAAAATAAAAAAACTCAAACAGATTTGCCTTCTTGGATGACTTTGTGGGGTGGTGACCTCTGAAAGCCCCAGAGCTGATGCTGAACTACCGCCTCCCCAGTCCATAGGGTGCGCATACGGCAGGGAGCCGGCGCGTGGCAGTGTCTGTGGCTCCAGTTGTGGGTGAGATGCGCTATTACGGAAAGTGCTGCCAAGGAAATACGGCCAAAAAAAAAAAAAGAAAGAAAGAAAAAGGATAGCAGGGGATCATTTAAACACGTCTATTAACTCGGGTGTTAAGTAAAGCAGCACACGCGTGTGCTGGAGGAACGTAGTGTCTGGAGAGTTGGTGCAGGAGATGCCACCGGGATTGCGCCTCTCTCTCTCCCTCCCCTCCCCTCCAGAGCATTTTTTAAAAAGTATATTTTTTTTATTGATTTCAGGGAGAGAGAGAGAGAGAAGCATCAATGATGAGAGAAAATCATAGATTGACTTCCTCCCGCACGCCCCTTACTGGGGATCAAGACCCACAACCTGGGCATGTGCCCTTGACCGGAATCGAACCTGGGACCCTTCAGACCACAGGCCGACGCTCTATCCACTGAGCCAACCGGCCGGGGCCAGGACATTTTTTACTGGGGGAAGCGGCGGTAAAGAGGCCTCGCAGAGCCACGCTGGCCGCTGTCCCCATGGTTTTGTGGTGACTTCCGATAGGGGAGGTTCCCAGTGATAGTTCTCACTTCTTCGCTTTCTCTTTCTTTCTGTCGCCGGAGCAGCAGCTCTGATTTCCAGAGATAAATAGGCTGCCTGGCTTTAAATGGGGCTTCTTTCTGGATTGCCGGGGGTTGGCGTGTTCTGATGAAAAAATTTAAAAAAAGGGCCTAAACTTTGTACTTCCCTTAATTGGTAAGAAGAGAGCTGTTTGATGGGCCACCGACGGACACATTGCTGCTCCGCGCGGCGCGTTGGGCCACGTGTCCCGCCATGGAAGGCGGAGGCTGGCTTTCAGACTAGCTGACGTGTGTTTGCGGGTGCGTGGTGTCGTGTGCTTGGCAGTGCGTGTGCATGTGCGTATGCGGTGCAGCCCTTACCCCATTAGCTGTTTCTAAATCGGTGCGTTTATAGGACTGCGGCTTTCACCTCGAATTGAATGCACGCTTATCTTCATTCTTCTTTCTAGTTTTGGGGACCAACCCTTGGGGGCCTCAAGGTCACGTGCCAAAGCCTTTCGCTGTCGCCGCAGGGTTAAGGGTGACTTGCGCATGCACGCACGCTCCTGCGATCTCTCCCTTTCAGTGAAATCAGTGCTGGTGTCTGGACGGGGAGCTCTGACTTCCAGGACAGAACAGACTGTGGGGAGAGACCGCGCCATGCAATGCCGGCTTTGTAGTCGGGAGTCTCTGTGTTTTCACGGGCAGGTCTAACCCGCTGGCATTTATGGGGGTGATGATCTGTTCTGTGTGCCACGCTTGCTTGTTTTGCACTTGGATGTACACGTTCTCTCTGTGTCCTGTTTGTCTCTCCGCTGGAGGCCGCGTGACGCTCCCCCAGCCCTGCAGGGACATGCGCTGGAGGGAGGCAGGGTGTCAGGGTATCGCCTGCAGGGTGTGGGCGATGTTGCACCCCCTGGCGGGCTGCCAGGCACCTTACCTGTGAAATGGGAACAGCAAATGCGGGCAGGGGGCAGGGCCACGGGGCAGGGCCACGTGATGGCTGCTAGCTGCGGGGTGTGTGAGCCTGAGAGATGGGTCTGCGGGCATGTAACTGCCTTTGGAAACGTGTAGAACGGGCCAGTGTAAGGCATCATTGTCCCCGATCATGAGCTCACTGTATGGTTGTTGTTAATCCTCACCCGAGGCTATTTTTCCTGTTGATCTTTTTTTTACAGAGTGGAAGGGAGGAGGAACAAGAGAGAGAGAGAACGAGAGAAACATCAATGTGAGAGAGACATATCAATTAGTTGCCTCCCTTGACCGGGAATCGAACTGGCAACACTTTGGTGCACAGGGGGGGGGAACGCTATAACCACTGGGCGACACAGGCCCGGGCTTAACGCACTTTCCTGTGCAGATTTGGTACTTGCTTGCACAGTGCTAAGCGGAGAGTAGGCATTTTACTTGAAAGAAATGGGTCCAGTGTTTCAAAGGCTGGCTCTCCCTGTCCACGCGGGCACCGGGGCACGAGTGAAGGCCCAGGTGCGTCTGACACTTGTGAGCTGACGCTCCGCGGCCCTGCCAGCAGGCGTGCATCCTGTTCCCTGGTCAGAACATCTGTGCCAAGAGCCCACCAGGGTCAGCGAGTCCCAGGCTTGGTGTGTGTGTGGGGGGGGGNGCCAGCAGGCGTGCATCCTGTTCCCTGGTCAGAACATCTGTGCCAAGAGCCCACCAGGGTCAGCGAGTCCCAGGCTTGGTGTGTGTGTGGGGGGGGGAGGGGGGGCGGCTGGAGGGGGGCAAACTTGGTTACTCGATGTCCCAGCTCTAATTCGCAAGGCTTTGGGGGAAACAAAACATTTCGGGGCGTCAGGAACGGCGGATGGAGGCTCTGGAGAAATGCGTCGGAGAATGGGTTTAGGGGAGACAAATGCTAAGGCATTGTCACCTCCCTGACAGGCCACAGCCCCCAGCGTCCATGCACGGGGGGGACCGTGACGGGCAATCCCCAGAGGAGATGTTTACCAAGAACTAAAGAATCTAGTTGAGAATGAGGGCACTGCATGCTACAAACCACCGCCCCTCCCCCCAAACCCCGATATTAACACACCGAGAGGTGTCCAAAACGCGCCCTGGGAGGCCAGGCAATTCAACGGGTCGTTGTGAGCGCCGGGCACTTCTCCTCCACCCTGGCCACTCACGGGGACTGTGTTCTTCCTGCCGGCAGGAGGCCTGGACGGAGAGTCCGAGTGTGAGCAGAAGGCTGGCCGGGCGCTGGAGGACAGGAGCAGCGTGACCAGCCAGGAGGAGAGAAATGAGGACGATGACGACATGGAGGATGAGTCCCTCTACACCTGCGACCACTGCCAGCAGGACTTCGAGTCGCTGGCGGACCTGACGGACCACCGGGCCCACCGCTGTCCTGGAGGTAGGCTGCCGCGTGCGCACCGGGGCGCTGACGGGTGGTGCGGCGGGTAATTGGACGTGGCAACAGCTGGAAGCCTCCAGTGAGACCCAAGAATTAATCATGTCATTTTACAGGGAATGTCATTTTATTGTGGTGTCTTGGGTACCCTGTCTCCGCCTTTTAAATAATTAACAATAAACGCGAGAGTGTTCCGGCCGGCGGGGACGAGGGGGGTTCCCCTACCTGTCGTCCCTGGTCCCCGGGTCCGTCCTCCGTGGTACAGGGGTCTGCACCCCACGTTTCTGGAAGGCCTTTCGGAAAGGCAGACGTGAAGAGGTTGTTAGTGCCCGGGGAGGCGGCTGAGGTGTGGAGAGCTGCGCGTAGCATGAGCTCCCAGGCGGGGCTGGTGATGGGATGCGGGCGATTCCCCAGGCCAGGAAGAGCCCCCGTGCGTGGTCTCTGCTTGTCTGAGTGGCTGGTTGCTGCTGGACCAGAGGGTAGTCCTGGTCTCTGTGTCCTTGGTGCCTCGGAGGAGGTGGGCAGGGCCAGTGGTTTACGGGAGCGATTTAAGACTTCTCAAGTCGTGTGTGACTGTGTGTCTGGGGCACGGTGGGGGGTGTGTGTGTGCATGGAATGGGGGATGGTGGCACGTGTATTCCCTGGGGTGTGGCAGCCATGCTATCTGTGTTCCTTATACAACTATCTCCAGACATCATCTTCCATTGTGATTGTTGGATGGAAATATCTTGGATGCTGGTTTATGGGGAAAGGAATCTAAAATCTCAGTCCACTATTCCTAAGGGGACCTATTACCTGTTTTTTGTTTGTTTGTTTGTTTGTTTGTTTTTGAGGGGATCTGCTGGTAAGAAGTAGGTTGGGACTCAAAGTTCTCACGTTTCCCTACTTTTCATACCATCTTGGAAGTTTGAAAGCCAACTATTGGGGGAACTGCTATGACTTTCCCTCAAGTGACATCCATACCTGCACAGCCCTGGCTAGACCATGTGCCTTTTCTCAGTCTCTGAAGGGAACAGATACCCCAAAACAATGCTCCCAAGGGGACTCTTACGGGCTTGGAATTTCCGGGGGGCTCAGCAAATCAAACCCCAGTCATTGGGAATTTGTGATATTTCAACCACAGGCAGAGGCGGTGGCTGACTTACGTTCTTCGAATACTGAGGCACTGAGAGGTAAAGATGATTGTCTGACTAAGGTCGCATAGCGATTTGGTGGCCGAGCCAGGACCTCTTCAGGACCCTCAGCTGTGGACTCTCTCCTGCTTGAGAAAATCCCAGATGCTGTTGCATTTCTTCATTTAGCCATGAAATACTGCCACTTACCTTTAAAGCAACCGACGAACTGATCTTCTAAAGAAGAGCCGTTCTCATTAGTTCGTAGAGGGTAGTTCTCGGAGCAGGTCTGCTGAGGGAGGGCATTGCTCAGAGCTGCGTTGTTCATCTTCAGCCCTTCCCTGAGGGCTTCTCCAGCACTGCCCGTGCCCCTCCCTCCAGTCCTCAAAGCAAATTTTAAAAATATTTTTGTTGATTTCATAGAGGAAGGGAGAGGGAGAGAGAGAGAAACATGAATGATGAGCGAGGATCATGGATGGGCTGCCTCCTGCATGCCCCACACTGGGCATCGAACCCACAACCTGGGCCTGTGCCCTGACCGGGAATTGAACCCTGACCTCCTGGTTCATCGGTCGGCGCTCAACCACGGAGCCACGCAGCTGGGCTCAAGGGGGTTTTTCTGTCCCCCTGCCACACTTTGAAATGGGTGGCGTTTCTAGGTGGAGAAGGGAAAACGTGGAATGTTGGGGCTCTCTGTGGGGGTCTGGGCTGGAAATAGCTCACTGTGCTTCGGTCCCCGGCAGGACCCTTCCCAGTGGCCGTCTCTCCTCTCGGAGCCCCAGGCATTGTCTAAACCAGGGGTCCTCAAACTTTTTAAACAGGGGGCCAGTTCACTGTCCCTCAGACCGTTGGAGGGCCGGACTATAGTTTTAAAAAAAACGATGAACAAATTCCTATGCACACTGCACATATCTTAGTTTGAAGTAAAAAAACAAAACGGGAACAAATACAGTATTTGTATTCGCATGTGGCCCGCCGGCCCTGGTTTGAGGACCCCTGGTCTAAAGTCGTGGCAGCCTGTGTGCAGGGAATCAATGCTGGGGTGTCCACCATAGGCCTGCCCGCTCCCTAACCGGACCCGACTAATGGCCTCCACGGGGAAGCGGGAGCCAGGACGAGCCCCAGCCCCGGAGCCCTGGCAGGGAGCCGGGGATTCCTGGGAAGGGTCTGGGAGACGGCCTCACTGGATAGCCTGCCTGCGACATCCACTCCCGCCCAGCCCAGCGGGCACCCAGCCTGGGAGGGCGTCCCTGACTCGAAGAGAGAGGTGAGGAGTCACGTCCCCAGGTCATAGGTTCTTGGGGGTTACCCAGCGACAGGTAGCCACTGGGAACTGCGTGTGTGTGACCCACACGGGTCCCGACCTCGGCTGCCGCCGCCCCCTTCCGTCCTGCGGCGCTTTTCAAACTCTGTCCCGGGCCGTGTCTCCTGGGCGGCTGGGTGGGCACCGGGGCCTGTTTGGCTGAGGGGCTCTGGCACCCACTCCGTTTTATACACTGGGCTTCGGCGCAAGATGTTTGAAAATCGGCTTCTGCTTTAAAAGTGTGGAATGGCTGCAGAAAGGCAGTCACAGGCCCTGCCCAGCCGGGCTTGGGGTCTGCGGGCGCTCAGCATCGCGCTTCCAGGCACAGATCCAGGGGCGTCGCTGCGGGCATCGCGGTCCTTAAGGGGGACACTCTGGGGGGACACTCGACGGCCCCACAGAGACCTTTCCAGGAGGGCCACGGTCTGCTGGGCCCCGGGAGCTGAGCAGATATTTCTGAGCCTTGTTTAGGGGGAAGGCGGCCCTCCCAGCTGTCGAGAACTTGGGGCCTGAGGGCAGACACCTGCTGCTCAGCTGCCCTCCTGTCCCCTGCAGAAGGCTGTCCCCCTGGAAGGTGGGGCCCGACCTCCCCAGGCAGGGTGTGGGGAAGGTCCGCCCTCCCGTGTGGAGGGGCCGTGTGGAGGGGCGGGTGTGGGCCCGTCTTGAATGCGGTTCTTTAAACTGCTTTAGCAGAGCGACTTCCGGGCCAGTAACATGACACTGAGTGGAGGGGTGGGGTGGTGGGGGTGCAGGGCTTCGTTCCATAAGAATCAGGGGGGGGCAGGGGGCAACTTCAAACTAAACTCCAGCCAGACACAGCACGTTTGAATGCTCAAGTTAAAAAAAATAATAATAATAATAGCCCTAGCGGGTTTGGCTCAGTGGATAGAGCATCGTCCCGTGGACTGAAGGTCCCAGTTCGATTCCAGCCAAGGGCACATGCCTGGGTTGCAGGCTCGATTCCCGGCCTCAGTCAGGGTGCGTGTGGGAGGCAACCAATCCATGTGTCTCTCTCGCATCGATGTTTCTCTCTCTGTCTCTCTCTCTCCCTTCCACTCTCTCTAAAAATCGATGGGTGGAAGTCCACGGGTGAGGATCATCAACAACAACAACAAATAGGAGGAGCGGAATTTGTTAAAATAGTGACAGCAAACACACACATGGAAGTGCTCCCCGTGGCTTCATCTCGCCGCTCAGCCGGGCTGCCTGCCTGGCCGAGGCCTGGGACCAGGGAGGGGTGGCCAGCCCCGTGAGAAGGGCGGACCCTCCCCCCTGGCGCCGGCCAGCGCTGCGTGAAGCGGCGGGAGTTGATTACACCCCGTTTGTTCAGCTGTGGCCGCGGTGACCTGTGGGCCTTCGTCACAGGCTGGGCTCCTGGCACTGGCACCTCTGCCGCCTCCTTCCCATCTGCCCGCCGGCCTGTGTGCACCGGCCCGGCCCTCTCTTGCTCTGCAGCGTGGTGGGGCCTGCCCGCCTGACCGCGTAGGGTGCCCTGGTCCTGGTTCTATTTGGGCAGAACAGAGCGGGCCCGCTCCAGCCGCTGGGCGATGCTCTGCCAGGGCGCAGGTGCAGGGTGCCGGGTGCCAGCCCACATCTCGCCGTGCCCAGGCCTGGGGGCTCGAGCCCAATTAGCACCCCCAGGTGAAGCTCTCCTGCAGGCAGACAGCATCCAAGCGAGGCTCCCGCCTCCGATGGCCACGGGATGGGTAAAGGCCAGGGACCAATCCAGGCAGCTCCGTGCCAGGGTTCGGAGGGGACCCTCCCACAGAATCAACCACCGACGGGCGTGGAAGAGACTTGAATAAATGAACAGAAAGGCAGACCGTATCCTGGGTGGAGAGCTCCAGTGTCGATGTGTCCATGTCCCCCCGAATTCGCCTGTTCGCTGAGCCTCAGCCAATAGGAGGGGCAGGAGGACTGGCTCCGATGTAAAGTCCCTGAGGAGAAACAGGCCCGCAGGGGCGGGAGGAGATTCCGAGAAGCTGGAATGCCTTCATCCTACCTGGTGTCGGGAGCTTCGGGGTTGGTGCTAAGGGCTGTGGGACAGGCCAGGGGGACGGGAGAGACGGAAGTTTCATGGGAGGAGGTGTCGCGCTGGGCGGTGGGGACGCTGGGTCCCCGAGCAGTTGGGGTTGGGAGGGAGAGGGTAGCTATTCTGAAAAGAGGAAGTTGGATCCCTCCCTCCTCTTAACACCAAACAAATCCCAAACGGACCAGAAACCCAAACACAAAAAGAAAACTTAAAAATACTGAGAGAAAACAAGCAAGTTTAAAAACATGTCATAGTGTCAGAGGGGGGAAGCCTTTTCTAAATATAACCCTCCACCCAGAAGCCATAAAACAAAAGACAGAAATATTCCGCTGCGTAAAAATAAAACACGTCTGCGCTGCCCACACCGCAGTAAATCAAAGCAGGGACACCCAGCGTCGGCCACAGCGGCGTTTCTGAATGTGTGAGGCGCTCCTACCAATGCCGGGAAAATACCCAATAAATCAGCCGAAAACGGGGCGCAGGCCGGGCTGCCCGAGGCCAGTGCCCGCGTGGATGGGTTGGTACCACGCTGGTCTTTAGATAGTTTGAGTACCTCCCATGTGCCAAGGACAGGGATGGAACCAGGAAAAGAAATACCACGCACCTTACACATTTAGAAAGATTCAGGACTGTCCATTTAAACCACAGAAAATACCTTTTTTTTTTTTTAACCTATCAGATTGTGTGTCCTTGATGCTGAGGCCTGGGGGTCGTGTTCTCCTCTCTGCCCCCAGGGTAGCCTTGGCCTGTGGTTAGAACACAGAGTAGGTGCTCAATACATGTTTGTTGATCTTGTCCCCAAGGAGGCCTCGGCCTGTGTGAGGGGCCGAGGTGTCCGAAATAAGGGAGACAGTGGGAATGCCACGGATAAAGGGCTTTGAGGCTGGAGATAGCAGGAATAAAAGACCTACTGTGCCCGGACATAGTAGGTCTTCAGTGAAGGTGGAACCAGAAGGGGGAGTTCAGAGCAGGAAGAAATGCTTTACCGTCAACAGGTATTTGTTGAGCATGGACTCTGCATGGGGTGGAGGAAGGGAGTCAGTGCGAGGACCAATTCCGGAGCCACAGGGACCCCCCACAGAAGGAGCGGCTTCCTGGTGGGCGCCTCTGAGGACCACAGGGCCAGGGGGGTGGATGCAGCCGTGGGGGTCCAGGGGCTGGCACTGGGCAACACTGCAGGTCCCTCTGAACCCTGAGGCCCTGTGAATGGCATGCCTTAAGTGACACCCTCGCACAGACGAGTAAAGACCATCCCCAAACAAAATGAGAAACCAACCACATTTCTCTCCCGCTGGCCGGGCGTTCCGAGGGTTATGCCCCGGGGTGTCCGAGGACCAGGAATTCTGTGGGCATCTCCTCTGGTCTGGAGATTGCTCCTGTCAGAGGCCACCACCCCCACACGGCCCTCCCCCCTCCCTTCCTGCCCCAGGAACAGCTGTGCCACCTGCTTCCTGGGGGCGGAGGAAGAGACCAGGGACCAGAGTGGCGGGTGCATCCTGCTGCTCGGGGGACACGGCCCCTTCCCCTTGAGACCTTCCGTTTTTATCAAGGCCTTACTGTGCGCAGGCCCTGGCTCGGTGCTGGGGATCGAGCGGATTCCTTTGGGTGGGGAGACATACGATAAAGAGGTGAGTGGATGAACGCAGGGCACGCTGGGATGCTCAGGGGTTGGGATCAGTGCAGCTGGCTGCCCGTCCCCAGGAGCTGCTGTCTCGCAGGGGAAGAATGGAGGGTCCTGGATGGGATTTGAGGGGCACCGATGGAGTGGCAGGAGCGAGACCAGCGGTGGCTTGGGGAGTCACCGTCTTCCCCGCGGACGGAAGGCAGGGCTACAGGCGGCGGTCACCGACGCCGTACAGCCAGGTCACAGGCACAGGGGCTGGACCTGGGGCCGGGGAGTGAGTCCTTACCCGGCCGTCACTATGGGCCACGGCTCCCACCGACTCCATCCCGCGTCATCACGGGTTCCTGCGCACTGATGCCCAATGCAGGCTGCTTCCTCTCACATCCCTTCATCACACACTTACCAAACAGCTTGTCCAATATTTACTTAAAAAGTTGTTTAAGCCCGGCCTGGCCGGTGTGGCTCAGTGGTTGAACGTCGACCTATGAACCAGGAGGTCACGGTTCCATTCCTGGTCAGGGCACAGGCCCGGGTTGTGGGCTCGATCCCCGGTATGGGGAGCGTGCAGGAGGCAGCCGATCCATGATTCTCTCATCATTGATGTTTCTCTCTCCCTCCCTCCCTCTCCTTTCCTCTCTGAAATCAATAAAAATACTTAAAAACAAAACAAACAGCAACAACAAAATCACCAAATCACGCCTGAGCTGCCAAAACTTCCTCTGCTCAGAGGGAGAAAGAGCCGCACAGGGTCTGGCCGATGGAGGCCGGTCACTGCTCAGCTGCCAGAGCGCTTGGCACGGAGGGCACCGTGGCCCTCCCCCTCCTCAGGGCCACTCCCTGAGCCGCTCGCCAGGGCGAAGGCAAGGACAGCAGAAGGTCAGGGAGCTTCCAAGGAGCCCTGTTCATTATGTATTTATTTATACGCACGTGCCTTCCATTTGCCGCCTCCACCCGGACCCCGGAGGACGCGCTGGGAACCTGGGCCCTGAGCATCGAGCTATTTTTTATTGAGACGCGGGGCCGGGCTGTGGAGGGGCGGGGGGGGGGGGGGGACGACGTGGTCCCGCGCGCCCCCCACNCCCCCCCCCCCCCCCCCCCCCCCCCCCCCCCCCACGACGAGGTCCCGCGCTCCCCGCACAGAATTGGATATCAAGGCGGAATCAGGGGCTGGAGTCCGAGCAGGTCCCTGGTGGGCGATGCGCCCGGGATGCAGCGTGACTGCAAACAGCTTTGCAGACCGTGGCCGGGTGGGTACCGTGGCCATTTTTGGGGACAACCCCAGGCCCCCAGTCACCTCCAGTCGCCCCCAATGTTCCTCTGTGAGTAGCTCGTGAATTGTTTGTTCCCCCCAAATCGAATTCTCTGCCTGTTGTTTCTCTCTCTCTCTCTTTCTTTTTTTGACACATTCCCCCGCTGGACATTTCCTCTGCTCCTCCTGGGGCTTTGGGCCCGCCCTGACGCGTCACCATAGAAACGCCGGGTCTCCCCCGCCCCCACTCACCTGCGAGTCCAGCGTCCTTACCAGGCGTCACCTCCCCGGGAGGCGCACAGGGCTGGCGGCCATTCTTTATGTAAAAATAAAAAGTTAGACACCGCTCAGTGCCTACGCGCACACCTGCTCTGTGACAGTTTCAGAGAAGACGGGTGAACCGAGTCCCCCTCGTCCGGGCCCCGCCCCCGGTTAATCGCGGGCACCGACTGGCTTCCGCTACAGATGTACTTAGGTGATGCGCGTTTCATAGGCCCTGAGACCCCGTGACATCTCTGAGCGAGACGGGCCTGAGAATTAGGGGCGGGGCGGGTCGGAGCGACACGGGTTTGTTGTGTGTTTTAGTGGAAAGTGATTGCGCATCTCATGGCCGATTGGTCTCAGGTTCGATGAGATAGGGTGTGAGTGTATCCATAGCAACAAGGTCGTGTTGACTTTTGATGGAAGAAGAAAGGGCACCGTGTTGGGCCCATCGTCCTGCCCTGCCCTTCCCCACGCAGGACTGTGCCTGGAGAGGCTCCACATGGCACACGCCTCCCGTTCTCTGTCAGCCGCCGCAGGCACAGCGGACGGACGCTCCAGGTTGACGCGCCGCCAGTGCCGGGCATCCAGGCTGTTCCCGTCGTGTCTGTAGTGACCAGTCCTGTCCGTGGCCCCTGTGGAGGCACGAAGGGGGCGGTGCTGAGCTCAACCTTTCTTCCCTCCCTTTCCTCATTCCCTTCCTCCCGTCCTGTCTCATCTTATATCATCCCACCCCACCCCCATCCCACCCCACTCCACCCCACCCCACACTACACCATCCCACCCCCATCCCACCCCACCCCACCCCACCCCCATCCCATCCCACCCCCCCNCCCCCCCCACCCCCATCATACCCCATTCCGAGCCCATAACCCCTGTACTCACTCAGTGTCAGGTACTGTGCAGTGGAGATGGCTCTAGGCCAGTGATGGCGAACCTTTTGAGCTTGGCGTGCCAGCATTGTGAAAAACCCTAACTGAACTCTGGTGCCGTGTCACATATAGAAATGTTTTGATGTTTGCAACCACAGTAAAATAAAGATTTATATTTTTGATATTTATTTTATATATTTAAATGCCATTTAAGAAAGAAAAATCAACCAAAAAAATGAGTTCGCGTGTCACCTCTGACACGCGTGTCATAGGTTCGCCATCACTACTCTAGGGCGTGAGGCATGTACAGAACGGAGCCAGCTGCCTCCCAGCAGCTCATGTCTCGCTGGAGAGAAGGCACGCGGTGAGACGTGGATCTGAACCCCAGAGCACCCCACGTGAAGCCTGGGGTAGGGGTACAGGGGTCCATGCATTCCGACGAAGGCATTTCAGCCGCAATGTACAGTCCTCCCCGGGCCCCTCAGGCCAGTGCACCCCTCGGGAGTGACCGAGAGAAGGCCTTCGTGCCGGCCGCGGCCCCGGACTCACTGCGGCCCACGGGGCTCCTCCCCGGTGGGGTCCCTGTGGCTGCTGTGTGGGGTCTGAGGAGGGGGCCCCTCTCTTGCTTTCCCCGCTCCTCCCCCCCTGTTGTGCTGAGGAGAGAGAAGAGCCGGCGCTGACCTGGCCACGTGGGCTGCTCTCCGCGAAGGTGCTCACCCGGGGGTGCAGGAAGCCGAGGCAGGCGTGGGGGCAATCTAGGCAGATCACCTCCCTTTCTACTCTGCCAGGGGGTCCCCGAGTGGCCTCAGGCTTCTCAAACCTGGAAGTGCATGCGAGTCCCGTGGGGCCTGGTGGAATGCAGACAAGTTCGCAGGTCGGGGTGCGGGGGAGGGAGGGGCAGGATTCTGCACTTGCTCCCAGGGCTGCAGGGGCTGCAGGGGCTGCGGGTCCATGGGCCACACTTTATTTTATCTTATTTTCCCATCACCACCATTTATCCCCCCCATGCCCTCTTCCTCCGCCCCTCCGCCCCTCCCCACCCCTCACAAACACACTGTTCTTTGTGTCCATGAATGTCCTCTCTCTCTCTCCCCACACACACACCAGCACCTGCCCCCGAGAGCTGTCAGCCTGCTCTCTGTGAGTCTCTCCATTTTGCTGGGCAGTTCAGGTGGTCCATCGGCTTCCACATCTGAGTGAAGTCACGTGGCGCTTGCCTTCCTCGCAGTGGCTTATGTCACGGAGCGTGATGCTCTCCAGCATGGACCACACTGGAGTAACCAGGACCCTGTGACCGCCAGGCACACTCAGGGGGCGGGGGCCGTAGGAAGGGAAGTTTTCATGGGACCTGGGGGTTTCTCGGGGCCAAAGCTGGACACGTGGGCAGGTCCCTTCTCGGGACCGTGGGCAGCTTGGCGAGGCTTTGGGCCCTGCTCTCCCGCACCGAGTGCCAGTCCGGCCGGAGCGGGGCTGGAACACGGTGGTGGCTCTGTGCTGGCGTGTCCGGGCGGGGGTGGAGGGGATAGAGCAGGCTGAGTCTGCAGTCCGGGGGTCCCCTGGCCGTGCCCATGAGATGCCAGGAACCACCTCTCTGACGATGGAAGCGCTTGGAAACTGCGTCCCTGAAGGGCGGGCTGGCCTGGTGAGAGCCATGGTGTTGGGCACGGCCTGGTCGCCATGGTCCCAGTGGCTGGTACCGTCCGGCCTGGCACGGAGTGAGAGCTCGGTCCGCTGCCGGGCACTCAGGGAGGCGAGTTCTAACAATCCGCCTGCTTCAGGGAGAAGCCCAGCTGTGTGTCCCGCTGCTCCCAGTGGTGGTGGTGGGGTGTTTAGGAGGGGGACCCCTGCTGAGCCGCACTGTCCTGGCGTCGAGGGACAGTCCGGGGCACAGGACAGTGAGGGGTGCAGTGTTCTAAGGTCTCTCCATTCCCCCAGCTCCCGAGGCTCCGTTTGCTCTTCTGTTTTTTGTTTGGTGTGTTAATCCTCAACTGAGGATATTTTTCCCATTGATTTTTTAGAGAGGGAGGGAGGGGGACAGAGAGAGAAACATTGATGTGAGAGACGCACATCGATTGGTTGCCTCCGGCATGTACCCCGACAAGGGCCAGGGATCCAGCCTGCAACCCGGGTACATGCCTTTGACCGGGGATCAAACTGGAGACCCCTCAGTGTGTGGGCTGATGCTCTAACCACTGAGCCACGCCGGCCAGGGTGAGGACATATGTTTGTATTTTTATTGTTTTCCCCCATCACCTACAGAATAAAGTTATATGTTCTTAGTATGACACACAAGCCCTCGATGATCTCACCTTTGCTTGTGTCTCCAACATCATCTCTCGTTATAGCTTCTCTAATCACCACCAGCCTTACTTGCACACACACATGCATATGCGCACACACACGCACAATGCACACACACCCACACATGTACGCACACACTCACTCACACATGCATAGGCGCACACACTCAGACATGCACACACACTCACACACCCTCCAACAGGACTGAACTAGCTGCAGCTCCCTGGAGCACGAATATTCTTAAAGGCCCTGTGGCCACCGTGTGGCGAGTGGACTCCCGTGAGCCAGGCTGGGGGCTTGTTGGTGGGGTTTTCTTTTGGGGCCGGCAGTCAGTGGCCGGGCCGGCAGTCACGTGGCCAGGGCCACGCGGGCTGTGAGGCTGAGGGCGCCGTTGCGAGGTTGGCACGCCTGGCCCAGCCACCCTCCTCTCCGCGGGTCGGGCTCCCTCTCCCCTTTGTGGGTCAGGCAGCCCCGGCCTCAGAGGCCAGATGGACCCGACACCTTCGGGGCTGCTGAGGTTTCTGAGTCACGGTGCGTTTCACGGAAGCGACCTATTTTGCTTCGATCTCGCTCTTGTGTTTTTTTGTGAATGGGTGACAAAAAATGTGGCAGGGTCATCTGTTTTAATTTCCTTCCGATGCCTGGACGCCATGGGCCAGTGGCTGGCACCGTCCGTGCCTGGCACGGAGTGAGAGCTTGGCCAGCTGCTGGGCACCGGGCGGCGGGTGGGAAGGCCACCTAGAGGTCAGCCGTGTGGTGGCAGCTGCCCCTCCAGCGGTGGGGAGTCCCCTCCAGGCGCTGGGCCGGGCCCCAGCACACCTGGCTCCGGCGGAGGGGGGCGGCTGAGGCCGCGGGCCCCGGCCCTGGCCCTGGCCCTCCTAACACAGCGAGCCCCTTCGAATGGGGACGGGAAGGCTATGCCCGTGCCAGGGAAAGGGCTCGGTTCCAGTGTGGCAGTGAGCTTGGCCCGCCGCTGCGACAATGGTTGGCTGGGAGCTAGGAGCCTGAAGAAGGTTCCATCTTGTTTGGGGCTGCAGCCCGTCCATCTTATTAATCATGTGATGAAAACCAGTCCTGCCCGCCCGGCGTGGCTCAGTGGCTGAGCATTGACCGAGGAACCAAGAGGCCACCGGTTTGGTTCCCGGTCAGGGCACATGCCCCCGGATTGTGGGCTCTATTTTCAGTGGGGGGCGTGCAGGAGGCAGTCGATCCATGATTCTCTCTCATCATTGACGTTTCTATCTCTCTCCCTCTCCTTTCCTCTCTCTCTAATAATCAATAAAAAATATTTTAAAAAAAGAAACCAGTCCTTCGAAGGCAAACGGTGGCCTCCCCTGTGACGGGAGTGGTGATGGGTCGGAGCTCAGGGTCGCCAGCCTGCAGTGCCCACAGGACCACAACCCACCTCTTCACTCAGGTGGCCTTGGTGGCGGGCCTGTCCCGACTGACCGCCTGCCTCTTCCCTTTCCACCCTGCCACTGCCTTGAAATCTGCGGTGCCCTTGCCGTGCCATTCTCTCTTCCTGGCACCCCGGCCACCCACCTGCTACCTTGCTTCCCTGGCAGAGCCCGACCTTCCTCCCCCAGCCTCCCGGCCTCCGAGTGGGTGGCCGCCCAGCTCCTTCTCTGGGGCTCCCAGGAGCACTTGGCCTGCTCCCTTGTTTTCAAAATACATTTTTCTCATTTCATGCTTGTTAGACACATTCGTTGTAGAAGATCCATTAAATAAAGACAAGCCAAAAAGTAAAATAAAATCCAGCTGCAAGCCAGAGATCCAGGGTGATCTCTAGGCAGTGGTCTTTCCAGCTTGTTCCGCCTTTTCCCCACTCACCTGTGGATTGTGAGCACTTATCGTATTGTTGACCACGGTAGTGGTATATCAGGGAGGGCTTCCTGGAGGTGGTGAGGTTGTGACAGCCAGGACGGGGTGATGCCCTGGAAGGGTTTCTATCAACCTCCTCTGATTGGCTGTACGGTGTTCCATGGGATGCTTGCGCTCAATGTCTAGTGCAGCGCCCTGTGGCCAGACTGGGCACACCCTCCCAGCCGTCCACCCACAGCTCTGGCGAGGGGCCAGGACCTCGACTTCCTACCTTTGCTCGCCCAGGCGCTGGCGCTGACTGGAGGGTTCATGGACGTGTTTGTGGAGTGAATCCTTGTGCGTGCTCACCTCTCTCCTCACCGAGCCAGAGCTGAGCTTGCATTGAAGGCCTTTTTCTTCTCCCGCTGCAAGGGCCCGCCCACCTGCTTCCAGATAGGAGACTCTACCACTTGTTTGACCTTCGCAAGTCAAGTCTGAAGGCTGGAGGGTTGTGGGCGGGGGGGGGGCGCGGTGAGTGGTGGATGGGAAGGCCACCTCGAGGTCAGTAGCAATGGTACCTGCTCAGAAGCGGCTTCGAGGCCTGGAGGGAACTGGGAGGTTCTGGATGGCCAAGGGGCTGCTCTGTGGTGAGAAGGAGGGACGCGAGGTCCTGCCCTGCTTGGCTGTCTCCGACAGCCATGTTTGAAGGCCTCCGTGTGCAGCCGAGGCAGCCGAGGTGTGCTGCCGCCGTTGGTGCCTGGCGTATGTGAAGACACGCAAACCTTCGTGCTCCCGCAGACCTACTGGGACCCAGGGACAAAAGCCTTAGTTTAGTGACACACGCATGGACTAAACACATATTGCATCAGGTTCCATGCTGGTTCCCGCCACCACGGGGCTCACAGTTTGGGGGTCAGAGTGAAGGGTGACCAGCCGCCCGGGACCCAGGGGCTCTCTGTAGTGTAGGATTCTGAGGGCTAAACCTGGGAGAGTCCTGGACAAACTGGGACCAGTTGGTCACTCTCATCAAATGGCGATGCAGATTCCTGCCATGCCAGGGGCCAGGGGTCGGAACCCTCCGGACACCTAGTGGGGGCTTTACATGGGGCTGTGACAGCCAAGGCGGGGTGGTGCCCCTCCTCAGGCCTTCAGGCCACCTCCCCCACCCCGGTGTCACCTCGGGCACAGCTTGGCCAGGGGCTGGGGCGAAGGCAGCTCTCTGGATGGTGGACCCCTGGGGTGCGGGTTCAGTCACCTCTGTCAGCCTCCAGGACCAAGGCTCCCTTTGGAAAAAGAGGGTCCCCCAACATCTGTTTTGAAGTGTCCTTCGCCCCTAGAGACCGAACGGAGTACATCTAGAGTTTACCCTGACAGCCTCCTCCATGGCCTGCGGCTGTCAGTCCTCCACTTTGTAAAATTAAATTTATTGGGGTGACAGTGGTTCATAGGATGACATAGGTTACACGTGTGTCATCCTATGATGCACCATCTGTGTATTGCATTGCGTGCCCACAGCCCAGAGCCAAATCCACGCCCCATTTCTTCACCCACTTCTTCACTCAGCACGCTGTCACCCAGCATCTAGTGTGCGTGTGCGTGATGCCCTCAGGCCCAGCGCCCAGGGCCCGCACACAGGAGCCAGTGGATACGAATCCCTGCCCGCCCAGCCCCGCATGGGGGAGCCAGCCAACTCTGGAAGCTTTAGAATCTCTTCTCCAGGGCTGCTGTGGGGAGCACCCCAGGAAGGCAGCAGAGCCTCATCCGTCCCCAGCTGCACCCCCCCAGGGCTGACACCCCAGTGCGGGGGGGCCAGGCTCCCCTGCCGGCACCTCTCCGGAGCCTTTGTCCCCAGAAGCCTGGGAGGGGGCTTGGGAGAATGGCATCCGGCGCCTTCTCTTGCAAAAGGCCCTTGGCCCATTGAAATGCAGTTTACTTCTCAAAGGAGGGAGAACACTTGGAAGGGCCACTGGGGTGACCATGAGCTTCTGGTCCCCACAAGCCAGCCCCAAAGCCGGCTTCCAGCGTGGAGGTAAAGTCCTGGGCAGGTGAGAGGCAGGGCTGGACACGAGGTCACCATCCCCATGAGCACCTCTGCTACTAAATGCTATTGCATCAAAAGAAATGATTTTTATTTCTCAAGGTGCTTTAAAAACCTCCAGTCAAGGAAACCCCAAGCTGACAGTAGACAGTACGGTTCAAAGAGAATCAATTTAAACAACAACCACGACACAATGACATTTCTCCGGGAGGGTTTCTTTGTGTGCTCCCGGCCTTGGGTGGGGGAGCAGGTCGCCCTCCCCTCCCCTCCCCTCCCCTCCCCTCCCCTCCCCTCGGGGGCGAAGGCAGCCTGGGCATTGGAATGTGCCTGCCTGTGTGTGGTGTGTGTTCCTATCAACACATGTACACATTTATCACATTACATCTGCTTTTACCTTTAAAATTTTATGAACACAGGCATATGGAGCATTATCCTGCCAGGGGGAGAGAGAGAGGGAGTGTGTGTGTGTGTGTGTGTGTGTGTGTGTGTGTGTGTCGCTCCTCGAGTGGCTGAGAAACTTGGAGAGGGGCGCCGGGGAGCACGGGGCTGTGGGTGAGCGCCCTCCCCCGGCCCCCGCCTGGCCCTCGGCCCACCAGGCCAGGCATCCATTTCCATCCATCTCCGCCCCCATCACCTAGGCAGCTAATTCCTGGGAGCCCCTCTGCCTTATTAAAGTCACAGATCACTTTCCGAGCCTCACGCTGTCAAGACCAGCGCGGCCCCCCTGTCCAAACCCCCTCCCCGCCACGCTGCTGCCTCTCCTCGGAGGGAGGGCTGGGGGGTGGAGGTGCCGTCCTCCGGGGGGGGGGCCCACCCCGGCCTGCCCCCTCCTCCACCGGGCCGCCCGCCGCCTCGCAGCCATCAGCGAGGTGGCCTCGGATTCCTTCAGTAAAGCCCTTGGCAGGGAGACCGGGGCCGGCACAGCTGTGCCGCTCAGCCCGGCTTCCAGAGGCGAGCCGGGCCGGCCCACTCGAAGTGGCGGCTCCGCGAGGGGGTGCGAGTCCTGCTGCCGGCGCGGGGAACAGGCCGCCGGGCCCCGGCTGCCGCGGCGAGGCCTCCCCCGCCACGGAAGATGGACGGTCCCGGTTCCAGCGCCCGGAGACTCGCTGGCAGCGCCGGGCGGCTCCCGAGGCCCGCCTTGTGCATGCACCTAAACACTTCACTGAGCAATCTGTCAACATGTCAGCAACACATGTTTTGTAAAAAGCTTCCAGTGGGAGTAATGACTCCCACCAGGACTTCCAAAATGCTTTGAATTCAGCAGATTTCTATTGCGGGCATCCCCTGGGGTGCCTTTCACAATGCCTACATTTCAGAAATTTGAGCCACAGACCCCTGGGGGCTTCCTTTCATAATGCCTCGAAATGTAGGGTTATATTGTTGGGCGTCCCTGGGGGGCCTTTATTAATACCTGAATTCTGAGGAACTGGAAATTACACAGGGCGCTGCAGGGGCCCAGAGCCACACCAGGAAGAAGAGAAAAACTCTGTGGGGAGATTTCTTTTTTTTTTTTTTTTTTTTTT
>JAWPEG010000015.1:2423360-2604628 GCA_035771395.1 Myotis vivesi | reverse complement strand
GAAAGGCGGGGGGGGGGGGAAGGGGGGAAGGCGGGAACCCTGCAGACTTAACTCCTTTAGGAAACCTGTCCCGTTGGCCCAAAGAGATGGCGAACCCCCTCCCAGCACTAAAACCATGTGTTTCCAGGGAGGAAGGCGGGGGAGGCGGAGCCCCAGATGTCTGGTGGGGGGGGGGGGGGAGGCCAGGGAGCTTCCTCCCGGGGAGCCCCCATCTAGAGGCTCTGGCCCCCGCCTGCCTTCCTTTATTTATTTATTTCCAAGGGGCTATTTTCGGCGGCTGCCTGGACCCCTTTGTAGCAGAAGCCCCCTTTCCTAGAATTTCCTCCTTTATTAGAGTTACAGCTCAGCTTTGTGTGGACCCGGGGGAGCCGGCCAGCCGCTGGCAATCTCTCTCAGACACCCAATTACCCCCTGACGTCACCGCCCCCCTGGCCCCGCTCCCCTGGGTGCCGCGTTTTTTCCTTTGTAACAGTAATAGCTGCCTCGAGAAGTGCCTGTCGGCTCCTTGGCAGAGCCGCGGGTTGTGTTTTCGGCTGGATGCTAAATCCAAAAACTATGTAAAAATGTCAATAGGTGAGTGCACATTGATTTTGGTGAGTCACCGTGATATTTGAGCCCCTTCGGGGACTCCGTCTGGGGAAGTATTTTACAAGGAAGATAATATAACAGAAAATTACTGGAGCTCCGTGGGTCTCCGGTGGGCTTCGGAGGGGCCTGCGAAATTGCTGGAGAACCAACAAATGCTTTATTAATCTCAATCTGTGGCTTTTTTGTTCTTTCTTCTCTTCGGAAGGTTGGCGTTTTAATGATGCCGGCGGCGAGGCAGAGCAGCTCGGCCGGGGGGCACCCCGGCTGGGAATGAACCCCACCAGGATGCTGGAGCAGGGCGGGGTGCTCCCCGCCAGCTTCCTGGGGGTGCGGGGCGGCGCCTGGCCCGCAGCTCGCCAGGCCGAGGTCTGTGCGTGCAGATAAAGCCAGGGGCCGAGGGCCTGGAGCAGCTGGGCCCGGCCGGGTTGACTGGGAGCGGCTGATAAGGGCCCAGGAGGCGCCCAGGCGGCCGGTGTGGCACCGCCAGAAATCTGCCGGGGTATCGGGGCGGCCAAGAACATTAACGGCGTCCGGGGCCGGAGGTGGCTGGGGACCTGGGCAGAAAGATAATGGTAATGGATGGAATCAAAGTCACAGCACAGCCTGTTTTCTTGGCAATTAATCCCCCCCCTGCCCCCCCAACTTCTATCCCCTGGCATTCCCCGAGCCCAGGGTGCCCGGGAGCCGCCTGCACGCTCCCAGTAACTAGCACATGCCCTCCTGGCTCGAGGGGCGGGAGCGGGGAGATGCACACACAGACGAGGTGAGAGAAGGGTCCTCAGAATCTCTCACAAACAAACAAGTTGCCGACAGAAAACCCCACTGAAAAGTTAAGGTTGTGTCACTCGGGGGGGCGCATCTGATCTCGCTCGGAAGGGAAGGGGGAATCAATGTCTTTGTAAGCGTGTGGGGTGCTGTGTCGCCTGGCCGGGCAGTCACCCCCCCCCCCCCCCCCCCCCCCCCCCCCGCACACACGGGTGCGTGCGCCACACACACACACACGCACACGCACATGTGTGCGCTCGCCTCCCACAGGCGGCTGCCAGCGAGCTGCGGCGATAATGGGGCCGCGGTGTGCGCCTCTCCCGCGTGTGCCCCTCCACCTTTTGTCCCTAGACAAGTAGCCCTTCTCCACAATGGCCCGGCCAGCCCGCTGCCCGCACCCGCTCCCGCCACCCGCCCGCTCCGTGGGTGAGGTCTTTTGTTGCGCACACGCTGGGACACACCTGCTCGCCGAGACGCGCGTCCACGCACAATGGCAGCCTGGACCCTCCCGCCACTGCGTGCCCGGCTCGCTGGTTCCTAAGTGGGTCCCCGTGTGTCCTAGGGGCCCCCGAGTTGGCACCAGGGTCTTCAGGAAATAAAACACCCCCCCCCCCAAATCTTTTAAAATGAAAATCAGCGCGTAGTAAAACGGTGCCTGGGGGTCCCGCATGCGAGGCCCAGGCCTCCCCGTAGCTGGAACTCTTACAGGGAAGCAGGGGGAGGAGCCCAGCCTTCCAGGTGGTTCCACCTGGCACTGGGCTTGGCACAGACGCCAGGATCCTACTGGGGAGGCCATTCCCATTAGAGGAGCCCTCCCTCCTCTGGGAACGTGAGGCCCTCAGCCAGGGGACATTTGCCCCCCATTTGTGGTGAGGTGACATGGGCTTTGTCCCGGGAGCCAGGCGACAGAGGGAGGCAGTGGGCAGGTCTGCGAGGCGCCTGATCTTACTCTGACCCCTGGTGGGGCCCACCCCATCCTGCCTTAGTGAGCTGCTGGCAGCAGGTCCTGAGGGGGTCAGAGGGGCCTCCCCAGCAGCCGGCTCCCCAGGCCTGCATTCCTCCATCAGCCCCCCCAAGTGTCTCCTCCACGGGGTGGGAGGAAGGAGGCGGGACAGGAGCCCCCTGATGACTTCTGAGCATCAAAGCCCAGGCAGCAGGCCGGCCTGGGCTCCGGGGGCCAGCAGCTGTTCGGAGGCCTGGAGAGGAGGAAGGGGCTGGTCCTTTGTCCCTGCAAGGAGGCCTCCCAGGCCCAGGCCCGCCTGGCCTGGGGCCGCCTTAACCTTCCACCCTGGGGGGAAGGGGCTTGCCTGAGGTCAGGCACATAATGAGGCCAGGTCCCGGCTGCCCCCTGCCTGGGCTCCGGCAACAAAGGCGCAGTCAGGCTGCACAATGAGGGGGAGGCGGGGAGGGGGCGGCTAGGTGCCTCTGGGCCCAGGGTTTCCTCCCAGCCCGCCCCATGCCGGGCACATCAAAGGGGCCGCAGGGGCCGCGGGAGAGGCCAGCCCTGCAGGGCGCCAGGGTCTCCTGCCCCCAGAGCTGCCCCCGGAGGTGGAAAAACACCTTGAGAACGCGGATGGAGTCAGGGGTTTGGAATCTGGCGCCACGGGGAGCTCTTGGTAGGGGGGCCTCTCGGGCAGCCTTGCCTCACGCTCTTTGTCTGGAGCCAGAGCTCATTAGGGGCCAGTTCTTTACATCAGAGCCTTTCACATCATCATCAACAACAACAAGGACACCACAGTCCCTGGTAGGAGGACGCACGTCACCGAATTCAGAGCCTGTGCTAACCCCGTCACAGTGACATTCCGGCGGGTGGGAGGGGGAGCAGGTACCAGCGCCCCTGGCCTTCAGGTCGGGGGCGGGCAAAGGGAAAGAGCAGATGAGCGGACTCGGGGCTCAGTGCTGGACTCTTTTCCTGATCCCTCAGAGTTCCCACGGCGCTGCTGAGAGCCGGGCAGGGGGACCCATGTCACACGCGACCCACTGGGGCTCCCAGGAGGGAAACCAACCTGCCCGAGACCACAGGGCTCTGTCGCTGCAGACCCCGCGGCTCCTGTTCATGTGCTGCCTCAGTTTTCCCCTCTGCAGAATGGGGCTGATAGTAGTACCTCCCGCAGGGAGTACAGGGAGGATGCGCCAAGGTCCTGGGTGCCCAGGGCTCCGAGTGGGCACCAAGGGCTCCGAGTGGGCGCCCAGGGCTCCGAGTGGGCGCCAAGGGCTCCGAGTGGGCACCCAGGACTCCGAGTGGGTACCCAGGGCTCCGAGTGGGCGCCCAGGGCTCCGAGTGGGCGCCCAGGGCTCCGAGTGGGTGCCCAGGGCTCCGAGTGGGCGCCCAGGGCTCCGAGTGGGTGCCCAGGCCTCCGAGTGGGCACCCAGGCCTCCGAGTGGGCGTAGTAAGTACTCAGGAGGCAGGAGCTGCCCTTGTTGACGGTGTCGGATCTGGGTCCAGAGCTGGTGGTCTTTTTGCTTTTCCACCTCAGAAGATAAGGCTCTAAGGCTGGGGGACCAAGAGTGGAGCCCAGGGTGGGGGAGGGACGGTCTGGGCCGCAGGGCGAGTGGCTGTGGTCCCGGGAGCCAGAGGTGCCTCTGAAGCCATCCTTTCCTGTTGGCAGATTCTGTATTTTGTCAGCTTTTGCTTAATTGCAGAACCTCATTTTCTTTAATTTAAAAACACACGATTTTGTTGATTTCCAGAGAGAGGGAACGGGAGAGGGAGAGGGACAGAAACATCGATGCGAGAGAAACATCGAGCTGCTGCCTCCTGCACACCACCTGCTGGGGATGGAGCCCCAAACTCAGGCTTATGCCCTGACAGGGAATCGAACCGGTGACCACTGAGCCACACCGGTTGGGCCAGCCTCGTTTCTACGCATGATTCGGGACCATGTTTTGTATCTTGGAAATGCTGAGGATTTTCCTAGGCCCTCCCAGCACGACCCCAAGAAGCTGTGAGGAGTCTCAACATATAACTGGCTGTCCAGCCCCTCCCCCCTTGCTGTGACTCAGGGGGGCCTGCCCTGGCCAGTGCACCAGGAGAGTCCCTCCCCTCGATGGCCAGCCTGGGTCCCGTGCGTGGGGTGCCCTTTGCGGGAGGGGACGGTGTAGGGCACTTGGCCTCCGTGGTGGAAGGAGGTGGGAGGCGAGGGCCTCTGGGAGCCTGGGCCGCACAGCTCGTCGCCCTGCTGGAGAGGAGCAGAGCTGTGTGTGGTCACCATGTGGGCAAAGCAGCGCTTTGGGGAGTGGCTGGAAGTGGAACTCGGGGTGCAGTTAGGCGTTTGACGGATCAGATCCTCGTGCACGTGGCCTTGCCGTTAGGATCCAGCGGGCCCACTCCCCACTCACCTGGTAGGATGAGGTGCGCGCTCTGGTGTGGGCTGTCCCTCTGCCGCTCATCACATATATTTCCGAAGCCTGTTTCTGCCGGGCCTGGTGCTGGGCCCATGGCAGCACCGAGATGAGCAAGAACAGTGGTGTCCACTCTTAGCACCACCCTGCGGGCCCCGCTCAGGCACCCCATCTTCTAACTCCCTCCACATCCCTGTGGGATGTGTACTTTGGGGGTCCATTGTTTTTATCGACTGAGACCCCAGGGCCCAGAGATGTTCAGTAACTCGGTGCCGGTCGTCCAGCCGGGACGTGGCGGGGCCTGGGCCCGTTTGACCACAGCGGCTAAATTCTCGGGCGCTGGGTGGTCCTCTGCCACGGAGCGAGGGTCTGCCCGGCGTCTTCCCGCTGGGAGAGGCCCCGAGCACGGCTGGCTTTCTTCCTACAAGTTAGGCACCTCCAACGGTGGGCTTGCCAGGGGGCGAGGGCTCGGGCGGACAGGCACACGTCTCTGTATAAGCTCTTCATGCAGGGAGGGCAGGAGGAGGCTCACGGTCATAATAAATGATGAAATCACGAATAAGCGATGAGGCAAGAATACACCGGTTCCTCATGCCCACCGCTGTGAGCTCCTTCCGCCCACCCCTGTACCGCATATCGCCCCTATGTCTATCTTAGAGGCTGTGTTCAGTCCTCTCTGAAGGTCCCCCCCTCTCAGTCGGGCCGGATCCTTCCCACGAAGGAAAGGCCCCCACAGACCCCTCCTGGCGACCGGAGGCCCAGAGCCAACAGCTCCGGCGGCTTCCGAGAAGGGAGGAATCAATGACCCTGATCAGGTGCCCGCGCCTCTGGCTGGAGCCGCTGCTCTGGGGGCGTCGCCCCTCCTGTCTCCACAGGCTCCCCAGGGCCTTGCCTGAGAGTGGAGGCGGCTCACAGGAGTTCATTACGTACATCTGCAGACCTGCAGGCCCGCGCTGAGCCTCCTCCCACCCCCACTGCGCTCCCCCAGCCTGCCTTCTCCACCTCGGGGTGCTGGGGCAGGCGCACCCCGGGGCTGCTCCTGTGGCCTCAGCCAGCGGTTCTGCGGGGCCATCGCCCGACCTGGGCCCGGCCACGCAATTCAGTCCTGGGTGGTGGGCAGCCTGGGGGGACGTGCCCCTTGGTTTTCTGTTCCCGCCTTTGGAAGTTGGTGGCTGACATGCCCTGACCGCCGGGAGGGAGGGACAGAGGCACGCTTTGGGGGCCCCCTTGTTTTGCAGTCTGACCCGTTCTTTCTCACTGGGAGCGCCTGTGGGGGGCACAGGGCGGGATGGAGTAGGGGTGGGTGGTGAGGCTTCTGATAGGCACGGCCTCGAGTTCTGTTTGGGGCACGAATAACTCTTTGCTTAACGGGGCAGCACCTCATGCCGCCTCCTCCAGGCTGTCTCTGGCCTGCACCCTTTCAGCAAAGGTGTTCGTTATTTTCGGTGCTGCCCTGAAGGCGTGGAAAGCAGAAAGTGTTTTCACGAGACCGGGGCTTCTGCTCCGACCCCACCACCCGTGAGTTTGCAGTGTTTCCTCTCTCAGGGAGTCTCTTGTCCACCACGCGGCCACATGCGTACACGCCCTTGCTTGCACGTGTGCTCAAAGGTGCGCCTGCTTTGTTCAAGTCCTTCGCCGTTTCCAATGCTCCGGTTTCCCGCCCTGGCCTGGCCTCCTCGCCCTTCACGCAGGAAACACGTGGGGCCTCATCGCCGGGAAGACCCCAGCCTCACGCCGCCTCCGGGAGGCTCCGCCTGCCAGTGAGGCCTCTTCCCACAGGGGCTCCCTCGGGGGTTCGGGGTGTGGGGGGGGCGTGCACCTGGCCTCTCCGGCCCACAGCTCCGTGGACTTCCGCCCACCGAGCAAGAGGGCGGCTCCCGCGTGGCTTTTCTGTCTAAACGACCTCGCTGGCCCGTCCCCTCGATCCAGAGGCCGGGCTGGGCCAGAGTCAGTCCTGTGGAATGCATTGCAGAGTCCGCGCTGCAATATTAGCTCCGACGGTCCGCGGTGGAGGGAACGGGGAGTTGGCGTTTGAAGTTTAATCCAGCGTCTGCTTAAGCCAGGTCCCTGGGCAATGCTTTCTTCCGCCGCTGAGCTCAAACAGCCCGTGCTCAGGTTTGATCCGCTGCCCACGGAGCCCTGCCCGGTGTGAATTTGAAGTTTCCCCCCCTCTCCACCAGGAAGACTTGCACACACACACAAAAATCGCTGTGCTCTGCAGCTCCACTGCCATGGTGGGTCCCAGCTGCCTTGGGGAGCCCCTCTGGCTGCGGGAGGACTGGGGGCCCCCCCCAGCTCCCAGCCCCTCGAGGGGATCCCGGGTCCCTTCTCCGGGGTCTCCGGGGAGCCCCTTTGAGCTCTCTCTGCCAGGAGATGGCGAGCGCTGGGGAGCCTGGGAGTCCTGTCTAGCGTGCGGGGGGCCAAGGAAAAGGAGGGAAAAAAGGGAGGGAAATGAAAGGCGTGAGTTTGTCGGGAACTGGCGTCGGCGGTGGACACAGGCTCCGCGGCGGGACGGAGCCCGGCGGCCTTCAAAACTCTCCTCTCCCCTCGAGCCGCGGGCCTGAGGCTGCGGGCAGTAATTAAAGGCCCCCTGGCCGCTCCCTTTCTGCGCCCGGGCCTTTGATCGGCTCCTGTCGGTGGAGGTTTCCATTGTCCCCGCCTGTCCCTCATTCTCGTTTGATGGCAGACGTGATGATCTTTGATTCCCGAGTTGGAGGTGGGCAGGGGAGTGGGGCCGGCCTTACATAATGCGGCCCTCACATCTTATTTTTAAACGCGGGCATAATCAGGGCCGGGTGGAGGCCGGGCTCGGCGTGCACCCCGCTTAGGGTGGGGGCGGCTGCCTGCCTGTGGCCAGGCCCAGCCCGGGGGTGAGGGGGTGGGCAGTCCCCAGCAGCTGAATGGATGATAGGAGGAAGGTTCCCCTCCACCCCTTCCTAAATATAACCTGGAGGGAGTTCTCCCCGAGGGTTACCTCCTGGCCGAGATGTGCTGAGAGCAAGCAGGACAGCGGGGCTCCGGCCAGTGGGAGGCCCGAGCTGTTTATTAGTGGATGTTAATAAACTACACGGCACGGTCCGCGGGAGGAGGGATGCGAACCGGGAACTCAGGTGCCGAGATACACGGAGGTGCTGTGCCCGGCGAGGGGCGGCGGGCGGCTGCGGGGCGGTGTTCCGTCTGATACATTTGTACACCTGTCCCTGCTCCTCGGGTCCCCCCAGCAGACTCAGGGCACCTTCCAGCGTCGCGCCCCGTGGGACGGACAGAGATCAGAAATGATGTCTTTTTAATATATATATATATATATTTATTGACTTTAGAGATAGGAAAGGAGAGGAAGAGAGAGAAACATTGAGGAGAGAGAAATATCGACTGGCTGCCTCCTGCACGCCCCCTCCTGGGGATGGATCCCGCAACCCGGGCCTGTGCCCTGACGGGGAATCGAACCGTGACCTCCTGGTTCATAGATTGATGCTCAGCCACTGAGCCTCGCTGGCCGGTCCAGAGATGATGTCTTGGTGGTAGGAAGCCTGCAGTCCGGGCCTAGGGTGGGGACGTGCATGGCTAACTCGGGGTTTGCAGGTCAGGTGATGGGGGTCAGGCAGGTGGGGGCCAGGTGGAGCTGGGTGACGGAGGTCGTGTGCCTGCTGAGGGCACAGTGGCTCCTCAGTTCTATCACCGGCTGCCCTGCTGGATCCCGTGTCGCCCAAGCTTCCAGATTTTCCCCCCTGAACCCCAAAACTCAGTTCTTCATGGGAAATCTCTGGGAGGAGATGAGAGGGAAGGAGGACAGCGATGGCGAGGCTGGGGACGCCCTGAGCGGGAGGGCGGGAGGGGCTGGCTGAGGCTCCGGGGCTGGGACCAGGGGGGCGGCAGGAGCGGCTGGGACGGCCCAGGGCAGACTGGGGAGGCTGGTGGCTGAGGGGGACCAGCCCCGAGGTGGCCGCAGGGCACCTGGCAGGGCGCTGGGCTGGGCTGGGAGGGCTCTGCGGGTGGTGTCTGAGCCACGTGTCGCCTCCACCGAGTGCTGGGTGTCCCTGAGGGCGTGGGCCCACCCGGGGTGACGGTGATCACAGGGAACATCCTGTGCTCTTTGCCCCGGGAGGTCGTGGTCTGGCCGCCTCCAGAGCCCGCGGTGCCTATGACTGTCCTGCGTGGCCATGTGGGGTCCCGCACGAGGCGTGGAGGAAGCACTCGGCGTCATGCCTGCCCACTGGGCTTTCACGGGCCTCTCTGCCTCAGTTTCCCTGGCCCTGGGCCCCCGAGGGCACTGCTCTCGGGGTGCCTGTGGCAGAGGGGAGATAGCTCTGAATTTGGGGGAACTTGGTCCGTGGTCCCCATTGTTTACCTGTCTGAAGATACGGGTGGCTGTCACCCCCTCTGATATGCTCAGGCCTGGGGTTCTAAAGGAGGAGCATGCTGTTCACTTTCCTGGTGTGGTTTCCTGGCCCTTGTCAGTCCCTGCGTGACAGGGACGCTCCGTGAGGGCCACCTGGGCTGCAACCACTCCGCAGGTCCTTGCCTGGCGCCCAGGGGAGCTCAGTGGCTACTGCTTTTCTTTCTTTCCCTTTTTAAATTAAATTGTATTTACTTTTTTTGTTCATCCTCACCTGAGGATATTTTCCCATTGATATTTAGGGAGAGTGGAAGGGAGGAGGAGAGACAGAGAGAGAGTAAGATCGATGTGAAAGAGACACAGTGATTGGCTGGGGACCAAGCCTGCGGCTGAGGCACGTGCCCTTGGCTGGAATTGAACCTGGGACCCTTCAGTTCACAGGCCAGTGCTCTATCCACTGAGCCACACCAGCTAGGGCCTCTGGGTACCGTTGAGTGAAGGGTCAGATGGCAAGGTTAGTGGCAGGCGCCAGGCCCCCCTCTGCTCCTGTCCGCAGGATTAAGAGGGTGAAGGTTACAGATGGATGGTCAGGGCATTGCACCAGCCCCCACACTGCCACTGTGCCATCCAGAGAGGGACCCCCCTAATCAGGGTCACCGGTGGGTGGACAGGCTGCTGGGCCCACTCGGCCCTGAGGCTCCTGTGCCTGACACAGGCGTCTGGGCAGGAGGGGTGCTCAGTGGGGTGGGTCACCCCCTTGATGGCCGCTCTGTTGAAGTCCTGACCCCTCCTCAGAGCTACCAACACAGGGTGCAGGGGTAATGGTTGTCATCACAACATAAAAACTGCCTTTGGTAGAGTGTTTCGGACCCGCCGCATCCCACTTCATCATCCAGGAGCCCTGGGAGGGAGTACGGGACCATCATCCCATTTCATAGATGGGGAAACTGAGGCTCCAGGAAGGTCTCATTGGCCCAAGGACACACAGCCAGGAAGCTGTGGGGATGGCGGGTGGATCTGGCCGTCCTCCCTCCCGAGTTCATGTTCTCCTTGAGTGACCCGTCAGCCCAGTCCCCCGGAGCCTGCTGCTCACTCGGTGACATCCCATCTGCCGGAGGCTCTGTTCTGGCCCGAGGCGGTGCCCCCTGGACCCCAGGCTGGGCAGTTGCTGCAGGGCGAGGGGAGGAGACTTCTCAGGCCCCCTACGGTGCTGCAGGCCCTGGCTTTGCAAGTGTGGCCTGGGAGGGTCTGGCAGCCTTGGGCGCTTCCCCGCGGCTGGGCCTTCTGTGCCCAGGATGAGCCCCCCACACCTCCCTTTCCCTGAGCAGGGGGGCTAGGCTTTGCTTGGCCAGGCAGGGAGCTCAAAGCAAGTCCCGGCTCTCTATTCCCCTCCTGGCTCGTCTCTCCAGTGGCTGAGAGGGCCTCGGAGTCGGGTGGGCAATGGTGGTGAGAGGAAGGGGGCAGGCAGGCACATGGGACAGCCTGGGGGGGCAGTCCAGGGGCGGGGAGGAGAGGAAATGGATGCAGAGGCTGCAGACAGGACTGAGGGCAGAGCTGTTCCTAAGAGAGAGCCCAGAGGCGGCAGGGGAGGGGGTGGGGGGGGGTGGGGAGGCAGGGGGGAAGGAGGAGGGAGGCTTGGGCAGGGGTGCAGGGGGCTCTGTGTGAGGCACAGAGCGCATTCTGATGTTGGGAGCCTGAGTTAGGACCCCGTAGCCTCCAGGAACCCGGGGCAGGCGCCTGGCGGTGGTGGCAGAGGCCGGCTGGGCGGTTGGGCGTGCCGTGGGCTCCCCTCACTGGTAGACGGGCCGGAACGTCACTTTGAAGTCCCTGACATTTGTGGGAAGCCCTCCGTCTGAGGTCCCCTTCGCCTCTGCTTTGCTGCGCACGCCGGCCCCGTGTCCAGGGCAGCGGCTTGTAAACCTGCCCGTTCGCTCTGTGGAGTCTTTTGCGAGGTCTGCCGTCTCCTCCCGGCTCCATAGGGCCGGGTTCCCCTGCTAAGTGTCCAAGCTCTGCCCCTCCCCCCCAGAACATGGTCGTGGGTGGCGCCCACCAGCAAGGCGGGCCTGGTGGGCCTGGAGGGGGTAGAACTGCTGCTGGGCAGGCCTGCCCGCTGTTGGATCACCTGCAGCCACCTGCCTGTGAGGCCTGGGTGCCCATCGTAGGCCCGGGGTGCTAGGAAGCCAGGGCCCCACCAGACATGCCTGCCTCCCTGGGGGATTGCTGGCCATCTCCTGGCCTCCATGGCTGGAGCCCTCTCTTGTGGGCTCGTGGTGGCAATGGGTGTCCAGACCTGGGCAGGGGAGTTTCCAGTCACATGCACAGGTGCACTCACAGGTGCACACCCACGTGTGTGTGTGTGTGTGTGTGTGTGTGTGTGTGTGTGTGCGCGCGCGCGATCCCAGTTAGTGCCTGGTGGGGCGCCACGGGGCAGATGGAAGGGCAAGAGGCACCCCAATTCCCCGCCCACCTGTACTTCCTGTTCCCTGGGAACTCAGTCTGGTCCGCGGGTCCAGTGAGCATACGACCTTGAACTTGGGGCCAGAGCTGTGCTGTTCCCTTTTGCTCAGTGCATCAGCCATCCATGGACCCATTCATTCATTCATTCATTCACTCAGTCACTCACTCACACCCTGGTGCCGCAGCGTTCATTACTAACCTGGCTGATGTTCTGAGCTGGAGGGCGAAGGGGCTGGAGAAGGCTTCCTGGAGGCGGGAGCACTGTGCTGTGTGCGCATATGTGTGTCATACACTGACACATACGGACATGTGTGCACAGGCCTGTGCCTCATGCACACGTGTGTGCACATTAGGTCATATGAGCAAAGCCTCGGTGCCAGGAACAGGTACTTTGGAAACCCCGCCCTGGCGGGTCCCCGGCTGGAAGAGAGAGGCCGCCGGTGGGCAGAGCAGGCTTTGCAGCTTGGCTTCGCGCGCGTGTGCGCACTTGGGTGTGTTTTAATTAACTAGAACATTTGCCTGGAAATGAGCAGCGGCAGCAGCCGGCGCAGAGGCAGCTGGAGGGGGCGGGGCTGTGGCCGCCGTGGTGGCAGGGGCTGTGGCAGCCAGACGCTTGTTCCCCGGGCCCGTCCTGGCCGAGGGCGCCAGGGAGCGGTGGGGTGGCAGGCCGCCCCTGGTGCCCGTCACTGGCCCAGCAGGACGGGGATTCGGGGAGTGGCTGGGCTCTTTAGCACAGCGGTCGCCACCCTTTCGGACCTCATGGACCACCAGGGGCCCGCAGACCATTGGTTGGCAACCGCTGCTCAAGAAATCCCCAGACCCCTCCTCACCTGATCCTAGGGGACCGGGGTCATGGTTCCAGCATGCGGGTGGGGACCTGCAGCTCCAGACGTGCAGGCATGGGCTTTGCAGCCCTGAACCATCCGGGACGGACCGGCCCTCCTCTCTCTGTGCCCAGCCCAGCGCCTGGCGCATAGTGGGGCTCTGTATTCGTGTGTCCCATGGATGACTCAACAGGCAGAGCAGCACCAGGCGCAGAGAGGGTAAGTGATGGCCCCAGGGTCACACAGCAGGTGAGTAGACCAGCTGGGCGTTTGGACGTTGTCTCCCGCGCTCTCTCCACGACCCCGTGCTGCTGGCGGGAGGAGATGCCTGGGGCAGGTGAATCCACCGCAGGTGTGGGCGCCTCGCCCCCATCTTGAACGCTTCCTCCAGCTGTCTGTCCACCGCCTGTCCATCTGCATGTGGCTTCTTGGAGGGTAGAGTTTTCTCCCATGTGGGGGGGGGGGGGGAGCGTGGTGAGGACGGGAGGGGAAGGGCTGGGCCGTCCCTTCCTAAGACGGAGGGGCCACCAGGAGCGCAGAGCTGGGAGTTATAGGAGTGACTCTCAGCTCACACGGAACACTCCCCCCAACCCCCTCCCCGGCCATCCGGTGTTCCAGGACCTCAGAGCATCGCCGGGCTACAGTCCACCCCTTGGCCCCCAGAGCGGCTTGCAGGGGCTTCGTCACTGGGCCTCCGGCTTTTGCTTTCTCTCTGCCCCATCCCACGCTAGGGCCCTGACGGTTATGTTGCTGAAATACAGCTTCATTCACGTCTCCCTCGTGTCCAGGGCTCCGGGGCGTGGGCTCCGGGGCATGGGCTCCAGGGCCAGATGTAGGCTTGCCCCTTTCCGTCTGTGATTCCGCCGAGGATGTCACCTCTCAGAGCCCCTCTCTGCTCACCTGTACAGCGGGACAGCGCACAGCACACCTCCAGCCGCAAGTCCTCACACTTGGCCGGGCTCCTGACCCTGCAGAGGTGTAACCGGCCGCCGCTCACCCGTGAGCACTGCGTCCCGGCACGCGCACACCCAGGCTCCTGACACGTGGAGCGCAAACCCGTGGGAGGAGAAGCAGAGTTCGTCTCGTCTCATCCCGTCTCGTCCCGTCTCTCCCTCCTCCTGGCACCTGTCTGGGGCGATGGCAGGGATCACAGGCGCTGTTTACAGCGGCCTCTGTTTCTTCCTGAACGCACAGCCGATCACGGGTTAGAGGCTGCAGGGCAGCACGCCCGTCACACCTGCATTCACTGTTACCTACCCATCATGCACCTGGTCTCTATCTATCTTCATCTGTATCTGCCATCCATACCTATCATCACCTATCATATCTACCTACCTGTCATCTACATCTATCATCTATCTCATCTGTATCTATAATCTATCTATATTTATTGATCATTTATCACCGTCTATCTGTCATCTATATCATTTATATTTATCTATCATCTATGTCTATCATGCCTATCTATCATCTATTTGTAATCTGTATATATTTATCATCCATAGCTACCTATCTATAATTTATCTATCTATAATCTATCTATCTATAATCTATCTATCTATCTATCTATCTATGTATCTATCTATCTATAATCTATGTATCTATCTATAATCTATCTATCTATAATCTATCTATAATCTATAATCTATAACTATGGTCTTTATCTACCATCAATCTCTCTCTCTATCCACTGGGCTACTATCATTCTCATGCAGCCGCCTTTCTTGCCTTGACCTTCGCTGTGTCCTCGGCCCAGGATGTTCTCTTCACCCGCCTCTGGCCTTTGGTTTGTTCCCACGTCTAAGACCCAGCACAGGCCTGTCTGCCGTGGTGTGGCCCTGACCAGCCAACCAGCACTGAGCTCTCGGGCCTTCAGGGACTCTTTTGTGGCCCCACCTCGGCCTGCCCTGCCTGGTCCGTGTTCCTCGGCCCCCGCTCGGGAGTAAACGCCAGAGCGCCGGCCCTGGCTCCTTCTCAGGCACATGCAGTGCCCGGACGTGCTGAGCCCTGGTCAGTGCTCGTGGAGCGGATGGCTGGTTGGGGCCTGGAAGCCAGGCAGGAAGAAGGGTTTTGCATGTATGCATGCGTGTGGAAGCATGTGCATGCGAGGATAAAATTATATGCATGCATGTGGTGGTGTGCCTGCACACATATGTGTGGAAGTGTGTGAATACACGCACGTGTGCGGAAGTATTTGCACGCATGCATGTGTACAGAGTGCATTCCTGTGCACACCAGGGCCTATGTGTGTGTGCACACTTGTGTGTGTGGGCTTACCGGCTGATGCTCCTGGTAATGGGGTTTCTGAAGGCAGGCACCTGCTTTGGTCTTTAATTGGCGGTCGGAGCAGGGAAGATGGGCCAGTGCTGTCGCGGACTCCCCGTAACCAGCGCCGGCCGTCGGTGGCCTCGGTTTGGCTGGAGGCTGCCGCGCGCTGGTCGGGGCGACTCGCTGCCTGCGAGGTTATCATGTGATGATTTGCTGATGGGGCCTCAGGACTGTGCCCGGCACAGCCTTCCCTGCAGCTGGGAAAACGGCCGAGGAGGAGAAGGTGGAGAGGACCACGGTGCCCCTGAGGGGTTGTGGGGTCCCGCATTTGGAAGAGATGGGTTCCTGCCCTCGGGTCCGGCCAGAGCCTGGCCTGTCTGATGGGACTCCCTGTGTGTGTCTCCTTGTGGAACATATGTGTTGTGGGTAACATGACCCGTGCAGACTGTCAGGTGGGGAGTCATTACCTGTGCACCGGGGCGGGCGGGGGCGTCACCTGCCTCACCTGCTGTGGAAACCTGCCCCAGGCTTCTGGGCTCCAGCAGGACCGGGCAGGCGTGGGGCTGCCACCAGGGTCTGTGCAGCCTCCAGGCAGGGCGCCTCCTGGTGGGGGTTGGCATGAATACCACCCCCATGGACACACTGAGGACATGGGAAGATGCTCAGGTTTTTTAAAAAAATGTATCTTTATTGTTGAAAGTATTACAGATGTCCCCCTTCCCCCACCTTAACCCTATTCCTGCCCCCTCCCCAGGCCTTCCCTGCACTATTGTCTGTCCATGGGCTATGCATGTATGCATCTAAGTTCTTTGGTTAATTTCTACCCCCACCTCCCACCTCCCACCCCTCACCTTCCCTCTGACATACATCAGTCTGTTGCATGCCTCAGTGTCTCTGGGTCTATTTTGTTCATCAGTTCATTTTGTTCATTAGACTCCACATATGAGTGCGATCATGTGATACGTGTCCTTCTCTGACTGGCGTTTTGGGTTTAGCATAAGACTCTCCAGGCCCCACCCCCCCACCCCCACCCCCATGCTGTCTCAAAGGGTAGGGGACCCTTCTTTTTCACAGCTGCATAGTGTTCATGGTGTCAATGATGCTCCAGTTTTTCTCAGGAAGCTTTCAACAGGAAGTTCATGGCCTTGGTCAACCCTAGGGCACCCTGGCATGGAGCACGCAGACCCTCAGGCTAGACAGCCACCCCGCCCACCCCCCCCCCCGCCCCCGGCCCTGCTGTGTGACGACGGGGCGATGACTGCTTGCCTCTCGGTGCCTCGCTTTCCGCTTCTGGAAAGCAGGGATGGCGACCAGCCCACCCCCTGGGGTCGAAGAGACACCGCGAGTCCATAATCCCAGCTCACAGTTCCGAATTCTAGAAAGCCTGCAACCTGGATTTTTTAGTTATTCCTGTAACTCACTTGGCTGGGCGGATGCGAAGCTACTTCGAGTCTTTATTTAATTCACGTTGGTGACTACCTTTTGCTGTGGAAATACCCATATGTTTGATTGCTTCTGAGGTGTTCCCAGCACTCAGGAGAGGCACAGCGTAACCTCCTCGAAACTGCACAGTTGAATTCTGGGACCCGTCTGGCTCCGGGAGTTTTGGGGGGCGGGGCAGTGCGGACCTGCACTGGCCCGGGGTGGGGGCTGGGGGAGCTCACCGGAGCAGCCTGCCACCAGCCACCGAGCGGCAGTGCGTGGCCTTGGCCTTTCTTGTCCGCTGTCACCGCGCAGGCTGGGCCTCCGCTGGCCCGTGGTCTGTCGGGCCCGGAGTGTGCACGGTGCACCCGCACATGCCTGCTGGTGCCGGTCCTCCGGGCGGGTTGTCCTGGGACACGGAGGAAGGGCCGATGGCTGGCCGGCCCGGGGGTGGGGTGGGTCCGCGGCCACAGGATCGATGACTTCGGTTTGTCTTGTGGCAGAGGGGGCTGCTGCCAGGCCGCAGCTCCTCGTGGGGGCAGGGCCATGAGGGACCCCTTCCTCCCTGTCCCTCCCCTCTCCCCGCCCCCGGGAGCTGTCATCCTCCTACTGATGGATGAGCCCCCTGCACGCGGACACCACCTCTCCCGGGCCCCCTGGGCGGCCGGGCACCGCTAATGAGGGCCGCCCCGCCTTCCTGGTCGTGGGGATCCCGTCGGCCCTGACACCAGCTTCCAAAGGGACTGCAGGGAGCCAAGCCACGTCGCCTGGGAAGGAAGGCAATTAGGGGGACGGGAGTGAGCCTCGCTTTCTTTGTGTGCGTGGTGTCGCCCCGAGAGGACATTTCTGTGGAGACGCTTGGGGGGGGGGGGGGGGGGGGGGGGGGGGGGGGGGGGGGGGGGGGGGGGGGGGGGGGGGGGGGGGGGGGGGGGGGGGGNNNCCCCCCCCCCCCCCCCGTGTTTCTGGTCTGACTCCCCACAGGAGCTGAGCATCTCTCTTGGCCGTGCTTCTGCCCATGTGCTCTAGGTACCAATCCATGCACACCCCAGCAGGCGCACGTGCGCGCGCACACACACACAGGCACACACACGCGCATGCACACAGGCACACGTGCACACACGCACATGCACACACAATCGCACATGCTCACACACACCGTGCTTTCGGAGCCTCGCCTCAAGCCAGCGTTCCCAGCGAGCTGCGCGCTCTCTCCTGTTTGGGCTGTAAAACTCCGCAATTAAGAAAATCCCCTTTTCTGATGAATCAGAGCCGACGCTGGCTCAGAACAAGGCGGCACGCTGCTCCACTTGGCTTTCAGAGTTTTGGGGGCCGTGGGAGCTGGAGCCCTTGGGGAAACTGAGTCTCAGAGAGGGGGGTCCTTGTAGGAGATGGCAGGGGACAGAAGTGCAGGGGCAGTGGTGGGGTGGGAGCCTGGGGGGGTCTGCTGGGGCAGCCATCCTGCTGGTTTGAAAGAGGGGGCACCTATGTCCTGTCCATCACGGCGATGGCCCGGGCCTCTAGGGAGCCGTGTGGGAAACAGGCAGATTTGAGACCGCTCTTTGCTCCCTTCCCCATGGCCTGCGTGGACTAAGGACTCCCAGTTGTGGGTTGGGGCACGCACGGAACTGAACACTTCCCAGACATCATCCCCTTTGACCCTCAAGTCGGGGAGGGAGGCGCCTCGCTCATTGTTACTGGCTTCACTTAATAGTTGAGGGTTGTGGCTCAGAGAGGGGCGGTCACTTCCCCCAGGTCACACAGCGTGTGTGTGACAGAGCCAGGATTCAACCCAAGTCCATCCACTTGACCTCCACTGCCCACGCCTCTCTCCCCCTTGGGGTCTGGTGCTTTTTGGGGGGCAGAGCTGGGGGGGCTACAGGATGTGGGATCTGCAAGCACTGGGGAGTTAGCAAAGGAGCTGAGTGCCCGGGCCCCACTGCTCTTACCCAGGCTGCCTCAGGTGGCTCTGGGTCTTGGCTGACCTCCAGGAATCCGTGTGAGTGTGTGTGTGTGTGTGTGTGTGTGGTCAGCTTGGGCCCTGCCAATCAAATGGAGAATGGGACTGGTCACAGCCACCACCAGGCCAGTGGGACCTGCTGGATGGACCCCGTGTCCAGGCCCCTTTTCTGGACACTCCCTGGGGGTCCGATGAGCGGCCCATGTGATAATCCCCAGGCGGGTCTGCCTGTGGGAGGGCAGGGCGGGGGTAGGAGTGCCAACCTGGGAGGACTCAAGACTTGCAGACTCAGCTCCCACTGGGAGTTGTGGTACCTTGAGCCCCCCGCCCCCCACTTCTGGGCCTCAGTTTCCAAGTCTGTGAAATGGGCAAAGGCCCTTGCCGGCCCCTGCCCCCTGCATGGGGGCGTTGAGGCCCTGGTGAGCCTCTGTGTGGGGGAAGCTGCCCTCCTGGGTTGGGGTCGGGTGGCCTGAGGCTCTTGCTGTCCCATGGGCAGCCACAGCCCCTGCCCGATAGACTGTCCTCCCCTCTCCCTCCCCCCCGGGGGCCTTGAGCCAAGCAGACTCCTTTGAAAGCGCCTCTGCCCCTTGTCCTGTGACGCCAGCCCGGGCTCTTCAGCTCTCTGAGCCTCAGTTTCCATTTCTGTGACTTGGGAATAACCACTCCCCGATCCAGGGCGCTGCTGTGGAAACGGAATGGAGACGGCGTTTAGAAATGCTGTCGGACTCGGGGTGGGATGCCTTCCTTCCGGGGGTTCCCATCAGCCTATCGGTTACTCCCTACAATGTTCAGTCTCTTTGACTTGCTCTTTGGATTCCCCTTCCTCACTCTGGGGATGAGGGTCGGGTAAGCAAAATTTAACTATATATATATATTTATTGATTTCAGAGAGGAACGGAGAGGGAGAGAGAGATGTATATATAGAAACATCAATGATCAGAGAGAATCACTGGTCGGCTGCCTCCTGCACTCCCCACACTGGGGATTGAGCCCGTAACCCAGGCCTGTGCCCTGACTGGGAATCCACCCGTGATCTCCTGATTCAGAGGTCGCTGCACAACCACTGAGCAACACCGGCCGGCCCGGTAAGCAAGGGAGAGCTGGGAAGCCACCAGCTGTTCGGGCTGCACCACTGGCCCTCTGACCATTGCTTGGCGCCCATGCCCACGTGTGTGGACGGAAGCAGCAGGAGCATTTACGCGGCTCGTCTTTGCCGGGCAGTTTCCTGGCACGTCTAGTTTACGCGGCACGGCGGTCCCAGGAGGTGAGCAGCTGGTGGCTTCCCAGCTCTCCCTTGCTTACCGGGCCGGCCCATGTGGCTCAGTGGTTGAGCAACGACCTACGAACCAGGAGGTCCCGGTTGGACTCCCTCCTTTACCATTTTTTTTGGAGGATGAGGCGAAGCTCAGGGCTCGGGAGTGGTGGAGCCAGGGTCTGACCCAGCCCGGCTGCAGGTCGCCGGGCGGTGGCTGCGGGACGGGGAGGTGAACTCAGCGTTGGCAGCGCTGGCAGCGCCGGCAGCCTCCGGCCTCCCTGCCAGGCCCAAGTGGCCCCTGGCCCCTGCCCGCCCGGCATCGTGCACCCCGCCTTGTTCCCCGTGGCCGCCCGCTCCCCCTCCTCGAGGGCCCTAGTGACTTGGCCCAGGTGGCGTGTTGCGTGGAGAAACTACTCCAGGGAAATAAGAGTCCTCGCTACCAGCCCGGGCCTCAGGTGTGCGGGCGGCGGCCTCCGGGGGCTGGCGAGCAGCGCCTCCCCCACCTCCAGCTGTTAGATGGAGCCCAGAGCCATGTGTTGTGTGCCTGTGTGCATGTGTGTAACCCCGTGTGGCTGTGCATGGGTGACTACAGAATTATATGTGTGTGTGTGTGTGTGTGTGTGTGTGTGAGACCGTGCTGTGTATTGGTCCGTGTGTCCGTCTCTGTATGTGTTTCTGTGTGTGGGAGTCTGGTGGGAAGGGGAAGGGGAGGTGTTAGCCGCATGGGGCATCAGCAGGGGCCCGGGAATGCATGGCGGGGCCTCGAGTCCCCTCCTTGGCTGGCTGGGGTGCTTTGGAGAGCAGTCACACACATGTTTAGATAATCAGAACAAAAGCCAAAAGAACAATGCTGTTCAAAGGGATGACGCCGGGCGGTGGGGGCCGGCCCGGATCTGGGGGCCGCGTCCCGTCTCCCCGGCCTCGCCGTGTTGTGATCGTGCGCGTGGAGCACCCTTTGTTGTAGGAGACGTTGACATTGGCCTGCGTGCTGCTGCTGTGAAGTTCGCTGCGCTCCCGGGCCCACTCGGGACGGCCAGGCCATTAGGAGCTGATTAAATGAGCTAATTTTAATTTGTTCAGTGGTTACAGATGCACAGACCTTTCCGTGCCCTTTTCTTGAGGCTCCGTTTATTTATTAATTTTTTTTTCTCTCTGAAAAGAAAAAGACCTTCAGGATCCCTCTGTTCTCCCCATCCCCCTTTAAAAATAAACATCGGAAAACATTTCTAACAAGAACTGGAGTTGGGAGAGACGGGCGGGCATGTGGGCTTCGCCGCTAGAGGTGGGGGGTGCGGCTCCCCGAGTCTGTGAAGTGGGGGCCGCCCAGCCGGGCTGAGCGGGAGGAGCAGAGGTTTGATGGAAATGGTCAAGGACGTCGGTCTCCCCTCCAGGCCGCTGCACATGCTGGGGCGACATTTCCTCGACTCATTCTCACTCATCCTGCTGGTCTCAACATAAAGGCTGCTTCTTCCAGGAAGCCCTCCCAAACCTCAGCCCAGCCCCACGGGCGTCACCGGTCATAGCAGATATCACCACACACACAACGCCGGTCTCCATCGAGAGGCTGTGAGTCCCCCGGGGCAAGGACTGTGCCTGCCTGGTGCCCCCCCGCCCCCCAGCACCATGGAGCTTAGTGGGTGGTAAGGACATCGCCAACATCTGGCCACTGACTGTGAGGGAATGAAGGGAGGGAGGGAGGAGTGGGGGTGACACCTACACTCCCTGGACTCCTCTGCATTCCAAGCTCTTGGTGTCAGGACCCAGGGGCCCGTGGGTCCTGCGCTGCCAGCCCTGGCCGCGTGTCCCTGGGCCTGGGAGTCGGGAGTCGGGAGTCGGGCCTGGGTCTCCAAACATGAACGTGGTGGGAGTGGGGAGGTCGTGTTTGCCCGGCCCGGCGTGACCCTGACCCCAGGCCCAGGAGGCCGCTCAGGCCCAGGGACAAGTGGAAATATGCTCGAAAGCGGGCCCTGGAGGAGGTGCTGGCAGTGAGGGTGTCAGAGCACAGGAAGGGGAAAGGGGGCGCTGTGGTCGCCACCGCCGGGCACCCCCGTCCTGCCCGAGCGGCCTGGTCCCCTCCCTGCTCTTTGACTTCTCACACCGCCTCTTGCCCGGCTGGGGCACCTTCGAGGGAGCGAGGGAGCGAGCAGGGGCTGTTTCCCAGAGCTGAGCAGGGGCAGGGCCCGGCCCGGTTCCCAGGCCTGGTTTCCATTTGCCGAGAGCGCCTTCCCACAGATGGCACCCCACCCACCCCACCCGGGCCTCGGAGGGGCTGTCCCCCACCCTGTCCTGGCAGCTCCTGGCTGTCTCCCCGTGTTCCCCCTCCAGCCCCAACCTCAGTGCTGGCCCAGACCCCTCCGTCTGTGCAGGAGCCCCAGAGCCCGCGGGAGTCCCACTTCCCGGCACCCCTGGGGCCGGGGGCCCTCAATTGGGTCAACATCTGGCCGAGTGGCCGAGCCTTTGGCCTCCTGCCTCTTCCCCCGCCCCCCTCCCTGAGGCCCTCTCTCCCCACTCGCTGGATGTGGCGCCAAGCGCCGCGGCGGGAGCACACGCTTGCTCAGCCCATCCTTTCCAGCTGAGGCCCAGGGTGGGGATGCGTCCCGGGGCTGAGGTCACCGGTGGGGCAGTGGGAAGCGCCTCTCCGGCCCTTGCCTGCCCGCTGCTGGGTGTCGGGGACAAGAGCAGCGACCGGCTTGTCCTGGGGTGCCCCGGGGAGCAGGGAACGAGGTAAGGGGGGCCGGGCTGGGGGGAGAATGAGCAAAACAGGCCGGTGTCTGCACCGGACGCCAGGAGTCCCTTTAGCGGCTCCCCACTCGTCGGGGAGGGAGGAGGGGGAGCCCGGCCCAGAAGGAAGAGGCTCTTCCTGGATCCAGCGGCGGAGGGGAAGGCAGGGCCCGGAGGCGCTGGCCGCCAGGTGTTAGGTCTGCGTCGGGCCCTCCCGCGTGGGGGTGGCGCTGGGCCCCTGGCGAGCACCCCGACTTCTGGGTCTGGCGCCGCGTTCGCTTCTCCCTGTCCTGCTCCGTGTGCTCCACGCGCGGCCTCCTGGTCCCTCTGGCTCCTCGAGGAGGCCTGGCTGTGTCCCTGATGATGCCCAGGTGCCCTCGGGGCTGGTGTGATCTTCAGCGCGCCCCCTCCCACACCCTCGTGTCTGCCCCGCTTCCCGACCACGGTTCCTGGCCTGGGCCCAGACTGCCGGTTTCTGGGCCCAAACTTGCCACCCACACAGCCAGCATGGCCCGAGCCATCGGCTCCTCCCCAGTCACAGAGGTGATGGGCTGAGAGACATGGAGACAGGCCTCTGGACTATCCATCACCGGCTCCTGATTCCCGTGGGCCTCGCTCGCGGGCGGGGGGCGTTCTCGTGGCCAGCTTGGTGTTCTCGTGGCCAGCCTTCGCCTCGGGAGGGAGCTGGCGGGCTCCTCTCTGTTTACGTCGTCACCAAGCTACCGAGATGGCAAACTTGGATTCCGCAACTGCACAGCGTTTCAGAGGCAAATTGATAGGGTAACGTGTTATTATTGGCTATCGGGTTAACGGCTCCGTTGGCAGGAGTACCAATCCCACGTGGCATTGAGATTGGTCCCTCAATCTCGTGAGAATGGTGCGACGGGGTAGAGAGGCGGGGAGCGGGGGTGCGTCCTGCACAGCGTGGGGGCCCGGGGACCCTCCCTCCCCTGCCAGGCTGCGCCTTCTTGGAGGATGCTCAGCCCGGTTGGCCCTTGCTGAAACCAGGACCAGAGAGGTTCAGACACCAGCTTCTGGTCACACAGTGAGTCCAGGCCGGGGTTGGCTCTGAGGTCTCTGGGGGAATGGATAGCTTGACCTGTGACCTCTGAAGGCAGGGCCAGAGCCTCCGCTCTGCGCATCCTGCGGGCATCGCAGGAATTGGGGTTTAGAAGGGACCCAGGGGAGCCCATTCGGATTCGGGGTCCCCGCTGGACCCCCTGCCTTCCTCCAGGTTCCCCCGGCTCCTGGCTTGCTGGCTGTGGGTCTGCTAGGCGTCACCTGTCACTGTGGAGAGCAGCATCCCCGTCCTCCCCCGTCGCCCCTTCTCCCGTAGTTTCCCGGGGCCGCCTGGCCGGCAGATGGAGTGAGCGCTGCGTTCTCTGTCTCCCCACTTTGCCGCAAGGCTCGCAAGGGCGAGGACTGTGCTGCTCACGGCCCGTCCCGGAGCCGGCGCAGGGCGGGCTGAGGAGGCCCCAGTGGTGTTTGCTGAAGGAATAAAAGAGCATAAACTGAAACAAGTGGCTGCCATGCCCCACGGGACGGCTTCTCCTCACTAGATGGGGTGCGTGGGAGGCTCTCGTACTCCTGTCTCTCGGGGCGGTCCACAGGTGCCCCTGAGGGCTCACGTGACGTCATTTTTCTCACTGAGGAAGCTGGTAGGGAATGAGCTCCCCATCACCGGAAGGGACCAAACCTGGTGACAGAGGGGATGTGAGGACCGGGGGGGGGGGGCCCTCGCCGGCCTTCTGTGTTTGGGCTCCGTGGGAAGACAGGGGGCTCGGCTTCCAATATCACATGACAGCGCCACCTCCTACTCCAGACCCGGGGATGTGGTGTGAGGACATGGCTGGGGGGGGGGGGGGTTGCGGCTCAGCCAGAGCGGGGAGCCCTGCGGTGACCCAGGGGCTCCCAGCGCCTCCTCTCTTGCTGCCACTGATCTGGAAGCGACACGCGGTAATACGTTCACGGAGCGTCTCCCTCGCGCCCGGCACTCGGCCAAGTGCTTAACCTGGATTATCCGGTTTAATCCTCCACCGCCAGTGGTGGCAGCGGAGGCAGCATCCTCTGCCCCGGCGACCCCTGCGTGAGGCTTAGCGAGGCCCAGTAACGGACCCGTAACCCAGCTGGCCCGGGGCGGGGGGTGCGGGACGCCCACCCAACCTCCTCTGGCTCCGGGGCTTCCCGGATGCAATCCTGACCCCCTGGGACGCAGGCTCCGTGGGCAGGACCTGTACCTGGAGAGCTGGCCTGGACTGGAGCTCAGAGAAGACAGGAACAAATGAAGGAATGAATGAAAGGGGTTTCCCAGGGTGAGCAGGGAGTGCTCACTCTCCTCCGGGGAGGGAAGGGGAACCCCAGGGCAGAGGGCGAGGGAAGGGGTGACACGCGTGTGGTAGGCCAGCCCCACTCCCTCCCAGAAACACTCGCAGGGGCCGCTGGGCTGTGTTTCTCATGGAGCGTGTACTTGGTCGGTCGCTGGGTAATGAGGTGGGAGGTGAGTTTTGGAGATGCCTGGTGGGGAAGACACGCATGCTCATGCATGGATGTGGGCACGCTTACACACACACACGCACACGCACACACACACCCTCACCCAGCCGCGTGAGGGATGCCTCCTTCCACAGACAGATGTACCCCCTACCCCCAAATCACAGTGCTTAGTCTGTCCCTTTAAGGGTGTGGAGTCTCAGTTTATTATCTTATTACATCTCTGTATCTGTCGAGCGCTGGTCTGAATAAATAAGAACCCCCCGCCCCCTCAGGGTCTCTCGTTCTAATGCATTCCTCCGGGGACGCGGGCCTCCACCCCTGCCCCTCTGCCCCCACACGCCCTGCTGTCTCCTTGGCCCAAGATGTTCTTTCAAAAAGAAGATTGACAAATGCGGTCACACTGGAGCCTGGACTAACTGCATCCCGCCTCAATGTGCGGCCCCCCAGGGGCCTCGGCGACGCTGGACGGGCTTTGTAGGAGGCGGCCGCCCTGGGCCCAGGCGGTCAGGCCAGTGGTCAAGCTCATGAACTCCTCGATTCCAGCTGGAGATCCACCTGCTGGAGGGGTCCCTAGCACCTCTTTCGGACTAGCTTTTCATTCCATCCATCCGTCCGCGCGCCATCCATCCATCCATCCATCCATCCAGTTATTCATTCAAACCATAGTTAGAAAGTGCCTCCTTTAGACCAAGTCTGGAGGCTTTAATATTCCATCCATCCGTCCATCCATCCATCCATCCATCCATCTGTCCGTCCATCCATCCATCCATCCGTCTGTCCGTCCGTCCATCCATCCATCCGTCCATCCGTCCATCCATCCATCCATCCATCCATCCATTCATCCGTCTATCCGTCCATCCGTCTACCCGTCCATCCGTCCGTCCATCTATCCATCCGTTTGTCCATCCATCCATCCGTCTACCCATCCATTCATCCATCCATCCATCCATCCATCCATCCATCCATCCATCCATCTGTCCATCCATCCATCCGTCTATCCGTCCATCCATTCATCCATCCATCCAGTTATTCCTTCAAACCAGAGTTAGAAAGCACCTCCTTTAGACCAAGCCCCGAGGCTTTAATATTCCATCTGTCCATCCATCCATCCATCCATCCGTCCATCTGTCCATCCGTCCATCCATCCATACCCGTCTATCCATCCATCCATCCATCCATCCATCCATCTGTCCATCCATCCAGCCATCCATCCGTCTATCGTCCATCAGTCCATCCGTCCGTCCATCCATCCATCCATCCATCCATCCATCCATCTATCCATCCGTCCAGCCATCCCATCCTTCACGCATTCATGCCCTAGTTGCCAGGTGTTTCCTCTGGGCGAGGACCCGACATGCACCTGTTCACCCATCCATTCGTTTATCGACTCGTCAAGCAGAGTTCCCTCCAGGCACCTGGTGGGGGCTCCCAGGGATCCTGAAACGAGGGGCCACTCGGCATGGTCTCTGGGCGAGTCTCAGCCCCGAGTCCCTGGGAGGAAACCCTCTCGCCATCCTTGGAAGGCCACGCGCAGGGACAGGTGCAGAGCTGCTCAGACGTGGGCTGGCCGAGGAGGCGAGCAGCAGGCAGCGGGGTCCTCGCCCTGCGTGGCTCTGGCTGGAGGCCTGGCTGAAACACTCGTTCATTCATTCGTTTGTGGCAAATGCTGAGGACCTACTGTGTGCAGGTGCTGGAGGAGCTGGTGACCGGCCCTGTCAAGGACGGGCAGCTGCGGGCCTGGCTCCCACTCAGGGACTCCGCTCGCCCGGGCTGGGGTGGGGGCAGCGCCCCCCCCTTCTCAGGTGCCTGGGGAGAAGGAAGTCCTCACACCTGAAGGGTGACCCGCGTGTGCAGGGCCTGGGTGACCGATGATTCTCCCTCGGTTGTCTCTCTCAGTTTTCACGTCTGTGTCCTGCCCGTCTTCTCATCCTCCTGGGTGTGTGTGTCGGGGGGCGGGGGGCGGTCCCCCCAAAACCCAACCCTACTGACATTTTCCCTGAGCCAGGCAGCCAGATCCTCTTGGCTCTGCCTTGGGGCCGGTCCCTCCCTTGAGCCTTAAGGGCCTCAGTATCCCCATCTGCACAGTGGGTGGATAGCTGGGCCCGAGGACCAGACTGGGTTTGGGTGGGCAATGGCTGTGAAGGAGCATTGTTGGGGGTCACTGTGGCTGGAACAAGGGCTCAGAGGCTGGGCCGGGTGAGGCAGGCTCCCTGATAACAGTGGGCAGCTTTGGGGGCTTTTTTGGAGAAATATGGGAGCATTCCGGACTCACTCCACAAACTGCTGTGGGACTCGGGCCCGTGCCCTCTCCGAGTCTGTACGTGGGGGACAGGATGGTGCCCCGGGTAGGGTGGAGGTGAGGCCTGAACGAGGCTGAGTCTGTGACAAACTTGGCACTGTGCCCGAGCACACCGAGGGCGCTGCAGCTGGCGGCTGCTGGGAGGGGCTGCCCTTCTGAAGTGGAAAACGGGGCTCAGTGCCATCGTGTCCCAGCCCGGAAAGATGCACGGACTCAGCGCTTCCCCCACGGACTCAAAAATAAACAGCGGTACCGAGATCCACGGTTCAGGGCGAGGCATGGCCCAAAGGTGGGGCCTAGAGGTCAAGAAGGAATGGCCGGGGCAATCAAAGAAGGCTTCCTGGAGGCGGTATCTCGGAGGCATGACAGCCAGGACAGAGTGGGTTTGGTATGATGATGCCGCAGTGGCAGGAGAGGCTCCCAGGAGTGTTGCTCGCCTCCCTCCCCATAAAGGAGCAGGAACGTCCACTCCCCATCAAGCCTCGCATGGGGCACGCTCTGGACGCCGCGCGCCTGTTCCCTCACGTGGGCCGAGGAGACGCCTGACACTTCTTAGAAGCTTTGCGAAGACTTGCGGCCGAAACGCGGGGAGTGGAAGAATGCCGCCCAGACAGACTTAATCCCGATCACAGGATTGTTTCCTTACAGAAAGCCTCACCTATACTTAATAGTTTTAAGTTGTTCCGGGTGCCAATTAGACTTTTAATTTTGCTGTTCCCTCCGGCGGCGGGAGGATGTGTGTGGTTTGTGTTTAATCAGAGTTGATTTTTTTTTTTCCTTTTTGGTGGTGGTGATGGTGGTTCCGGGACAGGGGAGGAGACGAGGAGACTATTTCGGGGTTCCTTCTCAGCCTGTGTCTGGAAGGCAGGTGCCGGGCGCTCCAAATTTGGGGTTCCCCCTAGGGCCATGGTGGATGTCCCGGGAGTGCCACCCAAGGCTCCCGGCGGCGGTCGGAGGGGTGGCCACCGTGGTCCCACCTGGAGACGCCCACACCGAGTTAACTCCGTGGACTCTCCCCCGATTCCCGCAGCAATAGGGTGAGTTTTTATTGACTCACAGAGCACGACCAAGCAGCGCTGCATGAATTAGCAAACAGCTGTTTCTAATTTGAGTGTAGAACGGTACACAGAGGAACTTGTTTGTCTGTTCGCTCCTTTCATTTATAATGAATTTTAATCACTGCTACAGGTGAGAAAAATGTAGGAACAAGCTTGTATCTTGTGGAAGAAACAAAGGAGAGACAGATGTAACAGATTTGCAGCCTGCGATGAAAGGGAGGTTTGCTGCACTGTACATGCAATTAGAACGCAGCTGTGGCTGGTCCCGGGTCCACGCACGCGGCCGAGTGTGGGCTCTGCCGGTCCCCGAAGGGAGTCCAGAAAAACAGTGATTCAACCCCGAAAGCATGTTGCTCTCTCTCCAGGCGCCGAGCCCTTCGCTCCGGGCCTTGGCGGGGCTGTTTCCAGAAAGCTCTGAGATGACTTCAGGGGCAGCTCCCTCCTCCCTTGAGGAGGTGGGAGGCGGGCAGGGCGATGTTGGGGTGCGAGGGAGGCCAGGCCAGGCGCCGATGGGGGGCCCTTTGGAGCCCCTCCACTAGCTATAAGCGCCCCATCTTTGGGGAGTCTCTCAGCGGGGCAGATGAGGGGGGGCTGTGAGCTCTGGGAGGCCAGAGGCTTCCAGCGGACCGGCCGGCACCTCCTCCTTGTCCTGTGGGCCCAGCGGCCCTCTGGGATGGCAGCGCCCCCCTGGGGGAGGGGCCAGGGGAGTCTGAGGGTGTCCCACCCACTCCACCAGGAGCCTGGAGACCCAAGTCCAAGCCCAAGCCCTTGCAAAGCACTGGTGCCTCAGTTTCTCCATCTGTACAGTGAGAGGGGTGTGCTGGTTGCCCCGGACAGTTCCTTTCCTCTCTGACACCCTGGGGTGGTAAGTGCAGGGGCCCCGGGGGCCGTGGTGCAGGGCCAGAAGCCTGTGCTTTGAAAACCATCTTCTGGCCCAGCCCGTGTGGCTCAGTGGTTGAGCGTCAACCTTGAACCAGAGGTCACGGTTCCATTCCCCGTCAGGGCACACACCTGGGTTGCCGGCTCAATCCCCAGGGAGGGGCGTGCGGGAGGCAGCCGATCCATGATTCTCTCTCATTGTTGATGTCTGGCCTGCGGCCTCAGGTTGAGCCAGGAGCCAGTAGCCAGCGACTATTTTTATACATTAGAGAGCATTCCTCGAATAGAACTCTTTATAAATATTCACTTATTCCATCTGCTAGGCAACGGTATTGGTGGGACTGTTCTTCTAACAGGTTTCCTCATTTAACCAACAACAAGAGCTGGTGAGGATGTGGAGAAAAGGAAACACTAGTTCATGGCTGGTGGGAATGCAGACTGGTGCAGCCACTGTGGAAAACGCCATGGAGTTTCCTCAAAACATTAAAAAAGGAACTTCCGTTTGACCCAGCGATCCCACTTCTGGGAATGCATCCTAAAACCCTCAAAGCACTGCCCTAGCCTGTTTGGCTCAGTGGATAGAGCTTCGGCCTGTGGACCAAAGGGTCCCGGGTTCGATTCTGGTCAAGGACATGTACCTTGGTTGAGGCTCCTCCCCAGCCTGGGCCCTGGTCAGGGCTCGTGCAGGAGGCAACCAATCAGTGTGTTTCTCTCACATCCATGTTTCTCCCTGTCTCTCCCTCTCTCTTCCACTCTCCCTAAAAATCAATGGAAAGATATCCTCGGGCGAGGATTAACCAAAAAAACACACAAACAAACAAAAACACCTCAAAACACCAACCAGAAAGAATATATGCACCCCTATGTCCATAGCAGCGTTATTTACAATAGCGAAGGTTTGGAAGCAGCCAAAGTGCCCATCAGTAGATGATGGATAAAAAGCTGTGGGCACTTACACTGTGGAATACTATGCAGCTGTGAAAAAGAGGGATCTCTTACCCTTTGGGACAGCATGGAGGGACCTAGGAAATAGTACACTCAGTGAGATAAGCCAATCTGAGAAAGACAGATATCTCATGACCCCACTTATTTGTGGAATCTAATGACCAAAATGAATTGACCCACAAAATAAGACCCGAAGCAGGGAGGCATGGCACAGACGGACATACCTTGGTGTGGGGTCGGGGGGACGAGAAGAGAGAAACCAAAGAACTTCTATACTGACATGCACAGCCCACGGACACGGGCAGTAGGGTGGTGAAGACCTGGAGGGAGGGAAGAGGGGGGAGGGGGGAGAGATAAGAGACATCTGTAATACTATCAACAATAAAAATATATATTAAAAAAAACAACAACGGAGGTTAATTAACTTGGTGGAGCTGGGAGTCTAAGTCCAGCGTGTCCTCTAAGCCACCAAGCAAACGTCCATGTCCCCAGGGGCCGGACACCGCCTCGAGGGGAAGAAGCAGGGAGCTGGCTGAGCTGGACGGCCCTTGAAATGAGCCCAATAAATGTGACAGTTGATGTTACCACTAGTGGCACAAATTAGCCCTCTTCCTCCTCCTCCTCCTCCTCCTCCTCCTCCTCCTCCTTCTCCTCCTCCACCACCTCCTCCTCCTTCTCCTCCTCCACCACCTCCTCCTCCTTCTTCTTCTCCTCCTCCTCCTCCTCCTCCTTTTTAAAAATATTTTTACTGATTTTTAGAGAGAGGAAGGGAGAGGGAGAGAGAGAGAAACATCATCCATCAGCAGCCTCTTGCTCGCCCCCTACTGGGCATCAAGCACACAACCCGGGCATGTGCCCTGACCGGGAATCAAACCAGCGACCTTTTGGCGCAGGGGACACACCAACCACCTGAGCCACCCCGGCCAGGGCTAGTGCTCATCCTTCTGATTGGCAAGCGGTGCCTTTTGTTCCACAGCTTTAGTGACATGTCCTTGGCAAATCCTCAAGTTCACTTGTGCCAAGCGAGCAGCTCCAGGTCTCGGTGCATTTACAGAGCCTTGTGCCCCCTCCAGTCCAGGGTTGGATTGATCCCCGGCCTCCGAAGGTTGCCTGGCACCCGGGGCGCACCTCTCTCGCCCCGCCCGCCTCGGCCCAGCGCTCATCCGCGTTCTCGAGCCCCGTGCCTTCTTGGGACGGTTCCCGGTTCCCGTTAACGGAGCACGGTGCCTTTCCACAGTGATGTCCCCATCCACTCCTCACAGCGACTCTCCTTCCTCAGAGGTGGACACGGAGTCTTCGGGGTCTGGAGGGGTGTGCCCGGGCGGACGAGCAAACCGGGGTTTCAGGGCAGGTGGCACGGGATCCGGGAGCAGGTGGCTATCCCGGGCCTCGCTGGCCTCGCCGGGCCCCTCCCCGAAATGTGGACGGTGGGCCAGCCCCGTCCTCCCTCCACAGCGGGCCCAGAGGAGGTCCAGACCGTGACTGCTCTGGAGGCCGGACGCATGGCCACCCCCTTCTCACCTGCACCGGCGGCCTCTTCTCCAACCGACCCGCTGAAGCTCACTCGGACCCGCGTTCTGGTCAGGGGGCTGACAGAGGGCCGGCCTGTGCTGTCATCTCCTGGGGAAACCGAGGCCCGGGCTCCTCGTCTGTGCAGTGGGAGGGGCCCTGGTTCCCCGCGTTGGTGGTGTTGCTGGGCCTGCAGGACACTCTCCCCGGCAGCCTGAGTGAGTCTGAGCTCAGACAGCAAAATAGTAACAGCGGGCCTGGGGCGGGGCCCCGCAGGCCCCCCCGCAGCCCCAGCTCCCGCCACCTCCTCCCGTGGGTCCCTTTGTCTGCACCTGGAGCCCAGCGAACAGGGGCTGGGAGTTACCAGGGAGGCGGGCATTTCTAGTCCGAGGTGCTGACGGCGCCTGCGTCCTTGCCGTCCGAGGCGCCTGTAACGTGAGACCCCCGGGGGAGCAGGTGCTCGCGCTGGGAGGGCGTTCGGGGAGGTGGCTGTGCCAGGCGGGTGGCTGGGCTCCAGAGGTGGGGCGGCTGCCGGAGATGCAGGGCTCGGCGCCGGGAGCTTTGCCAGCTGTGCCTGCCGGCATCGGGCAGCCCTTCACACGGTCAGGGGGGTGCACGGGGCACCGGGTGGGGGTGCGGCCTAGGAGCAGGCTCGGAGGCAGCCCCGAGGGACCCTGCCATCTCTCGAGGCCGGGGTTGGCCTGGGACAGCACAGGCAGCTGAGAGGGCCCGGTGTCCCTGTGAGCAGGAGTACAGCGGCGGTGAGGGTGTGTCTGCAGGGGAGTGTGCGTGCGTATGTGAGTGCGTGTGCATGCGGTTTGTGTGCGAGCGGTAGTGCACGCGTGGATTTGTATGTGTGGGAGAGTATGATCATATGTGATGTGAGTGTGATGGTAGGTATGGCTGGGCGTGAGTGCGTGTACATGTGTGTTTGTGTGCGAGCGGGAGTGCATGAGTGGATGTGTATGTGTGGGAGAGTATGATCGTATGGTGTATGTGTGCATGTGTGTTTGTGTGCGAGCGGGAGTGCATGAGTGGATGTGTATGTATGAGAGAGTATGATCGTATGGTGTATGTATGCATGTGTGTTTGTGTGCGAGCGGGAGTGCACGAGTGGATTTGTATGTATGGGAGAGTATGCTCGTATGTGGTGTGTGTGTGCATGCGTGTTTGTGTGCGAGCGGTAGTGCATGAGTGGATGTGTATGTGTGGGAGAGTATGTGATCATACGTAACATGTGAAGGTAGGTGGGGCTGAGTGTAGGTGAGTATGTGTGTGGGTGTAAATCTGTGTGATTGTGGGTGCTGCGTGAGCTGTGTGTGTGTGCATGCCATGTCTGCCTGGGCCTGGATGTGGTCCCCCCGCCCCTGCCCCTGCCCCCCTGCAGCCCCGACCCTCCGGCTGCGTCCGAGGCTGCCGCTGGCAGGGCCGCGCTTGGTGTCCGGGTTGCAGAGCAAGGCCAGTGTGGCCGAATCTGAGCCCATGTCTACTTCTCCCCTGCGCGGAGCAGCCTGCGGTTCGTTTCATTCATTATTAAGTTTTAAATCCACCGGCGCCGCTGGAGCCTGGCACGCCCTCCTGCACCGGCGCTGGGCTTGCCCCGTCTCGGGCACCCTCCCTGGCTCCAGGTGCTGCGTCCCGTGTGCCTTTGTTCTCCCAGCAACAGCCAGTCCCTTGTTTGTCTCCTTTCCTCTGAGGATGGGTGGGCCAGCAAGGGCGGGGGAGGAGGTGGGGGTGGCTCTGGTCCCCGGGAGGGTGGGCCACACGGGGCGTCTGTGTGAGGAGAGCCCCGCCCCTCAGGGGATTGAAGGGCCCACGGGCTCTGAGCTCCATGGCCACCTGGGTCCTGGACCCTCCTCTACTCAGTCACCATCAGGCACCCCCTCACCCCCGGGCTTGGGTGACCGTGGCGTCAAGGGAAGCAAAAAAAACAGCCCCTGAAAGTGGTTTGGGCTGGAAACCACAGACCTTTCTCCGTGGCCTCCGCCTGCTCCCGCGTGTGCCCTGGTGTCGATGCCACGTGCCTGCGACTTCCCGCCTCGCGTGTGTCTCTGCCACCGGGCGGAGCCGCCCAGCTTCCTCGGGGTCCCCCATCCCCCATGACGTGGCGCAGCCCAGTTTGTGAGCATGTGCCGTGTTTCCTTGCGAAGGGTTGCCCATGCCCCCGGGACCAGTGAGAGGGCTTCCTGCCAGGGCAGGGGGTGGGAGGGAGGGCACCCCGGGTCTCCATTAGGCGCTGGAACTTGTCTCATTTCCGGTGGCTCTGTCCTAGCGGCCCCTGCACTCCCTCAGGGAAGGGGCCAAGTCCTCCCTTCGCGCGGGGGCACCTTGTCCATCGAGGCCCAGGCAGGTGTCGCCGAGGGGGAGGGCACGGCCCCTCTATTTCCTGCCGCCGCCCCCCTGCCACCCCCTCTGCGGGCTGGAGGGCCCTCATGGCCACTGCCTTCCGGTCCCCCATCCCCCTCCGCCCCCGGCCGGCCAGCTGCAAGCCTCAGCCTCGCGGCCGCCCTGGGAATCGCCTCTAATCTGCTCTCCGCCTTCCCCCCCCACCCCGCCCCGCAGATGCTGACGACGACCCGCAGCTCTCCTGGGTGGCCTCGTCTCCCTCCAGCAAGGATGTGGCGTCCCCCACGCAGATGATCGGGGATGGCTGCGACCTGGGCCTGGGTGAGGAGGAAGGGGGCACGGGCCTGCCGTACCCGTGCCAGTTCTGCGACAAGTCCTTCATCCGCCTGAGCTACCTGAAGCGGCACGAGCAGATCCACAGCGACAAGCTGCCGTTCAAGTGCACCTACTGCAGCCGCCTCTTCAAGCACAAGCGCAGCCGTGACCGCCACATCAAGCTGCACACGGGCGACAAGAAGTACCACTGCCACGAGTGCGAGGCCGCCTTCTCCCGCAGCGACCACCTCAAGATCCACCTGAAGACGCACAGCTCCAGCAAGCCCTTCAAGTGCTCAGTGTGCAAGCGCGGCTTCTCGTCCACCAGCTCGCTGCAGAGCCACATGCAGGCGCACAAGAAGAACAAGGAGCACCTGGCCAAGTGCGAGAAGGAGCCCCGCAAGGACGACTTCATGTGCGACTACTGCGAGGACACCTTCAGCCAGACGGAGGCGCTGGAGAAGCACGTGCTCACCCGGCACCCGCAGCTCTCTGAGAAGGCCGACCTGCAGTGCATCCACTGCCCCGAGGCCTTCGGCGACGAGGGCGCGCTGCTCGCCCACATCCACCAGGCCCACGCCCACCAGAAGCACAAGTGCCCCATGTGCCCCGAGCAGTTCTCCTCCGTGGAGGGCGTCTACTGCCACCTGGACAGCCACCGGCAGCCCGACTCCAGCAACCACAGCGCCAGCCCCGACCCTGTGCTGGGCAGCGTGGCCTCCATGAGCAGCGCCACACCCGACTCCAGCGCCTCGGTGGAGCGCGGCTCCACCCCGGACTCCACCCTGAAGCCGCTGCGGGGCTCCAAGAAGATGCGGGAGGACGGGCAGGGCTGGTCCAAGGTGGCGTACAGCTGCCCCTACTGCTCCAAGCGGGACTTCCCCAGCCTGGCCGTGCTGGAGATCCACCTGAAGACCATGCACGCCGACAAGCCGCAGCAGAGCCACACGTGCCAGATCTGCCTGGACGCCGTGCCCACGCTGTACACGCTCAACGAGCACGTGCTCAAGCTGCACAAGAACCACACCTCCCCCGCGCTGCCCTTCGGCGGCCTGTCCACCTTCCACTGCAACTACTGCCCCGAGATGTTCGCCGACATCAACAGCCTACAGGAGCACATCCGCGTGTCCCACTGCGGCCCCGGCGCCAACCCAGCGGATGGCAGCAACGCCTTCTTCTGCAACCAGTGCTCCATGGGCTTCCTGACCGAGTCCTCACTCACCGAGCACATCCAGCAGGCCCACTGCGGCGTGGGCGGCGCCAAGCTCGAGTCCCCCGTGTCGCGGCCCGCGCAGTCCTTCATGGAGGTCTACTCCTGCCCCTACTGCACCAACTCGCCCATCTTCGGCTCCATCCTGAAGCTCACCAAGCACATCAAGGAGAACCACAAGAACATCCCGCTGGCCCACGGCAAGAAGTCCAAGGCCGAGCAGAGCCCCGTCTCCTCCGACGTGGAGGTGTCGTCCCCGAAGCGGCAGCGGCTGGCGCTGAGCGCCGACGCCATCTCCAACGGCGAGTACCCCTGCAACCAGTGCGACCTCAAGTTCTCCAGCTTCGAGAGCTTCCAGACGCACCTGAAGCTGCACCTGGAGCTGCTGCTGCGGAAGCAGGCCTGCCCCCAGTGCAAGGAGGACTTCGACTCCCAGGAGTCCCTGCTGCAGCACCTGACGGTGCACTACATGACCACGTCCACCCACTATGTGTGCGAGAGCTGCGACAAGCAGTTCTCCTCGGTGGACGACCTGCAGAAGCACCTGCTGGACATGCACACCTTCGTGCTCTACCACTGCACCCTGTGCCAGGAGGTCTTCGACTCCAAGGTGTCCATCCAGGTGCACCTGGCGGTGAAGCACAGCAACGAGAAGAAGATGTACCGCTGCACAGCCTGCAACTGGGACTTCCGCAAGGAGGCCGACCTGCAGGCGCACGTCAAGCACAGCCACCTGGGCAACCCGGCCAAGGCACACAAGTGCATCTTCTGCGGGGAGACCTTCAGCACCGAGGTGGAGCTGCAGTGCCACATCACCACGCACAGCAAGAAGTACAACTGCCGCTTCTGCAGCAAGGCCTTCCACGCCATCATCCTGCTGGAGAAGCACCTGCGCGAGAAGCACTGCGTGTTCGACGCTGCCGCCGAGAACGGCACGGCCAACGGGGTGCCCCCGGGCGCCGCCGCCACTGCCGCCGCCAAGAAGGCCGAGCCGGCCGACCTGCAGGGCATGCTGCTCAAGAACCCCGAGGCGCCCAACAGCCACGAGGCCAGCGAGGACGATGTGGATGCCTCGGAGCCCATGTACGGCTGCGACATCTGTGGCGCGGCCTACACCATGGAGGTGCTGCTGCAGAACCACCGGCTGCGGGACCACAACATCCGGCCCGGCGAGGACGACGGCTCGCGCAAGAAGGCCGAGTTCATCAAGGGCAGCCACAAGTGCAACGTGTGCTCGCGGACTTTCTTCTCGGAGAACGGGCTCCGGGAGCACCTGCAGACGCACCGGGGCCCCGCCAAGCACTACATGTGCCCCATCTGCGGCGAGCGCTTCCCCTCGCTGCTCACGCTCACCGAGCACAAGGTGACCCACAGCAAGAGCCTGGACACGGGCACCTGCCGCATCTGCAAGCTGCCGCTGCAGAGCGAGGAGGAGTTTATCGAGCACTGCCAGATACACCCCGACCTGCGCAACTCGCTCACGGGCTTCCGCTGCGTGGTCTGCATGCAGACGGTCACCTCCACGCTCGAGCTCAAGATCCACGGCACCTTCCACATGCAGAAGCTGGCGGGCAGCTCGGCCGCGTCCTCCCCCAACGGCCAGGGCCTGCAGAAGCTCTACAAGTGCGCGCTGTGCCTCAAGGAGTTCCGCAGCAAGCAGGACATGGTGAAGCTCGACGTCAACGGGCTGCCCTACGGCCTCTGCGCCGGCTGCATGGCCCGCAGCGCCAACGGACAGGTGGGCGGCCTGGCCCCGCCCGAGCCCGCCGACCGGCCCTGCGCCGGCCTCCGCTGCCCCGAGTGCAGCGTCAAGTTTGAGAGCGCCGAGGACCTGGAGAGCCACATGCAGGTGGACCACCGCGACCTCACGCCGGAGACCAGCGGGCCCCGGAAAGGCACCCAGACATCCCCCGTGCCCCGGGTAAGTGCGGCCGCCGGAGCCTGACCCCGGCGCCTCGGGGCCCGGCTGGTCCCCGCGGGAGCCCCCACGCTGAGCTCTGCAGTGGCCCCGAGGAGCAGCTCGCTCAAGCCGCGGGCAGGCGGTGGGTTTAGTATGAGCCCCCGTGTCATCAGGGCCCCTCCTGTGGTGCGACACGCGTACATTCTTGATCTCTCCGAGCCTCATTTGCCAAGAGCTCGTCTGGGAAAGGGGGCTCATTGTCTTGGCTGATGAATTGTGAGGGCCCATGACGTCGGCCCATGACGTCATCTGGGAAAGGGCCGGCGCAGTGGCCAGTGTTCCCATTGTCAGTCGCATAAGGCGTGCTCCAACCCTCCCATCGTATGGCGCCGTCATCCTTGTGATGGATGGGGAGGGTTTCTTCCCGGCGGGGTGGCCCCCGAGGGGAAAGCCGCTTTGCTTTCCCAGCTTTAGATCCAGGAGTCTTGACAACTCACGGAGGTAATATCTCCATTGAGGCCGGGCCTGGTATTCAGGGCTCAGGTGTGCTGGCTCTAACACTGGCCAGTACCATCCGCGGCAGCATCAGTATAGTTAGTGCAGTTGCTGGTACATGAAGGCCCTAGAAATGGTCCTGCTTACTGTTATCAATAACGATCCATTGACTGACTGACTGATTGATTCATTCATTCATCAAATTTGTCTTGAGTGTCCCATTATGTTTGGTTGCCTAGCAGCCAAGGAGTCAGAAATGGACCCTGCCATGGGAGGTCCCAGACCAGGGGAGCCACAGGCCCATACCCAGGGGTTTCAACGAGGCAGCGGCGTCCAGGCTCCCTGAGGGTCCACACGGGCTCGGGACAGCGGCCAGGGGGCACCTGATGGTGGGTCTGGAGCTGGCAGGGCCCTCGGGTGTCAGACAGGACGGGCTGGGGATTCCCATGGACTCAGGTTGTCTTGTTCCCAGATCGGTGCCAAGCACGCCTCAGGGGTATCTCCCCCTGGAGGCCGCTGTTGGTGCCGCCGGCAGGGAGATAGGATTTAGGGGAGGCCTCCGGACACAGGAGCCTGTGGGGAGACAGGGATATTTGCTGTGGGTTCAGAACTGGGGCCTGGGCCCGGGGATACCGAGAGGGGAGCCGGTGAGGGAATGAGGAGGCTGGAGAGAGGGAAGGCAGACTCCGCAGTGGGAGGCACTTTGGGGGTCCCTGGCCCAGCACCCCGAGCTAGGTCCTGATCGTGGCCCTTTCTGGCCACTGCTGCCCAGCTCTGTCCTCGGCCTCAGCGCGCTGGTCGGCCGGCGTGGGAGGACTTGGGAGCATCTGGGCCTGAAGTCAGGGGCCTGGGTTACCATCTCCTCTCCCCCGTGACTTTTTTATTTTTGAGGGTATTTTTCCATTGACTTTTTGAGAGTGGAAGGGAGGGGGGACAGAAAGAGAGAAGCATCGATGTGAGAGAGACACATCAATTGGTTGCCTCCTGCACGCACCCCGACCTGGGATCGAGCCTGCAACCAAGACATGTGCCCTTGACCGGTATTCTGTCTGCTGGCTGATGCTCTGAGCCAAACGGGCCAGGGCCCCACCCGTGACTTGAAGGCTCTGGGCCTCTGTTCTCCCGGTCAGGCCAGCGGGTAATAGAAACAAGAGCGGTCAGAGCAGCAGCGTCCTTCCCCACAGCGGACACCGGGGCCACTTGGGGTGTGTATCCGCTCTGATGGGCCAGGGTCTGCTCCGTGTCGGGGGTTGAATGTAGTGCCTCATTCCCGGGCTGTGTTTCGCTCCGAGGATGGTGAGCGCATGGCGGACGCCCCTGTCATTTTCCGTCTGTGGGGGCGAGGATGCCCATGGCCTCATCCATTCGGTGCTCCCAGAGCTCATGGGACAGACGAGGAGACGGGGCCTCAGGACAGTCAGGAAGTGGGCCTTGAGCCCCCACTTTCGAGAGGCAGAGACGGGCCGTGAGCCAGGTGATAGGCGGTGCCACAGCCCAGCTTGACCCACATGGATCCCATCCTGGTTACAAGATGGGCGAGGCCAGGGGGGCGGGGCCTGGGGAGGTCACCCCCATGCTCCGGCTGGGCCCTGCTCTGCCTGCTCCCAGGTGCACCCGGCCCCATCCCTGCCTCTGGCACTGCTCGCCACAGCACAGGGGCTGCTGGAGCCGCCTCCTTCCCTGTCTCAGCCCTGGACCCCACATCCAGTACCGCTTCCTAAAGCCCCCACTGTGTAGGTATCGGTTCTTATATTGTTTCCATGGCAACAACCTGGGAGCCTTGCTGCGACCTCCGCCTTGGCAGAGAGAGGACCCAGGCCCAGAAAGGGGGTGCCGTGGACCCCAGGACGCACAGCTGTGCGAGGCGGCGCCGGGTCAGACCAAGGGGCCCTGTTGGTGGCGCCTGGCAGGCCTTCCTGCCTGCGGCTAGGCCTGTGGGAGAGGAGGTGAGCGGGCGATCCCAGCGCGAGGCCCGGGCAGACGGGCCGTGAGCAGACAGGAACGAGACAAAGCCCGGCACCTCCCCGCTGAGGGCGCCGTCTCCGGGGCCTGGCCCCCTGCCTGGGCACGCCCGGGGGCAGGGGCCCAGCTGTCTGCCAGCCCCCCCCACCCCCTCCCTCCCCCAGGACTCATGCAGGCAGGAGCAGACTCTGGGGGCTGCCAGGGGCTTGGGGGCTGGCAGGCTGGGACCCTCGGGAGCGTATCCATAGCAACCAGCTCTCGGAGGACTGGGTTCCCGTGGGGCCGAGGCTGCTGTTGGCTGGAGTGTGAAGCATTGAGGTTTCCGCCTCCCCCTCTGTGTATGGGTAATAACAGCATCACCCCGACTCCAGGCCACAGTGCCAAGGGGGGTACGGGGTGCTTTCCCACACCCTCCCAGAGCGGGAACAGGCATCCTGATCAGAGGGCTCGTCCCGACCACACCAGCTTCCTGCCACCTGGACCAGAGCCGTCCTCAGCGGTCTGGGGCCTGGAGCCCCGGACGGCAGCTTGGACAGGGGCCTCCGGAGGGAGCCTGCCGGGCCTGAACCCGGCGCGAGCTGTGGCCCAGGGGCTTAGCCTCGTGTAACTCCACGTTCTCAGCCCTGCAGCGAGCTTGCGGCAATGGCGAACGTTCCGAGTAAGCAGTGCCTGCACACAGTAGGTGCTCAAGAAATGTGAGCTGTGGTTGCCATCCTGCACCTCAGCAGCTCTGCTGTCCTTCCCCTCGCCTGCCCTCCTGACCCCGTGTCCGCATCCTCTATGTTCTCCTGCCCGGGGTCTCAGCGGCTGCGCGGGGCCAAGCTGGGGAGGCAGCCCGGCCTCGGGCCCCAGGGCTCAGCGTTGCTTCTCCTGGGCCCCTGCCCACCCCCCCGGGAAGCGGCGGGTGGCAAAGGAGCTGCTCTGAATGCCAAGCTCTGTGTGCGGTTGTTGCCCGGCGGGGCTGAGGCTCTGGAGGAGCGGGCGTCTTCTGAGGATGGAGAAGGGGAGACAGACCAAGAGGAGGAGGTGTTGGGGCGAGGAGGGGGTGCCAAGGTTGCAGCGGGAAATCAGGGAGAGAGAGAGAGAGAGAGAGACCTCACCCGCTTCTTCCCGTGCTCGTCCCCCCAGCCTGTCCCCTCTGCTCAGACATGGGCGCCCCAGCCACGCAGGCAAGGCCACGGGGCGTCTTTGTGCCGGGCCTCTGGGTCCACGCGCACCGTTGCGGGTGTGGTGTGGTAAGCCTGTGTGAGTGCGTGTGCATGCCTGTGTGTGAGTGCACACGTGGGCACAGGAGGCTGCAGGAATGGTCACGGGGTGCAGATCTGGGTGGGGCTGTGCACACGGGGCCAGAGGCTGCTGGTGCATCTCCGGACGGGGAGAGGATGGGCGTGGCTACGAGGTTCCAGGGAGGTGCCGAAGCTGTTTAGGGATGAGACTGGACGTGTCAGCCTGCGTGAGCTTGTGGTCTTCTCTTCACGGAGGGTGTGGCGTCCGGGCACCTGTGATGTGGGGAGCTGGTGGTCGTGTGGGGTGTGGGGGTGTGCTCAAGGGGGGCTTGTGTGTCACTGGAGATTGGGGTGAGGGTGAGCATGGGGTGTACACATGTGTGTTCATGTCGGTGTGTGTCCTCATGTGCATGTCCGACCCTGTGTAGATGGCTGGCTGGATAGATAGGTGTGTGTGTGTGTGTGTGTGTGTGTAAGTAGGTAGGTGGACAGATGGGTAGATGAATGGGTGAAGAGACAGATGGGTCAGTGAGTGGGTGAAGAGGAGGATGGGTGGGTGGGTGGAGGATGGCTGGTGAATGGGTGAAGAGGAGGATGGGTGGTGAATGGGTGAAGAGACAGGGGGTAGGTAGGTGGAGGATGGGTGGATGGCCTGGCGCACCCTCCCGCGGGGCAGCCTCCCTCAGCTTCCTCGCGTGACCATGGGAGGGGGCAGGTCCGCAGGCCTCGCAGGGAGCCGCTGCTCTGGATGCAGCCCGACCCCGTTCCCGGGCTGCAGAGCTGGTTCAGAAGCAGGCGGGAGGAACACGGCCCAGAGCGACCCAGGGGGGACCAGAGCCATCGGGGAATCCCGAGCGAGCGAGTGGGGCTCAGGACCTCCTGCCTCTGCTCGCCCCTCCCTCCCGCCTGTCTGACTCCTTCCTGTTTCGGTTTCCGAACAGAAAAAGACCTACCAGTGCATCAAGTGCCAGATGACCTTTGAGAACGAGCGCGAGATCCAGATCCACGTGGCCAACCACATGATCGGTAAGGGGGCTGCGCCCGCCTCGCCCGGCCGTGCGCCGGGGTCACGGGCCGAGGTTCCTGTCCTCCTGCCGCCAGCTCTGAGGGTGAGGGGGGGACATGGCTGCTGTGGCGGGGGCATTTCAGATGGGAGAGCGAGGGCCGGCGCTGGGCTCCTTCGCCATCCAGCCTCCCGTCCCAGCTCCGCTCCCATCACAGTCCCACCTGTGACAGCCTCTTCACCCTCCGGCCTCAGTTGCCCTCCGTGACCTGGACGAAGTGCTTTCCCGAGGTCAGGCACTCAGGCCCTCGTGCTTCTGCTTTGTACGTCATGACGCTGAGCAGACTTACGGCTCACATTCCCACTGAGCGTGGCGGGTCCCTCGGGCACATGGTCCCAACAGGACGCTTACGGATTCATGCAGCGTTTCCCTGTTCCCCTTCAAGAGGTTTGGACTCCACAAAATCCCGCCTTCCCGGGAGGGGAGCTTTCCGAGTCCCGGGGGCCCCACGCGGCCCGAGGTGTGGGTGTGGAGGGAAGCTGTGAGTCTCACTTGCCTTCCGTGGGTGGGCGTGGTCCCCTGGCGGGGACCCTGGAAGAGAGGGTCCGGCTGGGCTTCTCCTGAGCACAGGGCGGGTGGGGAGGGGTGGCAGTGCGGACTCGGAGCCTGTGGTCCTGGTGTCCCGGGTCTTAGGTGGAGGTGTGGCCGCCTTCTCCAGGACCCTGCCATCTGAGAAGAGGGGGTCAGTCTCGCCTTGAGCTTCCTGATCATCACTTCCTCCATCCTTCTCTTCCTCTGAATCTTTTCACTGTAGTCTTAACAGCAGCCATGCCTCAGAGGAGTTTTGCAAAACCTTTAAATGACGGCGTGCATAAAAAAAACAACCATGGATGGTACCGCGAATGCGTTCTCTCGAACCAAGCACACCTGTGTGTGTGCCACCCGCTGAGGAGGCCGGCCTTTCCTGCACCCAGAACCCCCTGCCTGGCCCTCTCCCACCCACAGGTCACCCCCATCCAGAGCTTAGGTTGCTCTGGCCTGTTTTGCACTAAATGAGTTCATAGCGTCTCCGCTCGTTTGTATCCGGCGTCTTTTGCTCATTCATGTGAGCGCCGGTGGCTGGACAGGACTCCTTTTCACGGGTGTGTAATATTCCACCGCGTGACCACACCGCCACCCACCTGCTCGCGATGGGCACCTGGGGAGCTTGCAGTGTGAGTTGTTTCCATTCATGCGCTGCCGTGAGCGTCCCTGTAGGTATCGGGTGAACGTGTGTGTGCCGTTTTCAATGGCCAGTGGCCGTCTCTAGGGCTGGCTGGGTGGGTCATGGCTAGGAGTCGGCTCGCCTTCGGTGGGTGTGACAACTTTACAAAGTGGCTGTCTGACAGCATGCTGCCCCAGCGGCTGAGAGAGCGACCACATCGGTGCTCAGGGCGAGTCTGGCCCCTGGTCCCCGTCCCCCACCCCCAGCTCCAGCATCGCCATGCTCAGTGGGTGCAGGGGCCCAGTGTCCCAGGGACCAGGAGCGGGTCCCCCGAAGGCGCTGACCCTGACCTTGTGTGTGGTGGGGCTCCCCCGAGGTGAGGGGACACCAGGGGTCCAGGACGGGCAGGCAGGGCCCTGAGAGTTGGGGTGACGGGGACGGGCGGCTTTCTCATTTCCTCTGTTTGAAAGCCCCTGCCCATGTCGAGGAAGGAAACCGCCCGTCCGTCACAGCCGCCGAGAGCGCGTCCGGTTGTCGGGAGGTGCAGATGAGGCTGTCTGCAGGCGTGGGCCTGGACAGGCACCCGCGCTTCTGCTTGTGAGCGAGAGGGGCGGGCCCGGCTAATGGGCCTACAGCGATTTCAGAGGCGTCCCCTCTCGGATGCCTCGCCTCCCCTTGGTGGGGAGCCTGGAAGCTGCCTGACATCTTCAGGTGGCAGGTGAGGGCTTCCTCTTTTAAAAATATTTTTATAAATATATGTTAATCGATTTCAGAGAGGAAGGGAGAGGGAGAGAGAGAGAGAAACATCAACGATGAGAGAGAAGCATGGACCGCTGCCTCCTGCAAGCCCCTCACTGGGGATGAGCCTGCAACCCAGGCCTGTGCCCTGACCAGGAATCGAACCGTGACGTCCTGGTTCATAGGTCGACGCTCAACCACGGAGCCACGGCGGCTGGGTGAGAGGTTTCCTCTTGACTAGGGTGGTGGGTGATGTGAAAGGAGGAGTAATGGGCCTGTGTGTGAGGGGGGATACTGGGCGTCAGGGTCCCGCCTAGAGGGCGACAGGGACCCTCACCCACACCTGCTCTGCTGTGCTCTCTGCTGGCTGGGGAGCCAGAGGCCCGGGGAGCAGGCAGCAAGGAGCTGTGGTCTCAGAGCTGAGGTTTCACCCCAGGCGAGACGTTTCTACACTAGCAGGTCTCACCATGCAGGCCCTGGGTACGTGGCCCCATGGGAGCTGTACCCCCTCTGGGTCTAGCCTGCAAGCCCTCACTCGCCATCCCCTGGCCACACCCACTCTATTGAGCCAAGACCATGGGCTGAGCACCAGCTACGTGCGAGTGCTGGGTGGGCTCTGTGGGCGTTAGAGGTCAAAGGGGACACAGTCTCTGTTCCTTCCCGCGTCCCCTAGAAGACGCCACAGCAGACCCCACGCAGCGAAGGGCGGCGGTCACGTTGGGTGAGAGTATAGCAGGGGCCATGGCCGAGCCCTTGTGTGCCAGGCCCCCTGTGCAGGTGCTGCTCCTCCATCTCCCAGAGGAGGCTGCCCGCCCCGCCCACCTCCTCCCAGCCAGGACCGCCAGGAGCCAGGGCCTGAATAAAAGCCAGAAGAGCCTGGCCGGCGTGGCTCAGTGGTTGAGCGTCGACCTATGAACCAGGAGGTCACAGTTCGATTCCCGGTCAGGGCACCTGCCCGGGTTTCTTGCTTGATCCCCGATGGAGGGCCTGCAGAATGCAGCCGATCCATGATTCTCTCTCATCACTGATGTTTCTATCTCTCTCTCCCTCTCCCTTCCTCTCTGAAATCAATAAAAATATATTAAAAAGGAAAAAAAGCCGGGCTCTCCTCTCTGTGTGGCCCCCGCCAGGGCCTGTGGGGGAGAGACCCCACTTGGCACAGTCGTGGGGGCTCGGCAGCAGCTGGGTCTGTGTGTCCCAGTCCCCACCAGTCCCTGCTGTGTTTGAAGGGGATGCTCTGTGTCCCCAACCTGGTCCCTGTGGGCACCTGCGTGTGCAACCTTGGGCTTATGCACTAGGGAGCCACGGAAGGTTCTGGAGCAGGGTGTGGCCTGGACGTGGCTGCGTGCTGCAGGACTGTCAGCTTGGCGGCCGTGCTGAGGAGGGTGGGAGAGGACAGAGGCCGCCTGGGCTGGCCCAGGGGTGAGGGCATGAGACGGTGGGGGCTGGGGACAGAGAGGAGCGACTATATTTGGCTGTGCCGTGTGCCTTGTCGGCCCTGGTGGCTGGGAAGGTGGCGGGGCTGACAGTGGGAGGTGTGAACGGAAGAGAGCCAGGCTCCAGGGCCCTGGCGGGGGGCGGAGGAGGCTCTGTAGTTTCAGTAAAAGCTGTTGGGGCCCAGCTCCCTGTGGACAGCTTCCCCTGCTAAGTGGCCGGGCCCAGCGTGGCCGCCTGGAGCTGGTGGCAGGCACCAGGGGGACTGGGCGGGCAGAGCGGCCTGTTCAGTGAGGCGGCCTTCCCGTAAACCTGGGGCCTGGGGTCTGAGAGGCCTCCCCGCGGGCCCGGCTGCCGGAGACTCCCCGGGGGACGCTAAACGGGCCTGTTTATAGCTCGGCCTCTCCCTGGCTGTGCAGCCTCCGGCCTGGAGTTACGATGACTCGGGGACACAGACCTGTCGCCGTGGAAACGCGTCCCCAGCACCCCTCCCCGGCGGCAGCTGGCCGGGCAGTGGTGTGGCGTTCACCGACGGGGGAGGGGCTTTTGAAATCTTCTTGGCACTGGGGTCTCCTTTGAATCCCCCTCCCCTCTGGGCTTCCCCCAGCTTTTAGACCCCCCTCTACCTTCCGCAGCCTCTTCACACGTTTGGGACAGCGCACAGCTCTGTCTGGCTGGCCTCCTGCCCGCGTGGCCTGGCTCTGCCCAGCTGCCCATCCCCACCTCCCATCAGCCCCCCACAGCCCCCGCCCCCCCAGATGCTGGGAGCATGGCCACCCCGGGCTCCCCGGGGCCTTTGAGCAAGGGCTGAAGGAGAGGCTTGTGGGCGCTGGGCAGAGGCAGGCCCTCCGGTGGCTGGAGAAGGAGTTGGCCCTGGTGTGTTGAATATGTACCAGGTATGTGCGAGGCGTGTGCAGCCCTCCCAGGGCACTGGGGGGCCTCAGATCCCCAGGAGGAGATTTGCGGGGGGAGACCGTCCACTGCCCCCCTGTCCGCCTGTGGACATCTCTCCTCTCAGCCTCTGTCGGATGAGCGGCTGGGTTCAGGGTCTGAGAACGTGTCCTTGAAAGAATGCACTTGCTGTGACCTGGGTGGGCCCCCCAGGGAGGGAGTGATCGGCCGTGGGCCCTGGTGTCCTTGCTCAGGGCTCTGCGGGCCCTGAGGGGAGCCGAGGAGGGTCAGGTGGGAAGGGACCGGCCTCGGGAACCTCGTCAGGAGCGCCTGCCCGCTGCGTCCCTGGAAAGCTGTGTGGGCCTTCGGGATGATGGCGAGCCCTCCCCGGGGCGTCGGTCATTCTGGGTTTGGGGCTTTCTCCGTCCCCTCAACCCCGTTCCCGGGCGCCTCTGAAGGGCCGAGCTTTGCTGTGGGCGGTGAAGGGGTGGAGGCATGTAGATTGGTCTCTGACCCCCTGCTCAGGCCGCCCCTCTGTGCTGGGCCGGGGGTCCTTGTCTGCCCTGGTCCACCTGGGGCGGGTCTGCTCAGAGTGTGTGCGTGTGTGTGCGCGTGCATGTTTTTGTGTATATATGCGTGTGTGTTTATGTGTGTTTGTATGTGCGTATGCATGTGTATGTGTGTGTGTGAGAGAGAGAGAGCGCTTGCTTTTCTGCCTTCTAAGTCTCCAAGGAGCACCTCCTGGTGCCACCTGGAGAGCCCCCTCTCCCCGCGGAGTTCGGTGCGGGTTCAGGAGCCGCCCTGTCAGGATCCTGAGCTGTGCAGGGAGCCTGTAGCCAGCTCTTTCCTCCTGTCTACACCCCACCTCCCTCAAGAGGGCACAGTCGCCTTCCCCTTCACCGCCCCGGGGCTTGGGATGGCAGCTGTCAGCTGTGAGCACAGCCCGGGCCTCGCCCACAGAGTGCAGGGCCCCCGCCAGCCCCTGCTCCTTCCCATAGCACCGTGGGGAGGACACGGGCTTGGGGTGGTGCTGGCGTTTCTCTCGGTCACCCCATCACCGGGTAGCGGCGAGGAAACACCGTTCAGGGGGACCCTTCGTGCCTCCTGTTCTGGGCGCCTGGCCGTCGGAAAGTTTTGTCGTTAGCACATCTGTCCTTTGTCGCACGGCGGGCGGCCTGTCAGGCCGTGAACGGAAAATGGACGCCTGTTCGTCCACCTGCCTGCTGGGCCGTCTCCAGGTCTCTGGGACCCTCCGGTTCGTCTCCTGGATGGACAGGCGCTCTGCTCTATCCCAAGTTGCTGGCAGATCCGATGTGATGTCCGTGGCGGCTGTTGTCTGGGTTGAGGTCAGCGGTGAGGGGCGTGGGGGTCCAGTTCGGGGGGGTTGCCGACGGTGGCTGTCTCCTGCCTGCCTGCCTGCCTGTGTTCTCTGACCTGCTTTTTGCTACTTGCCCTCTGCCCACATCCGGATCTTGCAGCGCAGACATCTGAATAACATGAGAAAACCCAAGGGCCTTTAGTCTCCATCGGGTGCCTTGCTATCAAAAGCTGCTTCCGGCACCAGGCCCCCCTGTGCCCTGGCCCATCCCCAGGGTTCCCCTCACCCGGCCCCTGCTCCTGGCAAGCCTCAGGGGTGGGCCTGCATCTGGAGGATGTGGAGGGTGAGGGAGGGTGGGGGCTGGGTACTTCCTTACTCTTTTGTGTAAGTTACTCAGTGATGGATTGCTTACCCCTCCTCTCTGTGGCCACGGTGCCCTCGGATATGGAGGGAGGACCCGCTCTGTCATTTGTGCGAAATGACCATTCAGGGCCCTGTGTTAGAAAACGAAGACTTATGCCCTAACTGGTTTGGCTCAGTGGATACAGCGTTGGCCTGTGGACTGAGGGGTCCCAGGTTTGATTCTGGTCAAGGGCATGTACCTTGGTTGCAGGCACATCCCCAGTAGGGAGCGTGCAGGAGGCAGCTGATCGGTGTTTCTCTCTCATCGATGTTCCTAACTCTCTATCCCTCTCCCTTCCTCTCTGTAAAAAATCAATAAAATATATTTTAAAAAGAAAGGAAGGAAGGAAAGAAGGAAGGAAGGAAGGAAGGAAGGAAGGAAGGAAGGAAGGAAGGAAGGAAGGAAGGAAGGAAGGAAGGAAATGAAGACTTCTGCCGGCCGCTGTGGCTCGGTGATTGAGTGTCGACCTATGAACCAGGAGGTCACGGTTCGATTCCTGGTCAAGGGCACAGGCCCGGGTTGCGGGCTTGATCCCCAGTAGGAGGCGTGCAGGAGGCAGCCCATCCATGATTCTCTCTCGTCATTGATGTTTCTCTCTCTCTCTGAAATAAAAAAAAACTTTTTTTTTTAAGAAAGAAAATAAAAACTTCCAAGATCAAGCTATGAGGCTAAGTTCAGGGCCCTTAACGCAGGCCCGTGTGCGGCCACACACGTCCCACACCCACGAAACCAGTGCTGCTCAGAGGCAAGATTCTTTGAGTGGCAGGAAGCCGGGGGGACTCGGCTGTGTGGGGTGTGCTTCTGCAGGTCGCGGGCTGCACAACTCCAGGGGGCGCCATGCACACCGTCTATATGAGGTGCTGCCTCCCGGGGGTCCCTCAGCCAGACCCTGCCAGCGGTGGGACCCAGAGCCCCCGGACCCGCCCCACCTCCGCACCTGCAGATTCTCCCTCCGCCCGGGCGCTGGGCCTCCCCTCCCACCCTCCCTTTCTCCTTGGCGTTTCGGGGACACGTTCCTCCACAGAACCGAGGTGCCGGGCTCCGTGCGGGCGCTGCTGGGGCCGCTTCCGCTCCTCCGTGCCACGCGCCCGCCGGCGGCTCCGCTGCTAACCTTTGGGGTTTGCGCGTAAAATAGAAACTCGCTTTGTAGGTCAGTTTGTCAGTAATTTTGGCAGCTGCGGGGCCACCGAGGGAACGAGGCTCGGTTCCCACTTGTCTCTCCTGCTCGGTTTGGAGCCTTGAGCGGAGCCCTTCCCGGGAGGCGCACTCACCCCTGCCGGAAGCGCGAGCCCGCTTCCCCTGACCTGGTTTCCAACCGGCAGGAGCCGTCCTGCCTGCTGCCAGCACGGGGCCCGGAGAAGGAATCGGGCCCGCGCCAGCCCGCCGAGCCTTCGGCCCCGGCTTTGCTTTCCTGGGCAGGTGGCACTTGGGGGAGGCCGCGAGGGGTAGACGTTTCTGCCGAACCTGCCCTCTGTGACCTGCCACTGGCCCTCCTGGCCCTGCACCACCCCTCCTGTCCTCGGTCCCCCAGTCCCCAGCCTGCGCTGTGGACATTCCGGGCATCTTCCATCATGATAAGCTCCCGGTGCCCAGCTATGTGCCCCCTGCTGCAGGGGAGACGGGGTGGTGAGCAAGTCCTCGTCAGACCCTGCCTCCAAGGGCCTGGCAGTGGGGCTGATGGGATTGGTTGTCAGAGAGAGCGGTGTTCAGGGAGCGCTCAGACAGGTGCCTGGAGAAGTCCGGGAGGGCTTCCTGGAGGAGGCGGCGAGGTCCTGGACTCTGGGCCCCTCTCTCTTTCTATTATTTGGGGGGCCCCTGCGGAGCACTTTGGAACAGAGCATCTCTAGTTCAGGACAGGAAGCGGGAAATTCAATCCCACCCAAACAGTGTTTCGGCTCCAACTGCGTGTGTGGGACCTGCCGCCAGGATCCGAGTGGATTCGGAGCTCGTCCAAGACCCCACAGTCATCCTGAGGTTGCAGATGAGGGCTCCAGGTGGGTTGAGTGCCAGGGGAGGGGACTGCAAGGAGGGAGAAGAGAGCCGATTAGGGTCTGGGAGGGCCCCAGGAGTCTCAAGGAGTGAGACCCTGGCTCCTGGGCTCTCTAAGAAGGTAGGTTCCTGGGGCACCACCAGCTGCTCTGTTAGGTCCAAGGCCCGAGTGCTCCCTGGGGTGCAGAGGCGGCTCCCGGCTCCCTGGACAGGCCCCTGGGTTGATGGCTGCACAGAGAGCTGTCTTTGGGTCCCTGGGGAGCATCTGTAGGGAAGGAGCAGCAGGGCGGCAGAGGCCGGATTCCAGCCCATCCTCCCCCCACGTGCCAGGCCCTGCCACGGGAACCGTCCCACGTAATTCTCACATCAACCCTCCAGGGACACCCTATTCTCTCATTTTATGGATGGGGACATTGAGGACCGAGGGGATACCTGCTCGGCAGGAAGGGGTCAGAGCAGGGTCAGGACCCAGGTGGGCTGGCGACGAACACCTGTGCTCAACCACGTGTGCTCAACCACGTGCCACACCGCCCCCCTTGGTCTCAGAGCCTCTCATCCACGGAGCCACTGCCTACAGGGTGGTGTTCGCTGGACAATCTTTCCAGCTGCCTGTTCTGGGTGTTTCTGGCGGCCATCCCTGCCCGAGGGATCTCACACGGGGCTGTAGGCCCAGCCTCCAAATCCCACCCATGTGACCCTGCAAGATTAACCCCTCCCTCCCCCCACTTCCCGGTTCCCTTCCTCCGTCCCTTTTTCTGTAAACACCGACACGGAGAAATTCGTGGATTTCACGTCCACGCGAGGACCCCGGCCCAGGCCGCTGAGCACTAGGGGACATCCTGAAATGAAGCCGGGAGTGCGGGTTGGCTGCAGCCCCTCCTGAGCGATGATGATTTATTTCGGGAACGTGGCCGTCATTAGTATCCTCGGTGTCGGAGCCGCGCGCTGGCCGGGTCTGCGGCTGAGGGAGCCTTCGGGGCCATTACCAGCTAATGGCTCAGTGTGGGCGAAGGCGGCCGCCGTCAATCTCCGCGCTGGCGGGTAATAAACGCGCAGGTCCCTTCCCGCTCCCGCCGGGGCGCGCCTCGGCTAACCGGCTCCTGCTCCGGTCCCAGGCCCGGCGTCGTCCCCCCTGCCCCGGGGGCCTCCCGTGTCCCTCCTCAGCTTGGAGAACGGAGGCCGGGAAGAGGCCCAGGACAGTGTCCACCTGGCCCAGAATTTAGAAGCCCAGGCTCGCTTGGGACCTCTCGGTTCTGCTGGCTTGGTTTTTGGGGCGTCTTCTGAGTGTGGTTCAAAGCCTGCATGACAAGCTGGGTGGCGCTGTCATGGACTCTGAGCATCACAGTGGGTCTCAGAATTGCAGGTGCCCCGATTTTGGGGTCCTGAGACCCCAGACTTGGAGTCCCACAGAGATCGGGATCTCAGTGCCAGACCTGCCCCCGCCTCCCACCCCCGGCCCACCCTGGTGCTGGAGAACCGCGCTCCTACGCGTGATGACAACGCAGGCTTTCCGCGCCAACCAGGCGCAGTCCAGGGTGCACTGTCCAGGAATGCAATCGCAGCCACATGTGTGACTTACATATGGTACCAGCCGCACTGGAGACAAGCCCGAGGGAACATGCTATACATGTTTTTATTGAACTCCGAGCGTCCAAGTCACTGGTTGTACCATATAATCAACTGGAAAATGATATAAGATTTTTTTTGCCTTTTTTTTCTCATACTAAGCCTGCAAAATCCAGTGTGTGTGTATACTTAATACATATTCTTATTGATTTCAGAGAGGAAAGGAGAGGGGGAGAGAGAGAGAAACATCGATGATGAGAGAGAATCATCGATCGGCTGCCTCCTGCACGCCCCACACTGGTGATGGAGCCTTCCATCCGGGCATGTGCCCTGACCGGGAATCGAACCGTGACCTCCTGGTTCATAGGTTGACGCTCAACCACTGAGCCCCGCCGGCCGGGCCATCTGATGTGTAATTTGCAGACTGCGCATCTCTGCCTGGACCAGCCCCATCTCAAGGGCTGTGGCCCGTGGCCAGCGGGGAGGACAGTGCGGCCCTGGGTGGGAGCGTCCTTGTTCCTGATGGGACGAGGGGGCTGCGGGCTCATGAGGGAGCAGGGGTCCCCTTCATGGGAGGCTCCCGGGATCAGTGGCAGAGACCTGGATTTCCATCTGGACTTTGGAAACAGGCATTCGCCACTTGCCATCCTGCCAGCCCTCCGTTCATCACAGCTGTTGCAGGGGTGGCCCCCAAGACACCTCTCCTGCCCCGGGGGAGCCCCGAGACCCTCAGCTAGAGCAGGAGGCCCAGGCAACCCCACAGGGAGAGAGGAGCTCCACAGCCCAGACTCCCCTTTCCTTCTTGCTTCTGGCCTTGGAGGAGCAGAACGCTGGGCAGTGCCTGCTGACGCGTGGCCTCCTGCCTGCCAGTGCCGGGGGGAGGGGGGGTGTGCAGATGGTGGGGGAGGGGTACCCAGCTCTCTGCCTGATGCCCCCCCACTCGCCATCCTCCTGCGGTCCGTGGAGGTCACCTTCCCGGCCTGGCGCTGCGAAAGTGCTTCTCAGGGCTCCTCCTGAGGCCCCGGGAGATAAAAGCCGGGCTGTGGGGATGGTGAGGAGGGAGCCAAATTCTATTTATAATATTAAAATGAGTGCATTTGTGCCTTGCTGTTCTCCAGGGTTTTTTTTTTTTTTCCCATAAGGAGAAAAACACAAATTAGCATTTTTCCATTTCCATATATTGACTAGAAAAATCACCTGCTCTCAATTAAGACCTATAGCTTTTGGGATGTATGCAACAATTTTATAAAATATTTACAGCGAGATTTGCATTTTCCACGGTGCTACGGTTTTTCTTGTGTTTAGGGGAAGGCACGAGGCCTGGGAGAGGCGAGGGAGGAGAGGCGCTCTCTGGAAGGCGGGGGGCCAGAAGGCTTCGGGCTGTTTTTCTTGCCTTTTCGGGGGTTTCTGGGGTCCTCTGTGATAATTACCTCCGGCCAGCCGGTCCACCCACGGGCGATCGTATTTGTTAGCCCCGGCTGCTCTTGACAAATCTATCACTTTCCCTTTAAAACTTGCGGGAATGGAGCTGTCTGCGGCTGTTGTGCGAACATTTCTTTCCGAATGTAAAAGCATGCCGTAAAGAACGTAGCTATTTCCTGGATAATTTGCAGTTGTATATTTTATGTTAATTTCACCGAAAAATACTGCACCCCTGCCAGGCTTCGTAGCGGCTCACTGTGATATGAATAATTTCTAGTGAATCGTTTTTTTTTTTTTCCTTCATTTAAGATTTGGCACCTTTTTAAGATTTTAATAATAGCAACAAGGAGGAAGATTTAGAACAAGTGAAACATTAGTGCCAAAGAAATTCACGTCGAGCGCTAATGTGAGCTCGCACGAATAATTACATGGAAAGCAGTTGCCACAGATGTTTTTCCTTGTAACGTAATAACTGTTTACCAAACTGTTTATTTTAGGCCTTTTGGTTTATAATAAAATATTTATCCCTTCTCAGCTGTAATAAAAAAATATTGACGAGATGCTATAGAGGTTTGCAAAGACGATTGATCTGTTTACTTTCCGGGAAGCGAGCGTGGTATCAAAGTTCAGTGCTATTTCGGTGGATGGGTCAAGGTTAGCGGAACCCGGTTCTGTTTTAGCGTCTGTTCCCTAATTTACTGGTAGAGAGCCGATCAGGTACAAAAAATTAGTATTTTGTTAGCCTGTTGTTGGGTCGGGGTATTGGTAGATAGTGTAATTAAAAAAAAAAAAAATTTACGTGTTGAATTGAGAAACACTGATTTGCTGTTCCACCTATTGATGCATTAATTGGTTGCTTCTTTTTTTAAATATACATTTTATTGATTTTTTACAGAGAGGAAGGGAGAGGGACAGAGAGTTAGAAACATCGATGAGAGAGAAACACCGACCAGCTGCCTCCTGCACACTCCCCACTGGGTACGTGCCCGCAACCCAGGCACATGCCCTTGACCGGAATCGAACCTGGGACCCTTGAGTCCGCAGGCCGACCCTCTATCCACTGAGCCAAACCGGTGAGGGCAATTGGTTGCTTCTTGTATGTGTCCTGACTGGGGATCGAACCCGCAACCTTGGCGTATATGGGGATGACACTCCAACCAGTTGAGCTATCGGGTCAGGGTCTAGAGCAGCGGTTCTCAACCTGTGGGTCGCGAACAATGCAAATACATCCTGCATATCAGATATTCACACGACGATTCGTAACAGTAGCAACATTACAGTCATGAATTAGCAACGAAAATAATGTTATGGTTGGGGGTCACCACCACATGAGGAGCTGTATGAAAGGGTCGCGGCATCAGGAAGGTTGAGAACCGCTGGCCTGGAGAGTGTATTTTAAGTAGAATCCTGAGATCTGAGTCCCGCCAGTGGACTGGGACGCATCAGAGCTGCCGTCCATATAAGTCAGATGGGCTCTGGGGGTGGGGGTGGGGCATGAAGACGCTGTTGTCACATTTAGGCCCAGGCAGGAGCAGGGGCTGCTGGGAGGTCTGTTTGGTCCTGGGTTACAAAGACTTGACCTTGATTCTCAGCTTCTGTCTGCAGCCAGCGAGGAGGGGTGCCCGCGTGAGCCCCCGCCTGGAGCCTGAGTGGCCAGGAAACCCCCCTCATTGGGAAGGAAACCAGCAGTGGGAGACCCAGGAGGACCCCCAGCCTTCCCTACCCCTCCCTGCCCTCCCGCTTGGGTGGGGAGGGTCCTGTCCGGGTCCCCCAAAAGGCCGGGGCTGGGACCGGGAGGAGCCTCAGGACCCTATCAAGAAAGAGGCCACCCCGAGTCCCGGAGTCCCTGCCCGGCCTCGCCCGGTGCCCGGGGCCGCTGACCGCTCGCATCTTGTAATAACCAGCCGATCCCGGCCTCTCCCTCCCTCGAGGCTCCGAGTTGCAGCCGGTCGAGGGGATGGATGCCTGTGAGCTGGGCGGTTGGTTTCGCGTGTGTGGTGTGTGTGCTTGAGAGTCTGTGTGTCATTTGTGTCTGTTTGTGTCTCTACATTTGCATGCCTGGGAGTCTTCCTCCATGTCTCTGCACTCGTCTGTGTGTGTCTGTGTGTGTGTCTGTGTGCGTGCGCGTGTGTGTGGATTTGATGTTTGTGGGTTTGGGTGTGTTTGCGGGTTTGTGTGTTTATTTGATTCTGCATATGTGGATCAGTGGGGTTGTTTCTCTGTGTGTTTGCACGTGTGTGTGTGTCTGTCTGTATTTCTCTTAGTGTGTGTGTGTGTGTGTGTGTGTGTGTGTGTGTCTGAGAGAGAGTGGGGGAAGCACCCCCCCAGGAGCCAGTCCCTTCCTCCGTGAGGCCCAGGCTGCCCAGCAGAGATGGCCGGCTGTGCTAACGCAGATGTGCAGATGTGTGGCCACTTCTCCCCCAAACTTTCCGCAGGAGGGAGGAGGGAAGAGGGAGGAGGGAGGAGGGAGGAGGGAAGAGGGAAGAGGGAGGAGGCGGGCAGAGGCTCCAAAGGGAAGGGAAGTGTGGAATTTTTAATAAAGACGGAGACAAGGGGGCGGCCTCCCAGCCCCAGCGCAACCTGGGAGAGGGAGATGACTGCTTTCGGCTCTGAATCCAGAGAGCGAGCATCCTTTCTCTTGCTGGGGAGGCCAGTGCCTGAGGGGCCCCCACCTCGAAGCTGAGGGGCAGGCAGCCTGGGGGAGCGGCTCTTCAAGGACTCCTGGTGCTGCCGGTGGTTTTGGTGTGGGGTTCTATCCTCCTGGCGTGGCGCACCCCCACCCCCCACCTCCCTCCTGTCATCTAGGACAACAGTTTCATCCTGATCTCCGGCAGGGGAGGGCGCCGCCTTGGGGGGCCCTCCTCACAGGCCCTGTGATGAGCTCTGCAACCCTCCAGCAGGCCCGGGAGGGAGAGAGCGGGGGCAGGGGGGGGGGGTGGGAGACGATGCCGAGAGCCCCTGGCAACCTCCCGGGAGGAGGTTGCTCCTGTGTTTTGCTGGGTAAACGCTAAGGAGCCGCCTTCTTCGAGGGGCAGGGTGGGCTCAAGGAGGACCAAGGCGGCCCCCACCCTGGGAACTGCCTGGGGCTCAGACCTAGATCTTCCACGTTATAGACGGAGAACCTGGACCAGGTGGCACCTGGGACCAGGATGGGAACGTTGGGGGAGTTAGGGAGCTGGCCTGGGGGAGGTGCTAGGAGCCCATCCTACGTCTTCCCAGGACTTCTTGGGGGGAGTCCAGGAGGTCCCAGCGGGGGCAGGGCCGGACCCAGGGCCAGGCGTCCCCCACAACCTCTCCGGGGTGCAGTCTGCTCACTGCGGAGCTTTTGTTCTGCCCTGGGTGCCTCTGGGGCCGGAATGGATGGCTGGGCATGGGCTCAGGGAGGCTGTGGCCGCCACCAGGGGTCCCCCTTCCGCTCACTCCCCACGCAGCCTCCCTGGTCTCTAGGAGAAGCTCCATGGCGATGCAAAGGATGTAGGTTTGGGTCGGGGGCAAAGGATTGATCTGCGCGGATGACCAACTTCCTCCCCCAGGAACTGTTTCTACTTCAATACCCGCTAACCTCTCCCCGTTGGCGGACATCGTGGGAAACTGGGCGTGTGAACTGGGAAATCGAGGCGTTAAGATCCATCTGCTAGAAAGTGATACAAAATGAGCAAGAAGAGGTGTGTGTGTGTGGGGGGAGGGGATGGCCCTGTGGGCTGGCGGGCTCTGGCCACGGGGGTGCCACGCCTTTGCCGGGGGTGTCTGACCCTCCGGCCGGCTTTGTCTCTGTTGCACTGTTCTGGCCGCCGGGCCAGCTCCGGGCAGCGCCGGGGGCCACGCTAGACTCGCCACGAGGAACTGGCCCAGGGAGCTGCTCGTTTACGTTTCGGTTCTTACGGCCAGGCCGGGGAAAACCGTTCACCCCGCAAGTGACGGACGCGGAAGGGTTCCATTTTTCTAGAAGTTTCTAGAAGCAGGTCCCAAACTGCACTCGAGAGCTTTATTGGTTGAGTCAGGGATGCGGTGGTGGTTGTCATATTCCTTTTGCTCATCCGTCCCTTTCCTTACAATGTCAGGCGAGTTGCCCCTCTGTTATAAAAAGCCTTTAAAAAACCCCAAACCTCAAGGAATCTATTTTCCTTACAAGAAAAATAAAAGTGCGGATATATAGGAAGAAGAGAGGAAATCACCCTGACGCTCACCCCTGGGGAAAACGGCTGCTCGGCATCTGGCGTCGGCCGCTCCTGACCCCGTGGTTCACGGGTAAGCGCAGCATTAAAAACACCGCGTCGCAGTCTGACGAGCCTGCGGACAAGTGCACCTCTCAGCAAGCAGGACCGTGACTGACGTGTAACTCGCACACAGAACGGTTCCCCTGTCATAGCATCAGCTCCCGAGTTTTCCCACGTGGAAGCCGGCAGCGCCGATCCTGACCCGGGGTCACCTGGGCCCAGACTGCCACCTCGTGTCCCCTCCTGGTCCCTGGGGCACCCTCGGCCCTGACCTTCGACAGCCCGACTATGGCCCCATTCCTGCCCCTTCGTACGCCTGGACACGCTGCGCCCCCTCACACGCGTGCTCATCTTGTGTGGGGTTATAATGTCGGTGCTGTCTTGTCACCTGGCCCCTCCGCCGCGTGCGTGATCATGTCGAGTGTCCACACACACGCCTCCTCCTCCGCCACGTTCAGTGGCTGCTTGGTGTTCCCTGTGGGAGCCGTTAGCTTGTCACTATTATTTTTTTTTTCAAATATATTTTATTGATTTTTTACAGAGAGGAAGGGAGAGGGATAGAGAATTAGAAACATCGATGAGAGAGAAACATCGATCAGCTGCCTCCTGCACACCCCCTACTGGGGATGTGCCCGCAACCAAGGTACATGCCCTTGACCGGGATTGAACCCGGGACCCTTCAGTCCGCAGGCCGACGCTCTATCCACTGAGCCAAACCGGTCAGGACAGCTTGTCACTGTTATAAACCACGTCCTGGGGAACGTCCGTGCTGCGTGGGTGACGCTCGCCTTGTCCTCCGGGGCGGTGGCCAGCGAGGCCATGGTGGGGGTGGGGGTGGGGGTGGGGCTGGCGTGCCCACCACGGGAGCCCAGGTTGCTGCGTGGCGGATGCTGGCACCATTTCAGTTTACCAGCTGGGCCTCATCAGCGGCGGGTGTTAATTACTGGGAGGCCCCCGGTTCCGCAAGCGGGGGGGACGCGGGGGCGCCTGTGTGAAGCAGGGTCACCTTGAAACAGACGCTTCCAGGGGCAGCGAAGCCGAAGCCGATGGGAGACCGCGGGAATTCGGGCCGGGGCTCCCTGCCGGCTCCTCTCGGTCACCTGCAGCCTGGGTGGGGACGGGCGTGCCACTCCGGACTCCATGTTCCTACACATGTAAGCGCCGCTTTAAAAACATGGTAGAAACATTGTGCCGAAGTCTGATGTGTATGCGGAACAGTGCACCTCTCAGGAAGTCCGAGTGACCGTCATGGGCGTGTAACTTACACACAGGGAGGCTCGCCTGAGAGGGCCCGTCCGGCCCCGGTGGCTCCAACGCGGGTGACCTTGTCCTGCCTTTAATCGGGGTGAGCTGGGAGCCAGACCACGCATTCGTGGCTGACCCCTCTCCCGAGACCCGTGGCCTCGCCGGCAGTGGGCCAGGTCTGGCCGTCCTGAAGATGTGGCCCGAGGGAGCACCCTGGCTCGGGAGCGGAGCCGGGGCTGGGCAGGGGGCATCGTCTGGCAGTGCCAAGCGGGGGGCGCCCAGCCACGCAGCAACCTGGGCTCCCGCTCAGGTTGGGAGGCGCCGCCCACAGACCCCAGCCAGGCGAGCGCAGGGCTGCCGGCGATGGGGGGCCCCGGCTGCAGGAGGATGAAGTGGCCGGTTGCCTCCGTCATTCTTCACGGGGCCGCCTCCTGGATCTGCGGCGGGGAATCGATGAGTCTGACTCCATCCTTCCCCCGGCTGCCTTCCTCCAAGCACATTGTGCTGGGGAAGGTGACATCCCCGGCCACGTCCGCCTGGGCCACATAGAGATATAAATATATATAGATCCCCTCTGCCCACCCCTCCCCGCACAGGTGTCGCTGGAATGTCCCCGGCCTTAGCCGAGCTTCTGCGGACACACTCCCTCGCGCCGGCGCCCGGGTCCGCAGAGCCACCCTGCCCCGCTCTCGTGCCGGCGAGGAGCGCGCTGTTAATAATGCGTCTGTGGAACTCAGCTGTGTGGGCGCCAAGTAATTATCCCACCGCCGCGTCCCCGGCGCCGGTGTCATCACTACTGGGCTTCATTAAAAGTGCTGCCCGCGCCCGTGTTGTGCGCGCCGCCTGTATATATATTTTTTCATTTAAATGATCAGCCCTGCTTGGGCACAGAGGTAATTTGACTTTTTGAAACCGCTGAGCCCCTGCGAATTCCCTCCCCTGCTCCTCGCGCGGCTCCACCAGCTGATCAGCCCCAGAAGAACAAAAGGTTTATCTGGAGCTATGAAGCATAGATTCACCAGCTTCTGGCGTCTGGATAAAAAAAAAAAAAATCAAAGTCCTCCATTGAACATGTTAATACTGAGCAAAACGCACACAGCCAGACACTAAACCTGTGCGGGGCTCTGGGTGTTTGGGAAGCGATACCCCATCAGGTCCCGAGCGACGCGTCTTAGCCGGAGAGGAACGGGCGGCCGGAGGGAGAAGGGTGTCGATGAACGGACACGAAAGGCAGCCAGAGCCTCGCCAGGGCTCCCGCCTCCCGGCTTCTCCCTTTGTCTGGTTTTGGTTGGGGGGCCGGCCAGGAGCTGGGGGGAGGGCACATCTCGGGGGCCCAGGGGAGAGGGGTTGGGGGGCCCTGGGAAGAGACGCCCAACATGGGAGGGGGGGGGGCGTTCCTTTTGTTTCCCTGATTCGCTGCGGCCTCTCGGCTGTGGGAAGTGGAAGGCCCGGGAGGATCTCAGAAAGGGACTCTGTCGCCCGGCCAATGTGGTTCAGTGGTTCAGCGTTGACCTGTGACCCAGGAGGTCACAGTTGGATTCCCGGTCAGGGCACATGCCCGGGTTGCAGGCTCCATCTCCAGTGGGGGGCGTGCAGGAGGCAGCCAATCCATGATTCTCTCTCATCATGGATGTTTCTATCTCTCCTCCTCTCCCCTCCTCTCTGAAATCAATGAAAATATATTTGGGAAAAGAAAAGGGGGCTTTATCGGGCACCCCAGCATTTCCAGCTCCTTCCTTCCATTCCTGATGGGGAGCAGCGCCTGGGAAGACGCAGGAGCCACCAAGTTCCAGGAGCCAACCGTTCATCATGGGGCGAGCGGATAGGCCCTTGATTGGCGATGTCTGCCACGGTGGCAGGCGGAGGGGGCGCCCTTGTCTGTCAAATACGATCCCTGGGTTTCTTTCCTGGCTGTGGATCCAGGAAGACAAGGAAAGGAGCAGGATCTGCGTCTGCCCCCTGGGAGCTTTCAGGGGGGCAGTGCAGCTGCGGAAAGCATCTCTCCTTAAAAGCCATTGGTGATGAGACGCCGGAGCGCACATGGGCACGGGGCAGGGACAGTGGAGGATGGAGAAGTCCCCTGAGATGCCCGGAAGGATGGCGCACTTTGGCTCTGATGAGACCGGCTGGGGTGGGGTTTAACCCACTCGGGGAGCCACCAAGGGTGTAGAGCAAGCAGGTCAAACTCAAAGGCTAACATGGGCCAAATAAACGAGGCACGTGGCCCCTGGGCTGCGAGTTTGACATGCTTGGTGTAGAGCAATTTGCAGCAGCTCCTACCCAGGTGGAGGGAAATGGCGAAGAATCCAGCCTTTTCTTCGAGTGGCCTCCGGGGGGCCCTAAAGGAACTTTGTCCTTTGGGGATGGGGGACCAGCCTGCCCCTGGGTCGGTGTGAGTGGGAGTAGATATGTGAGGCAAGAGAGCGGTCAGTGGGGGTTTGAAAGAGGAGGGGTATTGGAGCTGGGCCACTGCAGGATGAGTAGGAGTTCACTAGAGGGATACAGACAGACAATTCCAGGTGGTGGGCACACAGCTCAGAGGCACGGACGAGAGCAGGAGGCTCCTTGAAACGCTTCTCCCCAGGGTCCCCAGTGGTTCCCGACTATGGGAGCCGAGGGCATTTGTAGTCCTATCGGGCCACTGGCCCTGTTGACCACTCCCTGTAACTGTCCTGGTGCATAGCGGACGCCCCCCAGAGCCATGATCTGCAGTCCTGGCCGCCTTTTCTCTCATGTTCCACCCTCACCGCCAGCTGCCTGCTGGCCATCAGATCACGGTGCCTGAAAATGTCGACCCCTTCCATACCCCGACCCCTTCCATACTCCGACCCCTCCATACCCCGGGGTGAAAGTCTCCCGGCCCAGCCCCCTGCCTCGGTGGCAGCCCCTGGATCAGCTCCTTCCCCCCACCCACCCCCACCATCCCTGCTCACACGGTTGTTGGGCCCCTGTGTGCGTGTGTGTGTGTGTGTGTGTGTGTGTGTGTGTGTAAGAGGGGTATGGGAATTGGGGGAGGAGCCAAGAGAAAGGAAGAATGTATACTCTTGTGTGTTACTTCAATCATTTCTCCAAGTGCAGGGTTCCTTTCCTTTCCTTATATTTTTATTCATTTCAGAGAGGAAGGGAGAGGGAGAGAGAGAGAAACATCCATGATGAGAGAGAATCATGGATCGGCTGCCTCTGGCATGCCCCCCACTGGGGATTGATCCTGCGAACCAGGCATGTGCCCTGACCGGGAATCCAACCGTGACCTCCTGGGTCATAGGTTGACCCTCAACCGCTGAGCCACGCCGGCCAGGCTGTTGGGCCCCTGATGCCCCTAAGCTGGCTCTTCCTGCCAGCCCAGCCCCAGCTCCGGCCTGGTCCCTGATTTGGGGTTTCTCTTTGTCAGACACGGATGCCTCACATGTTCGCCCAGCATGCGGCCGGTGCACGCCCTTCCTTGCTTTGTTGGTCTAAGGCAGCCATGGGCAAACTACGGCCCTCGGGCCGGATCTGGCCGTTTGAAATGAATAAAACTAAAAAAAAAAACAAAAAACCGTACCCTTTTCTGTAATGATGTTTACTTTGAATTTATATTAGTTCACACAAACACTCCATCCATGCTTTTGTTCCGGCCTCCGGTCCGGTTTAAGAACCCATTGTGGCCCTCGAGTCAAAAAGTTTGCCCACCCCTGGTCTAAGGGCAGGGACCGGTCCCAGGGCCTGTTATGGTCGGGGTCTCGGGGGCTGGGGATGGGGGATTCGGGCTTTAAGGAGCCCGTCGGGCCCTGAAAATCATCCCAAAGATGCATGCACACGGGACCTGGCCAGGAACCTCCGCCCACTTGTGGGAAAATAGGTCGTTGCCTCCGTTTGGGACGGTGAGTCTGTGCTCCTGTGGAGCATTTTGGAAATGTTTGGGCGTTTGAGCCTCTACAGGGCCCCTTGTCCCCATCGATGCGAAAGCCACCCTGCCCGGGCGAGGGACACCCACCAGGAACGCGGTCACCCCTTCTCCCGGGCAACTGGGCTGGGGTTTCAGTAAACCCAGTGCCTGCCGCTGTCCTCACCGAAGATGGGCCGAGCACGCGGGGGCACCCGGGCCCCCCTCCCAGGCCCCCGGCCCGGTTCTCCCCGGTCTAGAGCTGGAAGGCGGGGGAAGGATGTGTGAGTACTGTGCTGTGGAGGGAGCAGGCCCGCGGCGAGGCAGTTGTGATATGAGAGCGGCCTCCTAAGAGATCCCCTGGCTCCGAGCTGCGATCCGCACACCACACTCGCAGACAGCTGGTCGCCCAGCGTGGGCCGCGCCTGCCGCTCGCCGCGGGCGCATGGTGGGGACCAGGTAACGCGCTGATTTCCCCCGTGCAGATGCGGCCAGGAATATCTTAATTTATCCCTGTGCTGGCGGGCGAGGGGGGCGCCGGGGCGGCCGCGCATCCATGCGCGGAACACGGGGCGGTCGGGGCTGGATCTGCCTGGAGTGGCGTGGAGATCCTGGCCGCCTTTTGTTGTGTGGGAAGGGCTTGCCCGCTTCTTAATGATTTAATTAGGGATGCGCAAGCTACACCCTGGGAGCGGCCCGCCATGCCAGGGATGCTGAGGGCGGGAACATGGTTAGTTACCGGAGGGGGGAGTGGTAATTACATTCGAGTGTGGTTTGCATCATGCCTGTTCCTCCGCCAGCCACGTGGGTGGGGAGCGGGCTTCGGGGCCTGGCCATGGGAGCTCTGATGTAAGAATAGTACCCTTAGAGGCGCAGCCACTTTCCTCCGGGCATGGCCAGCAGCGTCGGCCCAGCTCTGGGCGAGGTGCCCGCGTCGGGCTCTGGGACACAGACGCTGATGTCGCCGTGTGACGATGGGGACAGGCTCTCTGGGGCTGGCCCAAGGTTGCATGCGCCCAGGCTGGGAGCCACAGCTTGTTTCTGGGACCCCGGGCGGCCTGCCCTGTCGCCCACGGTCAGCCAGGCAGGGCTTTGCCTCTCGGTGCCCGGGCTCTGTCCAGACGGCCAAGGCCGGCCCCCAACTCGGGCGACTGCTCGTTGGCATTGCGTGTCTGCCACCACCGCGACCTGCCTCTCGCACGGACACCTTGTAATTATCCCTCCTTGCGTTCCTCTCGTTAATTTTGTGGGGGCTGTGCCACTTGATAGATACGCTGCGCGTTCTATGGTTCTCTCCACACACGGAACGGAGCCGCCTTTGAACAGTCAGCCGGCTAATTGCCGCTAATTGGTGCTGCTAACCGAGGCAGAATGGCGGTGTCGCGTGAGACACGACAGTCAGTTAACAAACTCGCCGGTTCAGGCTGCAGGCATGCCCTCCGGCAGAGGCGGGCTGCGGCCCACAAGTGGATTTAAAAAATCACACACGACTAAGAAACGGCGACGTCTCCCCCCTTTCCTCACGGAAGGTGCAGCCACGGTGGGAAGGGGTGCAGCCACGGCGGGAAGGGGTGCCGGTGGGTGCGAGGGTCTGGAAGACGGGAGATGCTGGGGGCGGGGCTAGGAGTGGGAGGGACGGCATCGGCTGCTCCACTGGGGGGCTGAGAGGTCCTGAGTAAGGTCCCGCCCCACCCCTTGTCCGTGGTCTGGGGGCGCCCGTGGCCCTGGCCTTTTGATTATAATTAGGGGACATCTGCCCTGGGCCTCCCATTCGGGTCTTGCCATCCCGAGGGGCTCTGGGGACGGGGTGGGGTGAGGTTGCCTTCAAGGCCCCCTGCCACAGCCCAGAGGGGTGGGGATGCCTGGTGGGGGGGTTCATCCTCCCCTGGGTCCCGTGCCCATTCTGACCCCCAACTTGAGGAAGGCGTGGCAGACGGCACCTGGAGACACGGGGGGAGCAGGTGCATTGGCTAATGAGGTGATGGGGGGCTGGCATGGACGAGACAGGAGCATCTTCCATCTGGAACAACACAGACCCCCAGTTCCTATGTGGAAGCCCCAACCCCCAACCCTCCGAGTGTCACTGTGTTTGGAGAGGGGGCCGATGAAGAGGTGGTTCCTATAAAAGACTCATGAGGGCGGCCCTAACCCAGTCTCACCAGCGTTTACAAGAAGAGGAAATTTGGCCCGGGTGGTATAGCACAGTGGTTGAGTATTGACCTATGAACCTGGAGGTCACAGTTCTATTCCTGGTTAGGGCACATGCCCGGGTTTCAGGCTCGATCCCTAGTGTGGGGCATGCAGGAGGCAGCCGATCAATGATTCTCTCTCATCATTGAGTCTTTCTCATCGATATTTCTATCCCTCTCCCTTCCTCTCTTTCTAAAATCAATTAAGACATATCTATATACATAAAAGCCTAAGCAACCATTGCAACCGGACGGTCAGTAGCTATTATGTACACTGACCACCAGGGAGCAGATGCTCAATGCAGGAGCTGCCCCCTGGTGGTCAGTGCGCTCCCATAGCCAACCTCCCACGGTCCCTCCCCTCCCCTGGCTGGCCAACCTCCTGTGGTCCCTTCTTCCTGGCCGGCCAACCTCCCAGCCTGATCGGCCTGATCAGGACTGGGCGAGATGGGCCCCGAATGGCCTGATTGCCGGCCAGGCCGAGGGACCCCACCCATGCACAAATGCATGCACCAAGCCTCTACCTTGATCTTGGACTTGGAGCATCCAGAACTATGAGAGTGGGTTTCTGTCCTTTAAGGCCCGCCCCGTCTGGGGTATTTTGCTGGGCGACCGAGCAGACATGTACCGTTCATGCCGACAAAGCCGTCAGAGTGGGTGGGAGGCGTGTGGGATGAATTCGTTAGCCAAGTCCAGAAAACCAAAGGCAGCAGCCCCCTTCGAGCTCAAAAAGCCTAGTTTTAGGACAGAGAACAGAAAGCTCAGGCGCAGGTGGGAGGGTGGCCACTCAGCGTGCAGTCTGTAGTAGAGACATGTGGAGGGGTGTGCCGGGGCCTTGTCCTGGCCGCCAGTCAGGGAGCGGGGGGCGCGGGGGCCGCGGGGGCGACGGGGGAGGGCGCTCCTTGGTCATTTGCAAAGGGCTACCCCTCGCACGTGCCATCTCAGCCCCCGTTTTAACGGAAGACGTAGAGGTGGGCGTTCATTCCTGTGTCTTCCTCACTGGGCACGCAGGAAAGGGACTTTTTATTTTTTTATTATTTATTATTTTTTTAAAATATATTTTATTGATTTTTTACAGAGAGGAAGGGAGAGGGATAGAGAGTTAGAAACATCAATGAGAGAGAAATATGGATCAGCTGCCTCCTGCACACCCCCTACTGGGGATGTACCTGCAACCAAGGTGCATGCCCTTGACCGGAATCGAACCTGGGACCCTTCAGTCTGCAGGCCGACACTCTATCCACTGAGCCAAACCGGTTAGGGCAGGAAAGGGACTGTTTAGACGTGGGAGCCAATTGTCCTTGAGGTCACTGCAGCCTGTCCCAGGCCGTGGAGTGCTCGGTGAGCCACCCAGTCTGTGACGGACACATTCCTCAGCACCTCGGTCCTCACTTCTTTCGGCCCGTCGTTCCGGTCCATCATTTAAAAAAAAAAAAATAATTGTTTTTATTTATTTGTTTTGTTAATCCTCTCCCGAGGATATATTTCCATTGATATTTTACAGAGAGTGAAGGGAGGGGGAGAGACAGAGAGAGAAACATCCATGTGAGAGAGACACATCGATTGGTTGCCTCCTGCACGCACCCCGTCCAGGGACCGGGGTCAAGCCTGCAACTGAGGCACTTGACCGGAATCGAACCCATGACCCTTCAGTCCTCGGACCCACACTCAATCCACTGAGCCAAACCGGCTAGGGCTCTGGTCCATAAGTTTAAAAGAATTTAATTTTCTTCTAACTTATGAAGCAAAGGAGCGGAAATCTTTTAACTCCTCAATTGTGGGGCTGGATACTGCTGTTTCCGGGGTCGCCGTACTTGGTTGTGGGACACACATGATTCACATGTTACGGTTTGAGTATCAGGCTGGCTCACACCGTGCCGGGCGCCGTGGTCTTCCTGGGTGTAGACTTGGTGCGGTCTCCACCCCAAGCGCCTTCCTCCCTGGCCAGCGGGCAGTGTGCGGAGGTGGACGAGACGTGCTCGTGTCTGAATCGCCCGTGCGGTATGCGGGCGGGCAAGGTGTTAGTAAAGATAATTACGGCATTAGAGGGAAGCGGACAGGTTTAATCATTCGGTGCCCGAACAGATTTGTTTCCCAACCATTTTGAATCCATTGACATTTCACACGGCGCGGCAGTGGTCCTGCCGTGGAGGCTCTCCCCCCGCCCGCCACGGAGGGTGTAATTAGCTCATCACAATATATTTTTCTCACATCAGATGGCAGCTTTATTGGAGGGACCCAGATGTCGTATTCCCGGCCAGATTGTCCCACCTCGTCTTCCCTCCAAGGACGGGGACAGAGCACATGAGAAACCTTCCGTCTGCAGCTGGCCCTGACCATTGGCCCTGACCATTGGCCCCCCTCCGGCCACGGAGGCCTGAGGGTCCTGCCCTCTCGCTGTCCCCTGAGCTGGTGGCCCCGCCCTGTTTCCAGCCAGCCAGGCACAGAGGGAGGCCTCGAGCCCAGTTCTGAGCAGGGCACCCAGAGACCCTCGTAGTCACGGGTTTCTGCATGTACCATAAACGAGTCCGCATTGTGCTGCCGAGACATTCAGCGTAGCTCGGGATGGGGGAGACTGAGAGTTAGTGGCGGTGAAGGGTCCCGCGATGACATTCATGTAGGTGAGTTACGTGTGGAAACTCAAGATGGCATCGAGTCTTTGTCACCCACACAGATGGGTCTTTCTCTACTCAGAAAAGGAACTCCTGGCCCAGCCCGTGTGGCTCAGTGGTGGAGCGTCAACCTATGAACCAGGAAGTCATGGTCCCATTCCCCATCAGGGCACAGGCCCGAGTTGCAGGCTCCATCCCCAGTGTGGGGTGTGCAGGAGGCAGCCGATCCACGGTTATCTCTCTTCATGGATGTTTCTCTCTCTCTCTCTCTCCCCCTCTCCCTTCCTCTCTAAAGTCAATAAAAATATATTTTAAGAAAAGAAATCCCTGCACCCGAGAAAGGATTGAAATAACACGCAAGAGCACACATCCTTCCCGTCTCGCGCCTCCTCCCCCAATTCCCAATCCCCCGAAGTCACTCGCTCCTCTTCCTGATTTTTTCTGAGTCCTCCCGGGCTCTCTGTATTATTCCAAAGGTATCAGTTGTATCTGTTATTCTGTGTCATCTCACTTCCCTTTCAGCATCACGTACCAGGGACAGTGTTCCTTACCAACCCGCTTGGCAATGTTTTATTGGGTGGCTGCCCCATACTGTATTTAATCGCATCTCTCTGCATGGAGCCCTTGCAGATGGTGACGGGAGGGAGGATGCCTTCAGATCTGGGAGGGCTTCAGAGAGGAGGTGGCATTTGCTAACAGGCTCTGAGGAGTGTGCTGGAGCTGGTGGGGTGAAGTTTGTAAGGTTGTTGATGACAATTTAATTGGGAGGGAAGCCACGTAGGATGCGAAGAGGCTAAGGGAGCCTCAGTGGACTCAGGAGGAGACTGGAGCAGGCTCGCAGGTCCCTGCTGCCTGGAGGGACTTCGTCCGAGGGCTCACCCTGCCTCCGCAGCCTAGTGTAGGGGTGGGCGGGCTCAGGGGACCACGTGAGCATGGTGGGTTGCAGCCGAAGACATGCACCTTGTGCGAATGACCAAATGCTTGAGCCAAGGATCCCAGCTGAGAGAGAGAGAGAGAGAGAGAGAGAGAGAGAGAGAGAGAGAGAGAGAAGACCCACCCGCTTGCTGGAAACCCTGGCGATCGCCCGGAGACGGTTGCGGGAGGCGCCTGCCCGGGGGCATGTCAGCTCCTGATGGAAACCCAGGTTGGCAGGCCCCGTGCTGAACGCCGCGTGCCTGTCGCCTGCCAGGCGGCATATGGATTGAGTGGCTGGCACTCCTCGAGCCTCGCTTTAATAGGATTGAAAGAAAAGAAATGTTACTTTTCATCGCACCAGACAACAAAGAGGAACGGGGAAAGGAAAATATTATTTTGTTTGAACAAATTACCGGGAGACCCTCCGGGGCGCTGTCAGGGAGTTCGATGAGGAAAAGCACTTCAGTGCCCTTCCATCAGCTGCATGTTTAACTGCGGCTCCTCGCGGCTCCGATGTGTGGGGAGGGTCCAAAGACGATTAGCGCCCATCTCAGCCGGCATTCAAATTCCACCCGCCCGCGCCTCCCCGCGGACAGCGCTCCTGCCTGGGCCGTGCCCCTGCGGGGCAGAGAGTTCAGGATTCTTATGAAAGCACGGGCGCTGATTCCATTCGGGGTCTCCGAAGACCCCCCGGTGTCACTGCAGTAAGTGTTATGAATGTTGTTTTAAATATTATAATAGCCATCCCTCCTGATGGGCAGCGTATCCCGCCTCCCCCCCCTGCATCCCTCACCTGAGATGGTGTTTGCCTCCGACACACGCGACTGTTTGCTTTTCCCACAATAAACCCTCTGCTCCCAGCTGCTTAATCAGCCACAGAAAAGCGAGGCCACGGCGCATTGTGTAAGGTCTTCAAGTGGCCCTAGGGCAGTGGTTCTCAACCTTCCGAATGCCGCGACCCTTTAATACAGTTCCTCATGTGGTGGTGACCCCCAACTAGAAAATTATTTTCGTGGCTACTTCATAACTATAATGTTGCCACTGTTATGAATCATACTATAAATATCTGATATGCAGGATGTATTTTCATTGTTACAAATGGAACATAATGAGAGCATAGTGATTAATCACAAAAACAATATGTAATTATATATGTGTTTTCCGATGGTCTTAGGTGATCCCTGTGAAAGAGTTGTTCGACCCACAAAGGGGTCACAACCCACAGGTTGAGAACCGCTGCCCTAGAGTGAGGGTGAGCCCTGAAGGGGGGCTGGGGCGGAGGAGCGGGCCACCCCTCCTTCTCCTTCTTTCCCCCCCAAAAATATTTGTATTGAATTCAGAGAGGAAGGGAGAGGGGAGAGAGATAGAAACGTCAATGATGAGAGAGAATCATGGACCGGCTGCCTCCTGCACGCCCCCCACTGGGGATGGAGCCCACAACCCGGGCATGTGCCCTGACTGGGAATCGAGCCCTGACCTCCTGGTTCATAGGTCGAAGCTCAACCGCTGAGCCGCGTGGACCGGCCCCCTTCTTTGTTGTGTGTGTGGGTGTGTGTGTGATGGTGTGTCCACGGTTCTTGAGGAGACTGCTGTGGGCCGTGGTGGTTGCGTGCATTTCATTGTTCTAAGTATCAACCAGGCCTTTCTCCCAGCCAGCGCTGGGCGGCCATGCCCCGGGCCTCCTCCTGGCGGGCCCCGGGGACCCCTGTTTTCCGGTCACAGCCTGGTTTCTGCACCCCATAGGCTCTCTGAGTGGGCTCTCCGCAGCCTGCTCCATGGAAGCAACATCTCCCTAGGTTTTATGAAGGTGAAACTCTCCTACCCTCCTGTGGGGGACCTGGGGGGATGCGGGGGGGGGGGGAAGCAGCTTATAAGGCCAGAGACTGGGTGTGTGGCTAGAGACCAGGGGCGTGGCCAGTGATGGTGGGGGTGTGGCCAGTGCCCGGGGGTGTGGCTGCAATGCCCTGTGAGAGGCCTGCGCTGTGGGCCTGGCAGGGTGTGGTTCAGAACTGGGGTGTCGGTCTCTGAGGTAAGAAACCAGCGCGGGGCTCACGTGGGGCTCACGTGGGGAATGACATTTCCCTGCTTGGAGCTGTGGAGAGCCTGCGTGGCCGCCGCGTGGAGGAGCTCAGCAGGGAGCAGGAGTGGGAGCGCTGGCCTGTGTGCAGCCACTGATGTCCTGGCGGGAGAGTGGTGTGTGGCCGTGGCCGTGGCCGTGGCCGTGGCCGTGGGCATGTCTGTGGGCGAGGCTGATCACGGTGCACCTGGAGAGCAGGTGCCATGCCTGCTGGGAAAGTGCTTTAGGGCAGGAAGAGGGGGGGCCCTAGTGAGTCATGCCTCTGAGTTCCTACAGCCGGTCCACCTCTGCCTGTGCCTCCCCCCCCCCCACCTCCCCTACTGTGTCCTCCTCCTGGGAAGGGCCTCTTGCTTCCCAGGACTGACCCCTAGGGGGTCTGCCTACCCCGCCCTGCCCCCCCCCCCCTAGACTGCTTGGACGCTTCAAGACAGTCCCTTTGGAAGGGCGAGCAGGCCTGGCTGGGCTCCCCGCCTCCCCCGCCCTCCATGTGTTATATTACTTGTTCTCTAGTCTCAGTTTCCCCAGCTCCTCATGGGGAGGGGATGGGAGTAGCTCAGCTTGCCCGACCACCCCCCCCTCCGCCTCCCCCACCCTCCACATACCAGTCCGTCCTCCAGCCACCACTCCGAGTCCCCCAGGCCCGTGGTGTAATTGAGCTCCAGCCTTAGTTACAGACCAGGGCCAATAGGTAGCTGGCTGTCCGGGTCCTCGGTGGACGGCTAGGTCCTCCGGTGGGCGTTCTGCAGGTTCCCGTGATGGGGGCGGGGAGTGCAGGGAAGGAGGGGGGGCCGGCTGATAATTGAAGCGCCCCGAGGGCCCCGGGCTGGCCCACTTGGTGCAAGGGGCCTCCCGGTGGCCTGGTCAGCAGCTTGTGTGTGCACGACCCTCTGGAAGGTGGGCGCTGGGATGGGGCAGGGCGTCGGGGAGTGGGGGCTGCTTGGTCAGAAGCATCCCAGCGCCCGGCTGTGGGTGAATGAACATCCACTCTCTCTCCTCTCCCGGCCCGTGGAGAGGCAGCGCCTGGTGGCTCCGTCGCCTGTGTCTCTCCCACTCCCTGCATCCCAGGGGCTATCGAGGGATCCCCAGAAATACTGCTCGGATCAAGGGGGACCTCCCGGACTCCCAAATGTGCTGGGTCGTGAGGAAGAGGGGAAACAATGGTTTGTCTGCAACACACACCCGCACATGCACACACCCCCGCTTGCACACACACACACACACACACACACACGCTTGCACGCGCACACACGCACACACACACTTGAACACACATGCGTGCTCACACACGCACACCCTCTGTCCCTTCCAAAACCAGATGCATGTTTGAACGCCACAGCATTTAGCTCAGCCCTGGCACGGCCAGAGAATGACCTGAAAACCTGCATATTCCAGGCAACAAAAGGTCCTGGCGTCGCCTCCCGAGCAGGGCCTGGTCCAGGGTTATCGCAGGGAGCTGTGTCTCCAGAAGGCCGCCTGGCTGGGGTGGGAGGGGCGGGAGGGTTTGCAGGCCTCTCCTCCTCCCAGAGCCCAGTGCCTGCTGTGGGAGCCCCTGCCTGCTCCCTGGCACAGGCGAGAGAGCCACGGCCCAGCCTCCAGCCTCCAGCCTCCAGCCTCCAGCCTCCAGCCGCGCGCCAGGCGAGAGGAGCGCGAGCGCGAGGGGGAGCGGGGCCAGGAGAAACAAACTCTATTTTCTGCTCGGCTGTGGCGGGAGGCCCCCGCGGCCCACAGGCTCACGGAGTGAAGCAATTTCAGGCTGGATGAGTGTCTGTTTTTCCCTGGAGCAGAGACGAAAAACCCCGCAAGCCCTTGGTTTCTCTGCCTTAATATCCTGTTCTGGAAATCGCGGGGGGAGGCGGTGCTGGGAGGGGAGGGGGCCCTTAGCCAATGGGAGGGCACTTCCCCATGTGGGTGTGGGGCTGAGGGGGAGGGGTGTGAGGGGGGCTGGAGGGGCGCCTCTGGGGGAGGGAGAAGACCTTGTCCCTGCAGGGGTCCTGTGTGGGCAGCCACTGCCCACAAAGATCCCCATTCCTTCTCGGGGTGTCTGCGGGGACTGGTGCCACCTGGGCGCCTTCAAAGGCCTTGGACAATGGCAGGCCGGCCTCCTGCCCAGAGAGGCCAGGCATTCGGAATTCGATTGCTCTGTTTGGTCTCTGTCATCCCACAGCTCCGGCGCTGGGCCCGTCCCCTCCTGCTGCCACCTCCCGCCCCCACCCCCACCCCCACCGTGTAGGTGTCTGGCTTGCGTCCAGGCCAAGCAGGCTCGGACCTTCTCCCCACCTGAGAGAAGTTTCAGAAGCAGCGCTGGGAGCTGGGAGCAGGGAGCTGTGTCTCCAGAAGCCAGAGAGGCTGTTGGGGCTCAGAGGGGCCTCCCCTCCGTCCGCGTCGCCTAGAGGGGAGCTAGAAACACAGCATCCAGGCTCCCCCAGCCAGTCCCCTCCAGCCAGAATCTGCATTTGAAAGGGAGCCCAGGCAGCTGGTATCTGCGTGCAGTTTGTGAGGTACTGGCCTAGAAGGCAGATCACAGGGCAGGGAGGGAGGGAGGAGGCCGGCATCCTCACTGCAAACACAAATGCCAAGCGTCCCATTCCAGCGCCCCGGATGCTCCGACCCTGGGGCGTGTGCCTGTCCTGGCGTGGTGCCCCCTGGGTAAAGCGGGGCCCTCCCCGTGGGCTGCTGACCAAGGTTGGACGTAACGACAGGTACCATGTGCTGTCCTCAGCCCACAGCCCAGGTGGGGTGAGCGGGGGGGGGGGAGGGAGCGGAGGGCTGGCGAGGGGGAGGGAGGCTGGTTTGCGCTGGGCTTGTCCTTAGGGCGGTGGTTCTCAACCTTCTGGCCCTTTAAATACCGTTCCTCATGTTGTGGCCCAACCATAAAATTTATTTTCGTGGCTACTTCATAACTGTATGTGGCTACTGTTATGAATCGTCATGTAAATATCTGATCTGCAGGATGGTCTTAGGCAACCCCTGTGAAAGGATCGTTCGACCGCCAAAGGGGTCGCGACCCACAGGTTGAGAACCGCTGCCTTAGGGCGGACTCCCTGTGGATGATCAGGAGGAGTGGGGACGGGGAGCCTGAGTGAATGCTGGTGGTAGCCATGTTTTTAAAGTTAAAAAAAAGTAACGTGTTAAAGGCAAGGGAAGCCCCTGGGATCGCAAATGAGTGGCCGGCTTCTCTCAGCAAACCCGCCTTGTGAGGGGGCTGGTGGCGGGATGGGGGTTGTTCCTTTCACAAGGAGGGAGCGCAGGGCCCACGATGGCCCCTGGCAGAGGCTCCGGGCCCTGGGCCCCTCGTGGGGAGCCACCTCCGCGTGGGGAGGGAAGGAGGGAGGGGGGAGGAGGCGCCCGTGGGCAGGGCCGGCATCTGGGCCTCCTGGCAGCTGAGTCTGCCTGCGATTAGCAAGTCGGGCGGGCAGAGGTGCTAAAGAGAAGCCTTCCCGCCTCCTCCGCTGGCATGTTTTGAAGGGAGTTCAGTTATGAGACGATTAAAATGTTATTTTGATAATTAAGCCCACAGCTGTTCCGAGGGCGGCAGGGGCAGGCGGCGTGCAGGCGGCAGAAGGCTCCCGGAGAAAGCAAGCAGGCGGGCAGCGTGGCGGAGGGGGGGCGGGCACTGGGCCCGGGGCACGGCCGGCTGGAGGGCCAAGGGCCACCCCACCCACCATGTCCAAGGTGGCTTCTGGGTGACTGGGGGGGACAGTGGTTCAGGAGGCCCCCTACGTGGGTCAGGGTGACCTCCTGCCCCCCACATGGGGACCCTACCAGGTTTCGGCGAAACGTGTCAGAGAAGGTAGCTGACAGCGATGCCAAGATGGGTGGTTCTCAAAGTGGGGTCCAGTGGGGCCCACCAGCACTGGGCTTTGCACACAGTGGGCTCCTGATACATAGTTTCTGGATGAGGGAACAGAAAGGACACACAGTAGGTACTTTAGTGAATATCGAGTGAAGCAGGAAAGGTGGCCAGCCAGTGTCTGTTGAGCAAATGAATGAATGAATAGGAAGGATGCTGAGGGGCTTGCTTCTTTGATAAGCTCTGCCTGAGGAGGCCCCTCTAGACCCGAGACTGTCTGTACCTCCCCCCTCCAGCCCTCCTGCTCTCACCCCAGCAGTTCCTGGAGGCTGTGCCGGGCCGGGCCTCTGCACCTCCTGCCCCACCCTCGCCCGGCTGTGTCAGGGGTGGGAACAGCACCCTGAAGGCTGCTGACAGTTGTACAGGGGGCGGTGGGGATGGTTGGGGTGGCCCCCTGGGGAGAAGCAGGAGGGAGCCCGCCCTGGCGCCCGGCCCCTGGGGTCGCGGCCCTGGTCTCTGCATCTAGAATCCTTTCAACTCTGCGGCCGTCGGTCCGGCCCTGGTCTGGAATCAGCTTCCAGAACATCTGTTTTCCTCCCCGATCAGCGCCCTCCCTGAAGAGGGCCCACTTGCCGAGCGTTATCTACGCCATCCGGCGTGCCCTCGGCATTCAGGGCGGCGATGTGGTTGGGGAGGAGTCTGTGGTAATTAAGCATTCTGTTTTGGAGCAAATTGTAGCAAACTGTTTCACTCTCCGTTAGCAAAGCACCTCTCTGGACTCCCCATGAGGAAGGGAGGGAAGGAGAGAGAGAGAGAGAGATATTAAATAAACAGCTCCATAGCCACTCAGCATGGTTACTGAAACCATGAGGGGTTTGATTTCCTGCTCTCTTGTGCTGTGTGACCACAAGGAACTGTCTTAACCTCTCTGAGCCACAGCCCTCTGATCCGTGAGACGGGTAACCCTACCCTCTCGCAGGGCCGCTGTGGGGATTACACAGGATGGTGAAGGGCAGGCATGGTGCCCAGCACACAGTGGCCCTCACTGAGGCTCACCGCGGCCCGAGGAACATTGGACTTTATGCTCTCTTGGTCCGGGCCATGTCACCCAGAGACATACCTTGCAGACCGACCCCTACCTGCCTGAGAGGGGGCATTTGTCATCCACTCATGCATTTGCCCAGACCATCCCTGCATTTGGTACTGCAGGGCGGGAGAGCAGGGGGAGGGAGGGAGGGAAACAGACAGGCAGATGGACAGTGAGGGACAGACCCCTCCCTGGGAGGAGCCAAAGGCTTACAAGGAGCACAGCTGTCAGGCCTTTTTAAGTTGCCAGAGCGCAGACCTGGCCTCAGACTGGCTGACGGCACCAAGGGGATGGGTCCACTGGGCCTGAAACAGGAAGTTCTCACGGCCCAGGTGGGCCCCCCATCCAGGAGGGGGGGTCTCCAGATAGTAGGACAAACAGCCACAGTCCCTGCAGGCTCTATCCCAGTAGCCCAACAACCCCCATCTGAACATGGTCTCTGATTGGCCAGGCCCGGGTCCATGTTCATCCCTGAACCAATCACCTGATCCGGAAGCATGGAGAACACTGATTGGCCAGGCCTGGGTCCATGTTCGTCCCTGAACCAATCACCTGATCCAGAAGCATGGAGAACACTGATTGGCCAGGCCCGGGTCCATGTTCATCCCTGAACCAATCACCTGATCCAGAAGCATGGAGAACACCGATTGGCCAGGCCTGCGTCACATGCTCACTAGGGCATCAGAGGTGGTTGCTTGCAGGAGGAGGGAAGTAGAAGCCAGCAGGACTGGAACCAGGTTCCCTTCTGGGGGGTGCAGGCCCCTCTCCTGGTGAGAGAGGAGACGAGTGGGAGGTCAGACGCTGGCCACCCACGGAGGGGCGGGTCCACGGCCAAGACACGATGGATTCTCCAGTTTCCCAGCACCCCGGGAGCTCGGTTTCCTGGTGTCTGGACTGGACGCCCACCCTTTGCATCCTCCCCTGCGGTCCCTGCGAGGGGACCTGACTCCCGTGGGGCCCCCGTGAATGGTCATCAAGACTCGGGCCTTGTGTTCCCTTGAGCCCTCCTGGCAGCCGTCCAGCCCGGCTCCGTCTGTGCAGCGTGTAGTGTTTTCTGGGCGAAGCCCCGAGCTCACCCCGGCCCTCGCTTTGTGGGGTGAGTTGCCAGCTGCCCGGAGGTGGGGGTGTGGGCCGCTCTGGGACCTTTGCCCCTCATTTGTGTCCCCGGAGGGATCCAGGCAGGGCTGGGAGATGCACAGCTCAGCAAATGCCATCTGAGGTCACGTCAGCGCCAGCGCCAGCCCCAGCCAGGTGAGCTCATTCAGTTCAGCTCAGCTCAGCTCAGCCCTGCTCCCCAGGTGTGCGGTTCTGGTTGTTGGAGGCCCTGGCCGGGTCCAGCCCTGCAGTGACTTGTTGTGTGATCTTGGGCGAGTCTCCGTCTTCCTGGGCCTTGGTTCCCTCATCTGTCCACACAGGCACGTGAGTCCAGGGGGTGTCAGTGTCCACGTGAGCGATGCTGTCCACGTTGGCGACAGCCCTTTCTGTTCCCCGGACCTTGGAGACACCCCGTGAGGTTTCCCAGGGAGCTGCCTCTTTCCCCATGGCCGACCCCTGTGGCCGGTGGGGGCTCGGCACGTGGGCTGGAGGTTTGTGGACTGGCCACCCCTCCCCGGGCTACCCCCCCCCCCTTGCTGCCCCTGCCCTCCGAGGCGGAGCGTGGCCTGGCCACCGCCTCCCAGCGGTGGCCGCCGAGCCATTAGCCTCCCTCCTCACTGTCTGGGCATCAGCACAGTAATCACTTTCAGATTTGCAAGCATTAAATATTTTAATTTAATGCCTTGGCTCCCTTGTAATTCATGCACTTAATTATATGATAATTACTCAAATGAAAGAGATACAGCTGCTGCAGATCCGTTCCGAGGGAAGACTGGGTTTCTCGTTGGACTGATTTGGGGAGGTGGCCCCCCGAAGCTCTTCTCTGGGCTGTGTCCCCTGTAACAGCCCCTCCCCCCCAACTCGTGCTGAGGCTGGGCTGGGAGTGATGGGGGGGGGGTTGGGGGGGGACGGGTAACCTGTACCCATCAGCTCCAGGAACGGGGTGTGGGGCCCGCCCTGGCTGGGTGGCCCCGGTTCCTGTGGGTGCTGGCTGGTGAATGGGGAGAGGAGGTCTTGGGGTGTCCACGCGGGTGGAGAACCAGGGAGCCTGTCTCCTTAGTGATGGGTGTCTCCTCTGAGCATCGTTGCGGAGCGTGGAGAGCCTGGGCCTCTTCCCACTGACCACAGGGTTTGCAGAGCCAGATGGGGAGGCTGGTGGGTGGGCGGTGCTTCCTGCTGAGAGCCCTGCTTTGTCGCCCAGCCCCGCCTCTCCCCTCCCCATCGGCCCCCTCCTCATGTCTTCCCTCCCCTTTTCTATTTTTTAAAATATATTTTATTGATTTCAGGGAGGAAGGCAGAGGGAGAGGGAGAGAGAGAGAAACATCAATGATGAGAGAGAATCACTGATTGGCTGCCCCCTGCAAGGCCCCCTAGTGGGGATGGAGCCCGCAACCCAGGCCTGTGCCCTGACCAGGAATCAAACCGTGACCTCCTGGTTCATAGGTTGATGCTCAACCACTGAGCCGCGCCGGCCGAGCCCTTCTCTTTTTCTATTTTTCTCTTTCCCTATCCACATTTAAAATTGTCGGTATTTTGTAAGAACACGAATGTGTCATATTTGGCAAGTATTGCAGCTCCCTCCGCCCCTACCACGTCTGGAGACCCCGCTGGGTCTGATGCTGTCCAGCAAGTGGCTAGGGACCCTCTCCAGTTGGTGGCACCAACAGATTTGAGGGTCAGATGGCGTTGCCCTGGGCCAGGCCCCCCTTGGGGCTGGGGCTGGTGGCCCACGGAGAGCTGAGCCTGCTTCCTTGGGGAGAAGAGCCCTCTTTTCAACAAGAATCCAGTTGAGCCCGGCCAGGGTGGCTCAGGGCTTGAGCGTTGACCTAGGAACCAGGAGGTCACAGTTTGATTCCCGGTCAGGGCACAGGCCTGGGTTGTGGGCTCGATCCCCAGTGTGGGGGGCGTGCAGGAGGCAGCTGATCCATGATTCTCTCTCATCATTGATGTTTCTCTCTCTCTCCCTCTTCCTTCCTCTCTGAAATCAACAACAACAAAATCTTAAAAAAAAAAAAAAATCCAGTTGATCGCGTTAGAGTGGTACTGAGGCGGGCAGGGCTCGGTGCTCCGGCTGCCGCTCTGGAGAAGTTGAGTCAGGAGCGTAGAATTTCCAACCCGCAGTGAGTCCGGACTCCTGGAAGTCTCGGGGTCTCCAGGTGAGGGCCCCCCAGGTGCAGGGGGACAGCCTCGGCTCTGGGCCCGCACACGGCGCCTACGCAGGCCGTGGAGCGGGGTGGTCGTGCAGGAGGCCGCGCGTGTGCACGGGAAAGGGGGGCGCGCGGTCCGCCCCGCAGCCCATCTCAGCTCGCTTACAGCAGCTGCGGCGCCCGCTGCTAGATTAAAAGCAGCAACCAGCCCCGGAATGGAGTGTATTAGCTCACCCGCTGGGCCGCGCTGGGGAGAGGCCCACACAGCTGTCATCTAGGCCAAGCTTTGCACCGCAGCCGCCAGGCTGGATGGAACTGGGAGGAGAGTTAGTTCTCTAAGCGAGGCGGCCGGCTGTTCATGGGAGCGGGAGGGGCGGGAGGAAGCTGGGGGTAGGAGACAGGAGGAAGTGGGGTTAGGAGACAGGAGGAGCTGGGGGTAGGAGACAGGAGGAGGTGGGGGTAGGAGACAGGAGGAGCTGGGGTTAGGAGACAGGAGGAGGTGGGGGTTGCTGGGGGGTCCGGCCCACACCAGGACCTCTGCACAGACCTGTGGCTTCTGGGCCGGGAACCGAGGCTGCTGCCATGGCCCTTGCCCGGCGGGCTCCCAGCCTTTCCCCGGGGCGGCGGGCGCGGGAGTTGGGTGGATGAGAAGGACATCCAGGGGTCCCCACATTCTGTCCCGAAGGCCCCCCTCCTCAGTGCCCGGGGCCATGCGTGGGGCTCTCTGGTAAAATGACAGGGCGGCTCTCAGGTGTGGGAGCCACACAGGTCTCCCTTGTCCACTAAACATCCTCGTCCGCGTCCCGTGCTGCCGCTGACCTCAGCTTCCTCCGGCTTTTTAACTTTGATTTCTATTCTTCTAAGGGGTGTCTTCTCCTCTTATGAGACCAATGGCTCTCGGCAGGGGCTGGCTCTGGCCCCTGAGTCTGCTTGAGGCTGGGGGAGGGATGTCCATCTGGACACAGCATCCTTAGGAAAGCCCAATGCCAAGGGCAAAGCCCGAGCGTGTGCTTCCTTCCCTCCCTGCCTCCCTCCCTCCCTCCCTCCTTCCTGCCTCCCTCCCTCCCTCCCTTCCTCCCTCCCATCTTTCCTTCTTTTTTTTTCTTCATATCTCCTTATTTTGCAAAAATCAAAATAGAGGGCTTATATGAGTCTTTACAAAAACAAAACGAAGCTGAAACTGGTTTGGCTCAGTGGATGGAGCGTCGGCCTGTGGACTGAAGGGTCCCAGGTTCGATTCCGGTCAAGGGCATGTACGGGGGTTGCGGGCACATCCCCGGTGGGGGATGTGCAGGAGGCGGCTGATCGATGTTTCTCTCTCATCGATGTTTCTGACTCTCTATCTCTCTCCCTTCCTCTCTGTGAAAAATCAATAACATGTATTTAAAACAAACAAACAAACAAAACTACATGCAACTAAACGCTCCGACGAGGAGGATTACACATAGTGCAGTAGGAGCTCACCTGGGCAGTGGTGTGTGTGGTGCCTCATAGCGATTCATCCAGTGAACACACATTCCCTGCGTCCTCGGTCCGCAGCCCAGCAGCCATGTGTGCGCGCGCATGTGTGTGCGTGTGTGTGTGTGTGTGTGTGTGTGTGTCTCTCTCTCTCTCTCTCTCAGGGGTACGGTGGAGGGGGGGTCTCCTGTGAGTAGCAGGTGCACTTGATCACTGAGGCAGCACAAACCCAGGCTGGAACCCGCTGGCAATGCTGCCGGTGCCACATCCACCGGGGTGCTCTGCTTCCAGGACGAGGTCTGGCTTTCGAGCCGCCAGGCCATCGTGCCCTCTGCCCGCCAGGTGCTGGGCCGTGAGCTCCGCTGGGCCATGCCAGGACCCGAGGCTCCTGAGCAGATGTGGAGATGGCGGCGTCACTCCTTTTGCGCAGCCAGGTCTCCGGTGTTTGCCTGGATTCCCGCCTGGCCTCGCCGGTGGGATGGGTGGGTCCCGGGTGCAGGCTGGGGCGAGCAGGGGTGCAGGCTGACGCCATGGGCTGGGTGCTCCCGGGTCCTGGGCTGTGGGTGGGGCAGTGCAGACAGGTGTCGAGGCCCAGGCCCCAGCTCTGGGAGGCTGGCCCCCTAGCGCTGAGTCCCGGCTGCTTCTCTTCCTGGCCGCCTATGCTCAATGAATGAACATCAGCAGTTAGGCCAAATTCCTCTTTAATCTCGAAGTGTGCAACCAAACTCCCGGTACCTCAAGTCAACGAGTCTGACCCCAGACTCCGTTTATAGGTCTGTCCCACAAATGCTCAGCTCCCCTTGCATACCTCCCATGACGGGGAGCTCACCCCCAGGCTGCAACTACAATCATGGACAGTTTTCTGGGACCCAGTTTGGAAACTCTGTCCTTATTTTGGACAAAGACTTTCCTCTTCAAAGACCTGAGAAAGATCGATAGCTGCCCCGGTCGGGTAGCTCACCAGGTGCCAGGCGTTGTGCCAGGCACTGCACACACCGTGTCTCCTGCATCCTCCCGAGTCCGAGGGGCAGGTATTGTCTTGCCTTCTGTTGACAGCGGAGGCGACAGAGGTCAGGGAGGCGACGGGGGGAAGGGTCAGGTGGATGGCGGTGGGCAGGCGGGACCGCGATTACGTCTTTCTGGCTTCAAAACTCATGACCTTCCTTGGTGCCCTTTCCGGGCGAGCTCAGCACCCGCCCACGGTTCTCTGAGTGTTGTCCTTGCTTTCTCCTTGCTTTCTCCCCTCTCGAGCTCAGTTCTTCCCAGCAACATTCCAGCGGCACGATTTGGGGCGCGTGTGTAGGGCCATGACCTTGAGCCAGGGGTGACCTAGCCAGTGTCTCCCAGCACCGTGAGCTGGTAGGGAAACTTCAGGGTGTATGGTCTCTCAGATTCATAAAACTACTAATCGGATAAACTGGTTATTGTCATTTATCCACATAGAGCAGAGCACGTGCCTGAATCGCCCACCGGGACGCAGACCGGTAGAAAATAGCCCGCAATTACCAGGGGCTCGGAGAGCTGAATTAGGAGGAGGAATGAATGCAGCCAGCGTGCATCCATTTCCAGCCAGTGCTGCATGGATTATTAAATTTATTATCAATGAAGTTATTCATCGGTACCCTTTACTGCACTTAATGTACCTGAAGTGAGAAATTAGACGTGGTTTTAATTCTGGCGACGGAAGAAAATTCCTGTGCAGCAAATTTGCGGTAATAGGAGCAAGTTAATACCCGGCAAGAAGGAATCAATTTAGCTCTTGCTATTATATTTGGGGAGAACTGGTTGGTTTCCCTTCCTTTTTTTTTATCATAAAAGCATACAGAGGCCCTTGGATCCCTGGTTCCAGTACTGCTTTCAAAGAACATTTAAAGGGAAGTTATGCATTAGGGTTAACATGCAAAATGTGAATGATGTGTGCATGTAATGTCTTTATGTATGTATATCTATCTATAAAATATGTATATGTATGTACAGTATATGTATTTCTGTGCACCTTCATCCATCCATTCAGACACACACAGAGTCAGATGATGTGCTGGTAAATATTTAACAATGAGCTGTCTACAAAAAAAAAAAAGTCTGGCTTGTAGCGTTTGCCAATTTCTGCGGTGTAAATACTCCCACTGCTGATTCTGAGCTGCCGCTATGACTGCCCTGAGCATGGGGCTAAGGAAAGAAGCCTATCCCATTGGCCCCTGCAAACCACGATTTCATATCTGCACGGACACATATCCTATGTGTGATTTAAGGAGAAAAAAGAAAGGAGATGTCGGTTTCGTCCGTCAGTTGGAGCCCTCAGTTTCCTGTGTGTCTTTCCCCAGGATCCATCTCCTTCGATGAACTCGCACGTATGTTTTATGCATACAAAGAGCAGGCCCCCTCCCTTGGAAACATGGTGGCTTTATCTTCATTAAATTCCAAACGCAAAAGGAAAAGCTGCCAGGAGGGAGAGAGAAGGTGAGGCCGAGGCAGGATGGGGCTCGGCTTCCCCGGGCATCAGAGACGCGGCCCGTCTTCCTTCGGCGCTCGGTGGACTTGCCTCGCCTTTTATCCAGCCATTGTTCATTTTTATCCCGCGTCTGCGCGCGGCGGCACGCCCGGGGAATTTCAGCCGTTGGAATATACATGAAAAGAGTTCCGTTCCACTTTCATAAGGTCCCGGATGGCTCGGACTCGGCCCCGAGGCCCCGTGGTGGAGCCCGCACCGCATTCATATTCCTCGCCACCCCCGCACCTGCGGTCGCGTGCGCGCCCAGACCAGACGAAAACTTGACAGTGAGCCTTTTGATGGTGCGGGAACCTCCACCGCTGCGAGAGGGAAGGGGATGGAGCCAGACCGACGGCACGCTGTGGCAAGCTCGCAGCCCCAGCCCCATGCCGCCGGGCTGGCTGATTGGAGCCCTTAGAAGCCGCGTCCAGGAATTGGGCTGTGAGACGCTGGCTCGTAGCTACTTCTGCCTGTCTTGAAAGAAAACCTGTCAGCCGGGGAGCGCCACTTGAGGCCTGGGTTTAATCTGTCCAGGCAGCAGCGACTCGGAAGCGATGGGCCAAGTCTTCCACAAATGTTTAGGGCTCCTGCCTACGGGGGGGCGAGGGGGGGTTCTCCAGTGGGGGTGTTGGGGGGGGGGCAGTGAGAAGCGGGCGCCATGGCTCCTGGTGGCGGCTGCCGTCCCTGACACGGCCTTGGCATTTGCCGTTGCTGCTCCGCTCGTGGCCAGCCTGCCGCTTGTGGGATAGCGGAGCTGGAGGTGCAAACAGAGCCACTCCGCACATATGTTCTGCTCGGTGCCCCCGCTCCCGGGCTGCGGTGACGGGGTGCTGTTCTTCTGGGGGCGCCTTTCACCCTGGCAAAGTCACCACGGCATTGAGGGGGCCAGAGGCCGACCTTGAGCTCACGGATGTTCCCGGGCGAGTCCGTGAGCAGCCTCACTCTCTTTGTTGGGGGAACGTCTCCGGGGTTCACGTAGCTGGGGTGGGGGGAGCCTCCGTTTCACTCACCGTGGTTTGAAGATGCTCGTGGATGAGGGAGCCCGGGGGGACGTACCTGTGATGGGCAGGGCCTCTGGTGTCTTCGCCAGCAGTGTCCTGATGGGTCTCGTGCAGATGGGAGACTTGGCTCAAGTGCATGGATGACGGGCCTGGACCCAGGTCAGCAGGGCAGGGGTCAAGGGCGTGTCATCCGAGGGAAGACACGTCGTGGTCAACCCCTTTTTTCTTGACGAGGATGCGACGTCCTGGTGTTGTCAGTGGGGAAGGTGTGTGCGCGTGGGGAGAGGGGGTCAGCGATGGGGAGACGGGGTTGTGTTGGAGTGATGTCTGCAGCAGGGAGAGCCGGGCGAGGACGTTGCTGGGCCTCCTGGTAAGGTGGGCGGTGAGGGCTCTAGCCACCTGGCCTTGGGCGGATGCTCGTGCCGCCCGCCCTCATGACCAAGGGCCCCTTCGCTCTGCCTTCTGTCTTCTTATTTCCTGTGCTCTGCTTGGCCCACAGGTCCCGCAGCTCAGAGGCGCTCTCCCCACCGGGGCTGGCTTTCTAGGGCGGCCTGAGAGATGCTGCCGGGTGTCCACGTGCACTGAGTGGGGAGGAGCAGAGCGGGAGTGGGCTGCCGAGGGTGCAGCCCTGGCTTCTTCAGTCCTTTAGTGGAGGGAGGCTGCAGGGAGGGCGGTGACCTCTCTGGCCTCAGTTTCCCCATCCGTGAGACAGAAGGCACCCCACCCCAGACACACAACTGCCTCTCAGTGGCGCTTAGGAGCTGAGGGCACGGGATGATAGAGTGTGCACTCGGACCCCCAAAATTGTGCATCGTGGGGGCACCTTGGCTGGGCATGGGTTTCTGAGGGGCTCAGGACTTGGCCCCACCCTGGACAGGCCCCACCTCTGAGATTTGAGGTGGTGACAGCCGTAGCTAGGCCTCGCTGAGTGGGTCCCCCTTCCTCACTCCCAGATACACCTTGGTGCTTGTTGGTGCCAAGACAATTCAGGGAAGGGCAGGAACCTAGAAATCTCTCAGCTGGAGAGCGTTGTAAAAATAAGCGTCTTCTGTGGGCGGAAAGGTTGTCAAACACACACTGAGCCTAATTGAGTCCTTAAGACGTGCAGTTCCTGTCGATTTTCACGGAGGAGGTGGAGGTGTGTGTGTGTGTGTGTGTGTGTGTTCATGTGTCTGAGAATCCCCAGGAAAATTGGGCAAATGCCTGCTTTAGAGATGTGTGAGTAATACAGGTGCCTGGCCTGGCTGGTGTGGCTCAGTGGTTGAGGCGTTGACCTTTGAACCCAACCTATGAACCAGGAGGTCAGGGTTCGATTCCCGGTCAGGGCACATGCCCAGGTTGCAGGCTCCATCCCCAGTGGGGGGCGTGCAGAAGGCAGCCGATCCATGGTTCTCTCTCATCATTGATGTTTCTATTGCTCTCTCCCTCTCCCTTCCTCTATGAAATCAATTAAAATAATAATAATAGAAAAAACAAGTACAGGAACCTGGACCTGTTGGCAAGTCCACTTCTGGTCACCAGGCTGGGGAAGGCGCCAAGGCCCAGGGACCAGGGACCGTGCTCTGTGCCACGGGGCTTCCTCCCCGGAGTGGACGGTGCGGCACTAGGCAACATTCTCCCGTGTCCAGGCCAGGCCCAGTGGAGCGCTTCCCGTGTGGCGGCTCATTGAAGTTGCCCTCCGCCCGCAGCTGGGACTCAGCCCAGGATTGCAGGGCTGCGCGCTCCACCCAGGGGCCCAGGTTCTGGGCGCCTGCCCCGGGGAGCTGACCGCAGCTTGGCATTGAGTCACAAACAGCCTTTGCTGCCGTTCGATGGATGGAAGATTCACCATCCATCCATGTTTTATGAAGGCGGAGCTGACTTAGGGGCCCAGGCCCTGCAGGCCGCCCTGTAGCCCGTTCGTGTCTCTGTGACAGACGCCCACCCCCCCTCTCGGGGCTGCTCCCCATTTGAGGACGGCCCCCTGGGGTCCTGCCTCTCCTGCTTTGGGGCCCTGGTTCCCAGCCCCGGGGTCCTGCCCTGCAGTCCAGCTTCCAACATCGATTTATTTCCTGGCACCGGAGGCCCCGACCTGCCTGGTGGCAGCGAGGGCTGGAACCGAGGGAGACTCCAGGGTGGGACCTCTGCCCGCCGGGGCCAGTGCCCTCACTGCCCTGTAGCTGAGGAATAGTCTGTTCTTTCCTCAGGCCCAGCCTCCACCATGCCACCTGTGGCCACTGTGCCTCTGTGTGCCCACTGCCAGGCTCCGGAGTCAGGGGTCAGAGTCCTGCAATGGCACCGCCTGCCCCAGCCCCCAGACCCTCCTCTGGCTGCTCCCACGCGGCCTGCTTGTGGGCAAGACAGCAGCCCCGGGAGGGGGCGGGCTCTGGCTGCGGGTCTGGCCGTCCCTCCTGCCAGGGGCTTATTTTTCTGCCGAGGGATGAGCGGGAATGGACGGGGGCCTCATCCCCCAGCTCAGCCTGCAGGTGGCAAGATCCGAGCAGACCCTCCTGCCACCATGCACGCCCTGGCCACTCTCCGGGCCGCCAGCCTCGAAGTCGTTTTCGTCTCTAACCTTTTGGCTCCTCCAGCCTCAGAGAGGGCCCGCCTCGCGTGCCAGCGGCACCCAGAAGGCCGGGCATTCGGGAGACGGGGGAGCAAGGAAAACAGTCCCACGTGAGCACCAGGCACTGACGCGGGCTCACGGCCGCCTCCCTGCCTCTCCCACCCGTATTCTCGCAGCCGATGGTGTGTATTGAGTTATGCGGGCCTGGCCCCATCCCCGCGGTCCTGTTTCCGGGATCTGTTCACCATGAAGCCTGGTGCGGGGGAGTCAGGGACTGACTTCGAGAAAGCACCGGCGTTTAAATGTTACTATAAATACAGGCGCGAAGACATTTTAATGATAATTTCTGAGTTACACGGTGTTCTGTCAGTACCCGGCATCTACGGAAGACTGTGTGGAGCTGCTCAGGACTCCGTGCTCTGTCCTGGATGAAGAGCTAGCTAACAGCAGGGGGCCGCCTGCAGCCATGGCCGGGAGGNGGAGGGGGTGTGGCCTCCAGGAGAGTCCAGCGTCGAGGCATCGGGGTCAATCGCACACGTTTATGGGGCCCTTCTATGTGCAGAGTACTGAGCTGAGGGCTGTGGGGCCTCCAGGTCGATGGGGCAACTGTGTTGTGACATGTTGGGACCAGCTGGTGTGGCTCAGTGGGGAGTCAGCCAGAGCCACGGAGGAGGGGGTCTGCCTCTAGGGGGAGGGCGGGGCTTGGGAGAAGAGGGGCCACCTCTGCTTTGTCTGCTGGGATGAGAAGAGCCTCAGGGACTGTTTGGAAATGAGCCGACAGCGTGTCAGCGGCGCGTCTGAGGGGGCTGAGTGGATTGTCCTGCCTCTGTATTCACATCCGTTAGGGCCCCACCCCCCACAGCGGGAATGCTCCGAGGGGCAGGGGCTGGCAGGGGCTCCTTGGGCTTGGAAACTGAGCCCTGGGAGGGTTGGGTGAGGACAGTGGGTGGGGAGATGAGAGGGAAGCTGGCCGTCGCTCTCGTGCTATCGTAGTTTTGATGGGAGCAGCCTATGAGGTCGTCTCCTTGTTTATGTGGTTTATGTTTCGGTGCCGAGGTGTCAGACTGAGGGAAGGAGTACAGCTGGACTGGGGCATGACTGTCATCCATCCAACATCAACGCGTCCACCATTCACTCACCTTCCCGCCATCCACCCCATCCCATCCTCCCATCTCTCCTCCACCCTCTACCCATTTATCCATCCACCTGTCCATCTTCCATCCATCCATCTAGCCATCCATCCATATATCCTCCACTGTCCAGCCATCCATCCGTACATGCACCTATCCATCCATCCTTCTATCCATCTATTCATTCATCTACTCATTCATCATCCATCCATCCATCCATCCATCCATGTTTCATCCATCCTCCACCCAGTCATTCATTCATTCATTCTTCTATCCATCCATCTACTCATTCATCAGTCATCCATCCATCCATCCATCCATCCATGTTTCATCCATCCTCCACCCAGTCATTCATTCATTCATTCTTCTATCCATCCATCTACTCATTCATCATCCATCCATCCGTACATGCACCTATCCATCCATCCTTCTATCCATCTATTCATTCATCTACTCATTCATCATCCATTCATCCATCCATCCATCCATCCATGTTTCATCCATCCTCCACCCAGTCATTCATTCATTCTTCTATCCATCCATCTACTCATTCATCATCCATCCATCCATCCATCCATCCATGTTTCATCCATCCTCCACCCAGTCATTCATTCATTCATTCTTCTATCCATCCATCTACTCATTCATCATCCATCCATCCATACATGCACCTATCCATCCATCCTTCTATCCATCTATTCATTCATCTACTCATTCATCATCCATCCATGTTTCATCCATTCTCCACCTATTCATCCATTCATTCTTCTATCATCCATCCATTCATTCATGTACCCATTCATCCTCCATCCATCCATTGACCCGTCCATCATCCATCCAGCCTCCATTGATCCATCCGTCATCCACCTACCATCCACTTTCACATCCATCTGTCCATCTCCCATCCATCTAAACACCCACTATGCATCCATCTGTCCACCTGCCACCTCTCCATCCACCCATCCGTTTATAATCCAAGACACAGTATAGTGTCAGGATTAAAAGCACAGGTTCTGTAGTCGGATTTCTCGAATTTGAATTCCACCTCCATCGCTCACTGGCGCCATGCCCTGGGAGGAGCTGCTAACCTGCGCGTTAATCCTTCTCATCTGTCAAATGAGGGGCACGAACGAGGATCACAAAAGTCTGTGGCGAAAATTAAATGAGATGCTACACTACAGTGTTGAGCGCCAAGCCTGGCATACAGTATGTGCTCAGTAAATGCTGGTTGTGTTTCCCGAGTGACACCCGTGTGCCGGACGCTGTCCCCACGGCCAGTCTGGGGAGGTTCCTGCTGCGGACAGGGACATCCGTCCCTGGGCTGGAGTCCAGCAGGGGCCTATGAGCTGGGTGGGAAGGACTGTGAAGGAATGGCCCGTGCGTGTTTTTTTTAATGCTGTTGTTTGGGGGGGAAATTCCTGCTTTTAGTGGAGGTTTGTTTGCCCCGTGTCCATGAGGTCTCTTAAAAAAATTTTAAAAATCATGAAACGAACATATCAAAGAAAACCAAACTCCTTGGTGAGATGTCCGAGGGGTGGGGGTGTACGAGGGTGCCCTTGGGATCCTGGCCTGGCCCCGAGGGCGAGGGGGGGCGCACGGGTGCTGTAGACGCCACGTCCTCACTCGGGACCCGCGAACAGTTTCCACTCTGCTCCCGCCCTTCCGGAATGGGGGGGGGGGGGGGGGGGGGGGGGGGGGGGGGGGGNGCCCCCCCCCCCCCCCCCCCCGCCTCGTCCCCGGGGTTTAGCGGGAGACGGGACATGTGTCTTCTCAGATGCGGACTGACGTGCCTCTTTTATAAATTCCTGGGCATCACTATTGATTTGGGGCCGAGGGTTTCGAAATCCGATCTGCGAGGCCCTGGAGACTCCCCGCCGCAGTAATAATGCGCCGTCATCCTTAATATCTCCAGCCCCGACGCCACATTCATATCCTGCCATACTCCTATCAGGCTGCAGGGGCGGGCGAGGCGGCTCCCGCACAGCCTGGGGGGCGGGGCTGCTGTGAGGACCCCACGGCCCCCGCTCCCTCCCCTCCCCCAGCCTGTCTCCCCACCTGCAAACCACACCTGCGCCCCAGCTGAAGGGGCCTGAGGTTGCATCCTGGGGGCACCAAGTGTATTCCTACCCCGTTTTCACTGCGGCCCAGAGAGGGGCGGGGCTTGCCCCAGGTCACACGGCAAGTTGGTGGGGGGCGGGGAGAGCTGAAACCCCCTGTAGTTCAAGGGTCACCCAGTGTGTGTCCCCAGGGGCCAGGCATTAACCAGAGGAAGTGGCACAGGTGGGTGTGAGTCAGCGGGGCCACTGTGCCCCCCCTAGGCCAGGCCCTTCTAGGCGCTGCCTCTGGGACAGTCCACAGCTCCTGAATTTTGTAGACAAGCCCCGAATCCAGAATCTATGTCACCTTTCTTGCTTTAAAAAAAATGTTGGGTCCGGCCGGCGTGGCTCAGTGGTTGAGCGTCGACCTATGAACCAGGAGGTCACAGTTCGATTCCTGGTCAGGGCACATGCCTGGGTTTCGGGCTCCATCCCCAGTAGGGGGCGTGCAGGAGGCAGCCGGTCCGTGATTCTCTCTCATCATTGATGTTGCTCTCTCTCTCCCTCTCCCTTCCTCTCTGAAGTCAATAAAAATATTTTTTTATTTTATTTTTTTAAAATATATTTTATTGATTTTTTACAGAGAGGAAGGGAGAGAGATAGAGAGTTAGAAACATCGATGAGAGAGAAACATTGATCAGCTGCCTCCTACACACCCCCTACTGGGGATGTGCCCGCAACCCAGGTACATGCCCTTGACCGGAATCGAACCTGGGACCTTTCAGTCCGCAGGCTGACGCTCTATCCACTGAGCCAAACCGGTTCCAGCAAAAATATTTTTTTTTACAAAGAAAATAAGGGAGTGGAGCAGCTGGTTTTCCAGGTCACAGACTGCTGGCCAATAGCCAGTCATGATGTCCACGTAGCCGGTCACAGTCAGGGCCAACAGAATGGAAGAGGGAATGGTCGGCAGAACAGAGCGAGCAACGGGCTAGAACGGGAGGGAAGATGAGGAAGTGCCCGGGGACCTCCTACTTGGCAAGCGTCGTTTCCTGAAAGTGTGTGTTGGCCTTCCGTGTGGGATTAGTGCGGGGTCGTGGCGTGTATGCCTTTCTGGCTGTACTAGTAGGTTGCACCTGAGAACTTAGCAAAGCACAGACTCGACGGCCTGCAGAGATTCTCCTAAACCTCGTGGCTCCTAAGTGCAGTTCCATGGCCGGGCTGATCTTGGCCAGTGATGCCGCCTCTGACTCAGGGGCCTCATCTGTACAGTGGGAGTGACTGAGCGCCCTGCCTGCCCAAAGCGTGGTGGGAGGAGCAGCGAGGGAAGCCCGGCAGGTGTTTGGCCCACAGCGCACAGTAGGTGCTGCAGGCCAGCCGCTCCTGCTGGGCTGTGCATCGGCTCTCAGACGTGGGGAAAGGAGACAGGGGCCAGATCCGCCGCCCGTGGGCCTCCCCTGCCAGCCTGGGGGTGAGGAGGGCGGGGGGCGGGGGAGGACAGGGTGTGCAGGGCTCCAGTTTTGCAGCTGGGCCCAGGGACACCCCGGGGAGCCCCAGCGGATGGTTAGCCCCGCACCAAATCCGGCAGGGCCTGGGTGCCAGGTCTGCGGTGCCGTCCGGTGGACCCCTGGTAGGCGGGTCCCTCTGCCTTCCTGGCCCCCAGAACCATCTCTGCCTCATGCCCCTCCCTGAGCGGAGCTGAGAGCTTGGGCTCCAGCAATGGGAAGCCTAGTGGGCGGTCCCCGCCCTGACCTATGACCCGGGCTGGACCAGCATCTCCTCTTGCTGGCGGGTTTGCACCTCTGTGCCTGTGACTATTTCGAACCCTGCAGCCTGGCCCACCTCTGTGACAATAACTACTTCTTCGCTTGCGTGCCCGCCCCCCACTTTTCTTAACGATGCAGGACAGGTCTGTGAAGAAGTGTTAACATCCAAAAAATAAAGAGGGACAGAAACAAATGAAGATGTTGTCAAGGGTGCAGGGAATGGGAAGCCAGCCTCCTGCAAGGGCAGCAGGAAAGACGACACCTGAGACTTACTTTTGGTGGGAGCGGGGAGGGGCAGGAGTGCGGGGCTGGGAGGGGCCAGGGCGGGTGCCAGGGCCATGGAGAGGGACCCTGGGGTGTCTGGGAACTTTCCCGGATCTGGTGGCCGAGAGGAGCAAGGTCACAGGACGCTGTGGGGGGGTGCGCCCCGAGGCTCGGCGACCCCCCCTCCCGGTCCCCCCTCTCCCGTGCAGATGGCCACATTTGCGGGTTAACTGGAACAGCTGGAGACGCATTATTAGTTTCCTGCTGCTCCTTCATATTTGCTGGGATTTTTTTTTTTTAACGGCAACATAATTTACAACTCTCGCGCTGGTGACAGAGTCGGGCGCGCTCTAAATCCGAGTCAGATTTATGCCCGGCCGCTGCTTATCGGCGAATGAAGTCATAATTATTGCTTTGTACCATTAAATAGCATAAATATATAAACTGTTATACAAATTGCAGCCGACGTTGTCTCTGGGGAGCGCTAGACCAAATTTTAATGCCGCGCATTCGTCTGAGATGGCAGTTTCCATGGTATATAATAATGTTGATAAATTTTTCTGTAGCAGGTGACATTTGAAAGCATTAATTTTGATGCTGGAAAAAAAAAAATTTCGAAGGATGCCCGGCCCCGAACTGGGCGGTGTTTCAAGGAGCCGCCCGGTGAGGCCCCGGGTGGGTGGGGTGTCCCTTTAAGAGCACAGAGAAGGGGGGGGGGTGTGCAGAAGGGGGGACATGTGTCACCTCCCCAGGCCCCTTGCACACGAGATCGCCCCCTCCCCGCTCAGCTCCCGGAGGAAGGCGGCGGATCCGTCTTCCATGGCAATGATGATAATTAATTTCAAAAAATTCAAATCGATTCCTTTCTCCCTGAAATGTGAAGTGTGCGAGGGAACGCGGAAGGAGGGCGGAAGGCGCGCCTTCGGCGGGAGGGTCCGTGCCCCAACCTCCTTCCCAATTATGTAAATGCTGCGCCGGGTGGAGAGAATCCCCGTCCTAATTAGGGATGCGGCACCGGCCTCAGCCCTGGCCTCCCTCCTGCAGCCTCATCGTCGGGGCGACGTTCGCCCAAAGCCCGCGACAGCGCCTGGCATTTAGCTGGCATGCCCTGCGAGAGCGGGCGGCCGGAGGGAGGGAGGGCACCCCTTCCGCCCTCAGGAGGGGGCGTGGGGACTGGGATGCTCTGGCTGGGCCCACTGGCCACTCGGGAGCCGACAGAGAGAGAGAGAGAGAGAGAGAGAGAGAGAATGAATTGAGCTGCTAGGGTTCTCCCCTGCCCTGGGCTGGGGTGACTGTCAGTGCCACAGATGAAGGGCCCCCCCACTTGGGAGCCCCACTGGTCTCCACGCACAGAGCCCCCCGCGGCGGACACAGGGGGCAAATGGAAAGCAGCCCTTGTGGTTTGTGGTCCTTGTGGTTTGGGGGTTGTTTGTTCCCTGCCGCTCATGTCCAGCCCGACTGACGGATCCAGGGCTCCGTGGGCTCCCCCAAACGTCATGGTTTCCTTCAGGCTGCTGGGAAACTCGGTCTCCCCCCACCCCCGGAAAGAAGATCAAATACGTGCCCATAGATGTGTGCCCACTGTTGGCGGCGAGAGAGCCGAGGCTCAGAGAAGCAAAGGGTCTTTCCTGAGCTCACAGCGTATCGGCACTGGCAGCCGAGGCCCCTTGTCGCAAATAGGCTCTTTCTTTCCTTTTGCTCCGTCTTTGGAAGTGAATTCTCCTTGACGGGTCACAAGCGCTAGGGCCTCGGAGCACCTGGCAGGTCAGGGTGGGGCCGTGGAGGGTGAGACAGTAGGGACTGGTGGCGACTTCCGGGAAGAGTCCAAAAGCGCTAAAACTCAGCGTCTTGCCCATAGCCTGTCTCCTCGGCATTGAATTCTATGCCCCAGAGAGACCTTCCTTTAGCGGCTACTGTGTATCGCTAGCGGGTGTTTGCTCTCAGCTTTCAATCTGGAACTTTCTGAGGAAGTTCTCTCCCACTGGCTGCCTCTTCCTGTCCCCCAGCTCCCGATAAAGACCTTTCCAGGGAGGACGGGGACTTGCCCTTCGCCTCCTGGTCCGAGGGACCGAGGGACCCTGTGGGCTCTCTGATCCCGCCTCCTCCTCTCACAGACCAGGACTCTGGGCTCAGAGAGGGAAAGCACCTTCCCCAAGGGCACACAGCAGGAGCTTCCTTGGGAAGAGCCACTGTTCAGAGGTGCAGGGAGCAACTGAGAGTGTGGGGGGGGGGGGGGGGGGGGGGGGGGGGNTGTGGGGGGGGCGGGGGGGGGGTGAAGTGGAAAAGAGCCAGCAGGGAATAAATAAAAAGGGACACCCCTAAGCAATGTTGACTTTAAAGAATATATATTTTTTTATTGATTTCAGAGAGGGAGGGAGAGAGAAACATCAATGATGAGAGAGAACCATGGATCGGCTGCCTCCTGCACACCCTGCACTGGGGATGGAGCCCGTAATCCAGGCATGTGTCTTTCACCGGGAATCCAACCATGACCTCCGGGTTCATAGGTCGATGCTCAACCACTGAGCCCCGCCAGCCGGGCTCAATGTTCATTTGTTTTTGCTCAGTCGGAAGTGGACACTTGCTGGGTGCTGGGCAGGAGAATCTGTGCGAGGGGACAGCCGCCTTGTGGGCACAATCGTTTGAGATGCCGAGTGGAGGCTGGTATGCTGGCCTGTTCCCAGTCCTGGGCACTGCGCTCTGCACAGCCTGAAACTGAGTGTTGGATTTACCGGCCTTTCCACCTCTGCTGCCAACAGGAATGAGCGCGGAGCCCTGTGGCCGGGACGCGGGGCTCCATCACTGTCACCCCGGAGAGGCTGCAGGAGCCCACCCTGGCAGGGAGCGGTTAGCACGGTGCCCGGCACAGGGCCCCTGGCCAGTGTGAACCTTGATCAGCCCTCCGTCCCATCTCAGAGCTGGCAGCCGGGGCTGGGCCGTGTCCGCAGGTTTGCGTGGGGGGCAGGCAGGACGGGCCCTCAGCACGGGCAGTGCAGAGGGGAGGAGCAGGGTCCCGTGCAGGCTCAGCCAGGGCCGTGAGCCCTGTGACCTTGGACCAGTTGCTGAACTTCGTTCCGTGTCAGCGTGCTCCTCCGGTCCTGGGACTGGAGAGGGCACGGCCTCGGCATCGCTGGGCTGATGAATGGGGAGCTGTGGGAGCCGTGTGGCTCCAGTTTTCATGTTATTTACCGAGATTTGTTGTGTTTCTCAGTGCTGCCCTGCAGGAAGCAGGAAACGGTGAGGTCAGGCCCGGCATCCCCTTGGCCTGTGTGTCCTGAGCACCGGCACTGCGCTCTGCCCTGGGTTCTCCATCTATACCGCAGCCTGGACGGCAAATGGAACCCCCGGGATGGTTTCTTGGATGCCGCTGCCCCCTTCCCCGGAGAGGCGCCCGCTCCAGGGTCCTGCTGCAGTGCACCTGGCCCACGGGGCCTTTGCCCCGAGAGAACCCTCCTCCAGATCATCTCCACGTGCTCCTGTGAGGAGACCTCCTCCAGGAAGCCGTGGGGATTCACTCATTCACTCAGCCCATATCTGTTGGGCACGCACTAGGCAGCAGACACCTGTGAAGGTGCTCCCCACCTCGCCCTGGGGGCTTCCTTCCCTTCTGGTGTTGTCCTGCCCCCACCCAAGTGTAGAGACACCCCCCACAGCGCTGGGCCTTCCTGCCCGCTGGTACCCACACACCTGGCTCCCCGCCCTCCCCGAGGAGGCAAGAGGCTTTGAAAACTTGATTGAAGCTGACATCCGTCCAGAGAAGTGCACACATCAGGGATCAGGGATCACGGCGTGAGGAGTTTTCTGCCTCCAGACACAGAGGCAGAGCTGAGGGCCCCAGAGGCTCCCAGGTGCCCCTGCGGCCCTGCCCGCCTCAAGGGCACGTGCTGCCCTCACACCGGGGCCTCAGGGGGTTTGGTCCCTGGAGGTGATTTAAAGGTGGGGAAAGGGTCTCATTTGTCCTGGGCCTCCTGGACCGCCCTGTCCAGTACCTGGCATGTGTGAATAAATAAGCGGACGGATGGACGGATGGATGGATGGATGGATGGATGGACGGACAGACAGACAGATGGATGGAGAGATGGATGGATGGATGGACAGACAGACGGATGGATGAACGGACAGGCGGATGTGTCAGATGATGCCCGGACAAGAATGATGATGGTGTTACGTTAATAATGGCCGACAGTGGCTGCCTCCTCTCTGCCTGTCTAATCAGGGTTTCACCGGCTGCCTCGTCGGCTCCTGCTGCGATTCCGAGAGGTCAGCCGCCCGCCCAAGGTCATCCAGCCGGGAGTGGCGGTCGCTATGACCCGGGTCCGCCCACCCGCGTCTGGAGCCAGCACTCTGAGCCCGGCGTCCCGCTGGTTTCCAGCCCTGGGCAGTCTTTCCTCCGTGGGGCCAGCTGGACACGGGCTCAGCGGGCGACGGAGCCGAGCTCTGCTCGGCAGGCGCGCTGCCCGCTCCTCGCACCCCCGCCCCCCTGCCGGGCGCCCCCTCCTCCCGGGCCCCATGGAGCCCTCTGTGTGTCTCTCGGAAGGACAGGGCATATTTCTTCCCAACCCTCCCCAGGCCCAGCCCGCGCTGGAGGGCTTCATCATTATGCAAATTAGCTGGATCGGATCTGCTCCCGCAGAGGACTGGGGGGGTTGGCAGGGGGGCGGCAGAAGGACGGATTGAGCCTCGAGTAGGCCCTGGACGGGTGGGGGTGGGGAGAAGGGTGGGCATGGAGACCGGGCTGGTGCCAATGATCTGCCACCCCTGGGGAGGCTGCGGGACGGGGGAACTGGGGACAGGTGCTGGGGGGCAGGGGGGCGGGCTCAGGCTCCCGGCGTGGCTGCCAAGGATGGGGCCGGAGACAGACCTTCCTCTTGGATTCGCTCTTTGTGTGCCGAGCCCCTGTATGATTCATCAGTGAGGAAGCATCGGCGGAGGGTGATTTGTTTCTAACAAGCGTATGAAATACTGGCGTCGTTTGTGGGCTCATTGCGGTGCTGATTGTAAACACTCCCCCATGCCCACTCCTTTCTGTCAAATTAGCATCCAAAATGCAGATCCTGGGTCTTCGCAGCTTTCTGCCGCCTCTCCCGGAGCTGGCGGGACCGCAAGAGAAGGGGTGGTGATAGGACCCCGGCCTTGGACGGATGGGAGCGTTGAGGACTCCCAGACTCGAGGGGTGAGGGGTGGCCCCTTGCTGGGCGCCGCCCCCCCACCCCCTCAGGCGGGGCTGGAGGCCCTGGGAGCCCAGCTGCTCCCCCTGCCTCTCTCCCTGCCAAACCTCCTGCCCAGCTCCTCCAGCCCCAGAGCCTGTCAGCCTCAGTCTCACCCGGGCGCAGACCTGGGCAGGTGGCAGCTGGCCTGGGAGCCTTGGAGCCGCCGCCTTCCCGGGTCCCGCCCGCTCTGACCCAGCGGAGGCAGGAGGCAGGGTTGCTCAGGACGTCTGAGTGTCTGGGGGCTGCCACACACCAGCTCCCCTCTGCTCTCTCCTTCGCCCCACACCGCCCGGCCTCTGGCGTTGTGGCTCTGAGTTACACCGGGCAGGCCCCTTCTCTGTGGGGCAGGGGCCTGGACATCCCCCCTGCCGTGGCCCGGCGCCTGAGAAGTCCCATAAGAGGTGGGTAAGCAGCCCGAGGATGCTCCTGGCCCCACCCAGACTCAGAGCTGGACCCTGGGCTGGGAGTTTCCCTCCAGGCCTCCGTCTCCTCGTCTGTGAAGTGGGGAGAGAGTCGTGGTGGTGACGCAGGTCTTTCCGGAACACCTTCCCAGCCACGCGTGGGAGCCGGCGAGAGCCCAGCAGGGGCACCAGGCTCTCAGGTGCGGATGCGTCTCATACAACTCGGTCCTGCCTTAGGCGGCACAGAGCATTGGTGGTGCCGGGCCCAGGGAGCAGGGTCAGAGGGGAGGGCATGGGGAATGGCCACGTCCGGGCTGAGCCCGAGGTCTGCTCGCGTGCAGTATCAGTCACGACAGGACCGTCCCGGGTCTACCCGAGACTCCCGCAAAGCGCGTTCTGTGTGGGCACTTGCGTGGGCACAGGCCGGTCGCCGTCTGGCTCATCGATGCGTTGCTGCGGCTCATTTAAAAAATGCCCGGCCGGCGTGGCTCAGTGGCTGAGCATCGACCTATGAACCAGGAGGTCACGGTTTCATTCCTGGTCAGGGCACATGCCGGGGTTGCGGGCTCCATCCCCAGTGGGGGGCGTGCAGGAGGCAGCCGGTCCATGATTCTTTCTCATCATTGATGTTTCTATCTCTTTCTCCCTTCCTCTCTGAAGTCAATACACATATATCTTAAAAAAAGATCTGGCGGGGGTGGGGGATGACGTCAGCCAGAGGAAAGCCCTGGTAGAGGGAGCGGGGGGCGACAGGAGGGTTGCGGCCTGCCTGTCACGTTCACTGTTGGAGCCGTTGACTGAGGATGGTTGGCGTGGTGGGTTTTCCCGCAGTCGCCTTGCTGTGGGAAACCTGAAGGTCGAGACATCGTCCGGGGGCGTCGGCGTGTTAAGGACTGAGGACGGACAGGCTGCCTGTGTTCACAGGGCCCGGGGCGGGGTGTGTGTGTGGCAGATCTTCCTGTTCAGAGGGGCCTGGTCTCGTGCAGGTGAGGGCCTGTCAAGAGACAGGGACCGTCTTCACTCGGGTGTGTCAGGCCCCTGAGCCCCAGTTCTAGAGGTTTGGAGGCAGAGAAGCCCTCACCTCTTTAGGGCTCCAAGTCCCCCTCCTGACCCAGTGGAGGCCCGCGGTCCGTAGGCTTGACTTGCCACCCACTGCATTCCCCTCTCTCTGTCCAGCAGGGGGCCGAGGGGGGCCCCTCCCGCCTCTCGGTGACGTGTCCAGGCCTTGATGGTGACTTCTCTCTCTCTCTCTCGCTCTCTCTCTCTCTCTCTCTCTCTCTCGTTAATCCTTACCTGAGAATAGTTTTTCATTGATTCTTAGGGAGAGTGGAAGAGAGAGGGAAAGACAGAGAGAAAATCCATGTGAGAGAAACACATCAATTGGTTGCCTCCTGAACGTGCCCCAACCAGGACCCAGGCCAGGGAGGAGCCTGTAACCGAGGTATGTGCCCTTGACTGGAATCGAACCCGGGACCCTTCGGTCCTCAGGCCGACGCTCTATCCACTGAGCCACACTGGCCAGGGTGTGGCTTCTCTTTTGCCAGCTCATCTAGGCACCATGTCCCAAATTCCCAGACGTCACATGCCTAGGGGCCCAGGACGGGCGGTCGCCGTGAGAAGTTCGTAGGCGGGGCCCCCTACAAAGGCGGCGCATTTTCTCAGACCACCTGGGGCTGCTGGCTCCCTGGGCTGGGTTCCCTGGCAGCGGGCGAGCGGATCGGGGTGCCTGGAGGAGCCCCCTCCCTCCACGCCCGTCCAGCGGGGCCGCCTCTGTTGGAGGTCCTTAGGGCACTGGGCCCGGCCATGAGGGAGGCCTGGGCGGGCGGCAGGTGAACCTGAGTCACGCCCGCGTCTCAGGCCCCGCTTTGACCTGCAGGGAGATCCCGCTGAGTTTCAGGAGTGGGACTCAGAGAAGATACACACACACACACACACACACACACACACACACACACACACAGGGGACTTTGGTCCTGGGGACACCTGAGGGGTGAGGGAAGCAGGGAGCTGCCACCAGCCATGGTTGGATGGGAGGGTTTGAAGTCGGATCCGAGTTCTGCTGTTGCAAATGTGGGAGTGGCCGGAGGTGGAAGGGCGTCCAGACGGGGAAAGTGACAGAGGCACTGACAGAGGGACGTCACGTCGGCCCAGGACCTGCCACGGCAGGTGCTCCCTAAACCCGGGCTGTGGTGCTTCTCAGGGCGGAGTCGCGGCCGGGATCACAGCAGCAGAGTCTGGTGACAGAGTGGCGGGGGTGGCAGCACCGCGATCAGATTTAATCTCCTTGCTCTCTCGCGCCCTCCGTTCAACAGCCCCTGAGGGCCATCTCCCTCCCCACTTCGCGGAAGAGGACACTGAGGCCTGGAGGGCAGTGCCCGCCCCGTGTCTGCTCTGAGTCTGGGTGGAGCCTGAGCATCCCCCGCTGCCTCCTTCTCAGCCACGTCTCCTCCTTCCAGAGGAGCTCCTCTTGTTGGAACAGGGTGCGGGGGGGGGGGGGGCGGGGTGGGGGGGGCATCAGCCGAGCTGTCCTGTTTGCTGTGACGGGAAACCTCCAGGGGCCTTTACCGGCCTTGTCCTCAGGCTTAGCTGACCCCCAGCTAAGATCCATCTGACGGGCTCCTGGGAGCAGGTGGTCCGAGGAGCCATCTGGAGCCTTCTGATTGCAGTTTCGGGGGAGGGAGCAGAGTCCTGGGACTCAGAGAGCGGCGTCCTGGACCCGGCCCCGGCCAGATGGCCGGTCTTGCCGTGGGAACCCCGGGGCGCGGGCGGCAGTGGCTGAGCCAGCCAGGCCTCCCCCCAGGAGGGAGGTTGTCCCCCCTCTCGGCCCTCCTTCCTCAAGCCCCATCTTGACACTTCCCCCAGGTGTGCAGAGCGATGCCCACCTGCCTGGGAACGGGACTCAGGTAGGGAGAGACTGGCCCAACCCGGGAACAAAGCTAGGCAGCCCAGGGACCAGGCCAGGCAGCCCAGGGACCAGGCCAGGCAGCCCAGGGACCAGGCCAGGCAGCCCAGGGACCAGGCCAGGCCTGGGCACAGGCGGAGGGGAGGACTCGGGGTCCCTATTGGGTGCAGTGTCACTGGATGCTGGAGGGCAGGAGGGCCCAGTGCTCCTGGCAAGAATGAGTAGAGGGGCGCAGGGGTGGGCAACCCTTTCCATGGTGGGCACAGCAACGTCGCGCTGCCATCGCGGCGTTTGGCCACCGCTTCCCCCTTCCGGTCGGCGGTCTCCGTGCAGACCTGCGACGCAGCAGGGGGATGGCTGGTGGGTACCTGAGTAAAGAAGTCTGACTAGTTTTCTTTCTGATATGTGACCGGATTATTTTCCAGTTGATTTCAAGCCTTGGCCCCAAGTGGCCCACAGATCAAAAAAAGATAAGGGTCAGTTACAAGGTTGAGCTCATTCTCCGTTGCCATGGCAACCGACCTCAGGCCCCCCCCGCCCCCCCATTGGAGGACTACACCCAGCTCCCCAGGTGATGCTGTGACTGTCCACGCCATCAATCCCACGCCTTTCAAGATGCAGGCCGCCTAATTGTCAGGGCTCCGCGCGAAGGAGGCTCCGTCCCGTGGGGCCCGGAGCGGGCTGCCCCAGCTCATTTATAAGCCTCCGTGAGACGCAGGGGACCGAGATGGGTCCCTCCTGGCCAGCGGGGCCGGGGAAGGGGCCCCACCGGGGAGGCAGGAGGGCACAGCCTGTCTTTCAGGATTAATTAGGGAAGTGGGGGTGCCGTGCTGGGGCCCGGGGGATGCCCCACGCCTCTATCCCCGGGTCTCCAGCAGCCCCCTCCGCAGGCCCCGACGCCACCCACCCAGTCGGGATAACAGGAGCGTGTCTCCCGCTCTCGGGCTGTTTCTCAGCCTCCGGGGGTGTGGGCTCTAGAAAACTTGTACCTTTTTGGAGATCGTAGCGTGCGCACTCGGTGAAAGCTGTGTGATGGCTCTGAGCACACACGGCAGGGTTCCAGACGGGCCCGTGTCCCCTGAGCACTTGGTGGAGCTCAGCGCCGCCCAGACCCGAACGCACGCCCATCTGGGCCCTTTCTTGCTCGCTCTCGGGCCTGGGTGCAGCCTGAGATTCTGCATTTCCAACCAGCTCCCCAGGGCTCCTGTCTGGGGACCCCACTGCCCACCCCGGCTGGAGCTGCTTGAGGGCAGCCGGGATGGGGGGCGGGGGATCCCAAGATCAGCCCTTGTCCCCACACACGCGCCCGATTCCCGCCTGGCCTCTGGTGAGGACGGCCCCGCAGGCCGTGTTGTCTCGGTTGCCCTTTGTCAACTCCAAGCCCAAATGCCACCCTGCCCCGCCCTCAGCTCACCTGGGTTCATTTCCTGGTGGTATTTGAGGACAAATGAATAGATCAGCAGCCTGACCTGCGGTCCCATAGCATTCTCTGCCTCTTCTCTCTCTGCCCGAAGGTCTTTGTTCCTTAGAACAAAGGGCCGAGCCTCCCCCCACCCCCGTCGGCCCAGATCTCTGCACCTGTTTATGGTCCCTTATTTGTTGGGGTGGTATCAGAGGGGCATCTCCCATGGTCCCCTCTTACCCCCAAGTTTCCCTGGATGAATGCCCGGCCCTGTGCCCCGTGTTCCTTATCTCCACCTCTCCGGTGTGTGTCTGAGCCCGGGCTTTGGGCCTGGTAGGTCTTTGCCCACCGGATATTTGGGGTGGGCGTGGGCTTAGCCCCCGGGGCTGTGGAGTTGAAGGGTGGTAGCGTTCGTTCCCTGAGCTGGTGACGGAGGCAGCCCATGGTGGCCGGGACTGTCCACGCAGTCAGGGGTCGGGCTGCCTCCTCCCCTCACCCGGATAGCTCCAGCCCTACTGTCCGTCGGAGCTGTGGCCGGCCAGCGCGCCTGTCCACCCGCCTCACCTGTAGTTTTTGAATGATCCAGGTGACCAAGGAGCAGGGGTGGCCCTGCCTGTCCACGCTTCCTGCCTGGTTGGCAGGCGAGCAAGACCCTTCACGCCCCTGCTCCTGGAGCTGGCCAAGATGCACGTCCTAAAGGCAGCAGATGCTGGTACCAGCCCCCACTTCTGGGGACTGGTGTGTGGTACCCCGTGTTTACCAGCACCCTTCCCCCACGTTCCAAGCATCCTACTCAGCGCTTTACACAAATCATCCACTGCCTGTTTATTGAGTGCCTACTATGTGCCAGGTTCTCTCCTAGGTACTGAGGATGTAGCAATGAGCAACATAGCCCTCGTGGAGTGTATGTGAGTGTGTGTGTCTGTGTGTGTGAGAGAGAGAGAGAGAGAGAGAGAGAGAATTGGTTAAAAAAACAATCAACTCTGTAATATACCAGGGGGTTGCCAGCACTATGAAGGAAATTAAAGTTGGTTGAGTGGCTGGAAAGGATGGGGTGTGTGCCGTGTTAGCGGGGTGTCTGCAGCATTCTCTTGGAGGAAGTCTCCTTTGAGCAGACACTTGAGTGAAGGAGGGGAGGAGGAGACGTCCTGGGGCAGAGCAGCCAGCCAGCAGGAACCGTTGACGCCCAGAGAGGTTGAGTAACTTACCCAAGCACACACAGCAAGCGAGCGATGCAACCTAACTTTGCGTCCTTCATCGCCGCTCCCTGCACGGAGGAGGCCAGTGAGGCCCCTGTCCGCATCACCAACAGCCAGTCCCTGGTTCTCGGCCAGAGGGGGACACGCATTAAGGACACCACTCTTGGGTCAGCTTCCCTCGTGGGGCCCCGGCTTAGAGGAGGGCCCAGTCACGGGTGCGCGAGAGCTGGGGAACAATGCCCTGCCCACGGCCCGCAGCCCGCCGCCCCTCCCTCCCGGCAGCAAATTACGGCCTCCGAGAGCCGCCCAGGCCTGCCTTTGACCTCGGCGGGGCTCACCTGCGCTCCACCTTCAGGTTCTGGCAATCAGCTCTCTCTCCTCCCGGCTTCCCCCAAGTCCCGTATGGAAATAAGTGCGTGTCTGCCAGGGATCAAATGCTTGCGCAGACAAAAGTCGGCACGGATGACGGCGCAGGGACTGTCATCGCCGCACAGCACTGCCCCACAAAGCCCGCGCCTCTCTCGGCTGACATAGTTTCAGCCTGAAAGGTGCCAGCAGGCCGACTTGGTTTTAAGCAAAAGCACAGCCTATTATTATTATTATTATTATTATTTTTTTTTTTTGAGAAATGAAGTGTAAAATTAACACTTATAATTCCTGAGCAGAGTTGAGAGACACACACACTCTGGGATGTTCGGGCTGGCTGGGTTTGGTAGTGATGATTTTTTTTTTTTAATTTTTAAAAATCATAATAGCCCAGCCGGCGTGGCTCAGTGGTTGAGCGGCGACCTATGCACCAGGAAGTCACGGTTCGATTCCCGGTCAGGGCACAGGCCTGGGTTGCAGGCTCTATCCCCAGTGTGGGGGGTGCAGAAGGCAGCTGATCGATGCTTCTCTCTCATTGTTGATGTTTCTATCTCTCTCTCCCTCTCCCTTCCTCTCTGAAATCAATAAAAATATATTTTAAAAAAATCATAATAACTCAATAGACTGCTGGCGCCAACCCCCACTTCTGGGGACCGGGAGGCAAGTAGGGGCGCAGGGAGCTGGCGGAATCTGCATTGCACGTGAGTCGGGCTGCATAACCCACTTGAGTTGTACGTGTGGGTCTCACTTGCAGATGCCTGTCCTGTGCTAATAAAACAAACAAAAGGAATAGAAAGAAGAGGTCTTCCCTCGCAGAATCCTGCGCCCGGGTTCCCAGGCAGCCTTGCCTTTCTGCACCAGGTCCCCCGAGGGCTGTGCGCTCTCAGAGCTCTGGAGAGTCATTCTTGAGGGGGCTGCTGTCTTTGGACCCTGAGACTTGGGACAGAATGAGAGGTTGTCAACGTGGCGGGGTGGAGATGACGGAGGAGGTGAAGTCTGTCAGCATCCTCGGCTGGCCCACCTGGTCACCTCGGTCTGACCCACCTGGTCACCTCGGGCTGGCCCACCTGGTCACAGGTGCGCAGAGGAGTGCCGCCCTCTCACCTAGGTCTGGCTCACCTGGTCACCTCGGGCTGGCCCACCTGGTCACAGGTGCGCAGAGGAGTGCCGCCCTCTAACTAGGTGCCCCCACACATTTTCCTGGGTGGTTTCCTGGGCAGAGGTGCACATAACGGACACCCCACGGAGCACCTCCCACCCCCTCGGTGGGGATAGGGCCTCCTTCTTCAGAAAGATTTGCAGACCAGATGGGCTGCCCTGAACGCAGCGCTTCCCAGGCGGAGGGACCCTCAGGCGTTGCTGTTTGCACCTGCCTTTGACGTCTTGCTGCCTTTATTTTCCCTCTCCCATCTCCCCATTTTCGGCACTTTGGGGAGAAGGAGGAACGTGGATCCAATTAGCCCAGAAACTCCCATCCACGCTGATATGGGGCTGTGATCTGTTGCAGTGGCAGCTGCCTGGCTGTGGAACTGCACAGCCTTGGCTGCCTGACTGGGCGCGTATTTATGAATGTGGGTGCGGCGTAGCTGCGTCTATAAATCAGGGGGACCCGCTGACGAATCGCTCGGCACTCAGAGGATGGAAAGAGGCTGTCGGTCCCGATACCCCGGATTATAAACTGCAGGAGCCTTCTTTGTCCTCCTGGTGCTTATGTGTCAGACGGGCACGGCTCCGTTCACGCCAAGTGGCTGAAGGCCTCGCTCGGCAGAGCAGTAAATCCTCCTTCGCCATCTCAGTCTGGCCGGAGGCCTCTGGCGGGTAGGGGAGAGGGCCCGCCCAGGGCATCTCTCCTCTGTGAGTATTTCCTGGTGGGACTTGATATTTCGGGGCTCTGAGGAGGGGAAGACAGCATCTGTGCCCCTCACCCCGTTGCCAGGGTCAGAAAGATTCATCGGATATGGTGAGATGAATCCAGGGTCACTCTGCTCAGCCAGGGGCAGCTGTGTGTGCTGGCATAGTCCGGGGAGGCTGCCTGGAGGAGGTGTCCAGGTGGGACACACACGGTTGGGGAAGGATTCAGAGCAACCCCTCTCGCCATCCCCCCCAAGGCTGTACTAACTCAGGATGCGGTCAGATTCTCTGAGCCCATTTTTCTTTTCTGGAAATGTGTTTTTCCCAGCCGGCAGGGTGAATTCTGAGGTCCAGCTTATGTTATAAACGGTCATAGAGTCCTCCCTACAATGTCTTTTTCACACACTCTCTGCCTCGTTAATGTCCAAGAGGCGTCCCCATTCTGATAGGAAGGCCATGCGCAAGGGTGCTCTCTCCCATTCATTCTTCATTCCTTGAATCCATACTTTATGCCAGGCACTGAGAAGCATGGTTTGTGGGGCAGGGGTTACGCTGGGGGGGTCTCTGAGGCAGCCCCCACATTGGAGGCCATCTCTAATTACGGTGAAGTCTCCCCGAGGGAAGAGGAGGACGTGCATGGGGCCTGTGCGTGCTGAGCCCGCCCCGTGTCCCTGAACTTGTCAATGAATTCTTTTCCGCCAGGATCCGTAGAAGAGCTGCCGGAATCTCTGCCGGGTGCATGTGGCCTAGTTGCCAGGGCTCCAGGGGCAGGACAAACACCCGGTAGATGCCGCCAGTGGGCTATGTGGGGCAGGCCCACTGGCACGCCCACGTGTGCGTGCGCCTCTGCGGCAGGGTGCCCGGCCGGGGGGACGCCTGCTGTCGCTGCCAGCCCCTGCCAGGGCCCGGGGACCTGGGGGCTGGCTGAGAGCCCCAGCCCATCTGTGTTTGCGTCTTGCCACCGGCAGAGCCCCTCTGCTACCGAATTCTTGCCTTTGCGGGCAAATCAGAGCACCTGGCGCCCGTGGTGAGGCTGGGCCCCCGGGAGCCCGAGGGGAGCCCGCGTCCTTGGCTGTCCCAGATAATGTTCTCAGATACGCGGAGCTGGCGGCAAGCACTTATTGAGCAATTGCTGTGTGCGGGGGCGGGTCGAAACCCCTTCTCTGCCCGGCCGGTGTGGCTCAGTGGTTGAGTGCCGTCCCAGGCACCAGGAGGTCGCCGGTTCGATTCCCAGTCAGGACACATGCCTGGGTTTCGGGCTCGATCCTCAGCAGGAGTCAGCCAATGGGCGTTTCTCTCTCATCAATGTTTCTATTTCTCTCTCTTCCTCACTCTGAAATCGAGTATAAAAAATTGAAAACAAAAACAACCCTTTTCTTCGTAATTATTAATGTTATTAGCTTAATTAATCCTCACATCAACTAGAAGAGGAAGGCTGTTTTTGGATGGCGGTAACTTAAAAAAAAAAAACTTGCCCTGACCGGTTTGGCTCAGTGGATAGAGCGTCGGCCTGCAGACTGAGAGGTCCCAGGTTCGATTCCGGTCGGGGGCATGTGCCTTGGCTGCGGGCACATCCCCAGTGGGAGGTGTGCGGGAGGCGGCTGATCGGTGTTTCTCTCTCGTTGATGTTTCTGACTCTCTATCCCTCTCCCTTCCGCTCTGTGAAAAATCAATAATATATATATATATTTTTTTAAAAAAGAAGACTTTATTTTGGGGTCACACTGGTCAGAAGACCACTGGGCCACTGTGGTCCCAGGTGCCAGCCCCTCCCTTCCTCATAGCCCGTGGGGGCAGGGCCTGGGTGGCCCTTATTCGCCAGCAGGAACTGAGGTTTGGAGAAGCCAGGATTTGAACTCTGCCCAGCAGATTCTGGGCTGGGCTGCGAGGCCTGGGCTCTGGGCGTGGGCGTGACGTGACGCGGGTGCTCAGGGCACCGCCTCTTCCCTGGGAGCCTTTGGGTGGATGTTTGGGGTCTCCGCAGCTCCCAGGTGGGGAGATGGAGCGAGGTTCGCATCTGGAAGCTGGACAGGGTGCCTGCCATTGTGTGGGAGCCACAGGGTGGGCCACCTACTAAAAACATAACACAGAGCACCTCATTGCCTGTGTTTTTGTGCGATGCCTTCCGGTGGCTGCCCGTCCCTCTGAGACAGTGGTTCTCAACCTTCCTAATGCCGCGACCCTTTCATACAGTTCCTCATGTGGTGGTGACCCCCAACCATAAAATTATTTTCGTTGCTGCTTCATAACTGTAATGTTGCTACTGTTATGAATCGTCATGTAAATATCTGATATGCAGGATGTATTTTCATTGTTACAAATTGAACATAATTAAAGCATAGTGATTAATCACAAAAACAGTATGTACTTATGTATGTGTTTTCCGATGGTCTTAGGCGACCCCTGTGAAAGGGTCGTTCGACCTCCAAAGGGGTCGCGACCCACAGGCTGAGAACCGCTGCTCTGAGAGGAAAATCCCAAAGTCCCCTGGTGGCCAGAGGCCCTTTGCAGTGCGCGTCCATGTGCCCCTCGGCCCTCACCCCCGCCCTGCCCCAGCCCCGGCCCCCGGCACAGGCTCACCCCAGAACTCCTGCTCCGACCCACCGGGAGGACTCCCATGTTCCCACGGCACCTCTCATTGCCGTTACTGTTAATCATCCTTGTGTATGATCCGTTTGCCTCACCACTAGAATGGGGGACAGCACCCCCCCCCCAATCCCCAGCTCAAGGCGCCTGGCACATAGTCCATGCTCAGTAAATATTCTATTGGATTGTTAAAGTCCTGCTGGACCCCATCCTGGGGCTCTCTCCATGTGACACGGTCTGGGGTTCAGGCCTTGGAGGTGGCCTGTGCGGCCTCCCGCTGGACCTGCAGGACAAATCCCAGCAAATGGCGCCCCCAAGTGCCAGCTCTTTGGGGCCGGTCCCCTGGGGTCCGTAAGCTGGGGGTGGCTGGGCTGTCTGGGGCTGGGACAGGGATCGGCATCCGCAGCCCCACACCAGCCCGGGTTCTGGGGATCGGGGGCAGGGCCGTGGCGTGCGGGGGTGGCTCTGCAGGGAGGGGCGTGGCTCTGCAGGGAGGGGCGTGGCGTGGCTCTGCAGGGAGGGGTGTGGCGTGGCTCTGCAGGGAGGGGTGTGGCTCTGCAGGGAGGGGTGTGGCGTGGCTCTGCAGCGAGGGACGAGGCTNGGGAGGGGCGTGGCTCTGCAGGGAGGGGTGTGGCGTGGCTCTGCAGGGAGGGGCGTGGCTCTGCAGGGAGGGGTGTGGCTCTGCAGGGAGGGGTGTGGCATGGCGTGGGCATGGCTCTACAAGGGGCGTGGCTCTGCGGGGAGAGGTGTGGCGTGGTGTGGGGTACCTCTGCACGGAGGGGCGTGGCTCTGCAGGGAGGGCCGTGGCGTGGGGTGGCGTGCAGGTCACTGACATCCGCTTCCTTGCAGAGGAAGGCATCAACCACGAGTGTAAGCTGTGCAACCAGATGTTCGACTCCCCGGCCAAGCTGCTCTGCCACCTCATCGAGCACAGCTTTGAGGGCATGGGCGGCACCTTCAAGTGCCCCGTGTGCTTCACAGGTAAGGGCCACACCGAGCGCGTGCGGAGAGGGAGGGAACCCCAGCAGAGGCGTCGGCCTGTTAGGGACCCTGGGCTCCTGGGGCGGCCACGAGGGACCCCCAGCCCCGCTGGCGTGCGGACCTGCCCCGTGGCCCTGCCCCCTGCTCTGTGCCTCTCCTGGGAGGCCGGTGGGTGGCTGCCTCCCTGGCCCTCCCCTCAGCCCTGCTCTCAGCTGCGGCGAGTCCTCGCTGGCCCAGCCTCGCCCTCCGATTTGGAGGCATAGGCTCCAGCCTCGCCTCCGTGACCTTGTGCTCTTGACCTTGCGCTCTGTCCAGCAGCAGTGGCTCTCCTGGCTGCGCCTCCTCCCCGCCCAGCTCAGCCCGTGTTCCCTCCATGCTCCGGGCTGGAGAGGTCAAGGGCAGCTCTGCCGGTCAAGCCCCCAGGCTGGCTGCTGGCCCAGGCAAGCGGCTGTCCATCCCAGCCCCAGGCCGGTCACGGGGGCTCTACCGGCCCCCCTTCTGCTGCCCAGATGGCAGCCGGTGTGCGCCGGGGAGCCTGGCCTCCCCCTGCCTCCCCCAACATCTGCCGTCTGCCAGGCAGGAAGCCCACCCTGGGGAGGACGCCTGGCGGGGGGCACCTCTGAAGTGCTCACCTCCCAGACACACAGCTGCTTCAGGGCCGCCTCCTGCTGCCCACGCCTGGGCTCCCGCCACCGGGAAGTGTGTGGGTGACCCGCCTGGTGACAGGCCCGAGGAAAGGGCTCAGCCATGGGAACGCCCCCACCCTCACACCCTCGGGTCTTCCGCCCCCTCCATCTAGGAGCCCCGCCCCTCTGTTCCATCACGCTCTGTGGGCTGGGGTGGGGGCTGGCTCCGAGGGGCCCCAGGTCCGCTGGTCCAGGACACGGGGCCTCTGTGTGGGGATCAGGATGCTAACAACCCTCAGCAACAAGCATAGCCATCCGTGTATCCAGCCCCGTCCTGTCCCAGGCGCCGCGCTAAGGCTGTTAAACTCGTCTTGGCCCTGCCACCCGCCAGCCGTGGGGCCTGGGACGCGTCACTGAACATTCCCAGTGCCTCAGTTTTCCCTTCTGTAAAATGGGACAGCGGCAGCGCCAGCCTTACGGGCCTGCGCTCTGGTCCAGGAGCCCACGCGTGGCAGGCGCCTGGCGGGTGACGGCATTCACCGGCCTCATTGCGCGCCAGGCCATCTTTGAAGCATTTTTTCAGCTAATCCAGGTGAGCCTCCCAGATGCTCCGTGAGCTACACCCTTTAAAGGCCCCCATTTTTCAGACGAGGACACGGAGCCCAGAGAGGTTAAGTGACTTGCCCAAGGTTGCACAGCCCGTAGGCGGCAGAGCTCAGCTTCCTTGGTGTGAGCCCCAGTCGGCCGGCCGTGTCCAGGTTGGGCCTGTGAGTGGCGCGGGTGGCCCTCGGGGCCTAGGGCTGGTGTCCCCGCCCTGCGCTGACGCCCTGTCCCTGTGCAGTCTTCGTCCAGGCCAACAAGCTGCAGCAGCACATCTTCGCGGTGCACGGGCAGGAGGACAAAATCTACGACTGCTCGCAGTGCCCCCAGAAGTTCTTCTTCCAGACCGAGCTGCAGGTCAGTGCCCGGGCCCGCGCCCACACCCCGCGGGCGGGCGCTCTTCGGGGCCCCCCGCCCGCACTGAGGGTCTTGGGGTGCAGCGGGGATGGTGGGGTCTGGTACTCAGCACCCCCGACGGGAAAAGCTCCAGGCGGCCAGACGGGGCTTGTGGGCGTGGAGCTGGCGGTGGTCCTCCTGGCCGGCCGGCCGGCGTGCGGGGTGGGCTCGGCCTCTGCTGGTTTCAAATGGGGAAGGAGGTCCTCCGCTCTGTGCCAGAAGGAGGGGAGTGCTGGCTTTCGTCCTCACCGCCCTGGCCTGCAGGATGTGTCTGCCCATGAGAAACCGCCCTCCCCCACCCTCGGACACCCCCCCACGCTGGCCCCGCGCTCAGCAGTCCGCCCACCTGGACGATGGCCCACGGCTGTGCCAGGGCCCCCTCGCCTGTGGAGTGAGGCCACCACAACCCGAGCGGAGTCAGAACGCTGCCTGGCACGTGGTGTCCTGGGTGGGAGGGGCACAGCGGTGTGGCCTGTGGCAGGGCAGCCCCCTCTCTCGGCGCTGCGGCCGTCACCGAGCCGAGCCTGGCCGTCCTGTCTGTGCGGCCCGTGGTGGTTGTCACCCAGATGAGAACAGGCCCATGGAGGGCGCCGAGGGAGGTGGGGAGGTGACCGTCGGGGGGCGGGGGTGTCACCGTCTGGTGGTCAGGGCCTCGCTCCCGCCGGCTGCCCTCTGACCCGGGCGGGTTGCTGGAGAGCCTGTTTCTTTCCTCTCTGAGCCCCTGTGAGTCTGCGTGTCGCTAACACCGCCGTCACCTGATCACAGTGTGGATGGAGTTATGAGCCCAATTACACCAAGAGGGGGTGTCACTTCCAAACCGACCCCCGCAAGTCAGGGACCCCGCCCCACGGCCCACCACTGACTCCCCATGGATCCAAACCTGAGCGTGTGCCTCTGGGCGGGGGACGGTGGGGGGACGGCCCGCTGCCCCCACTGTCATGTGACCGTAGGGAGCACAGTGTCAGTGCCCGGTGGGCGGGCCGTCTGGGAGCCTCCTTACTCCTGCACGGGCTCTGCGTGGCCTCACCCACCTCCCACCGGCCTGGCCCGGCTGCCAAAATAGGCCCCGGGTCCCCAGACACCTGAGCTTTCCACAGCCAGCACGCAGGCCGCTAAACCCAGGAGCGCAGAACCTATGATTTCCTTTTAAGCCTGGGATTCGCCTTGTCCCGGAAGCCAGGAGTGGGAGGCGGCCCTCCCCCGCGGCTCCTGGGTCTGTCCCAGACACACTTCCCAGTCCACCTTCTTATTTATTTATTTTTTATCTAAATTTTATTTATTTATTTATTCATTTATTTTTATTTATTGCTAATCCTCACCCAATAATGGATATTTTCCCATTGATTTTTTTTTTTAGAGAGAGTGAAAGGGAAGGGGAGAGACAGAGAAAGAGAAAGATGGATGTGAGAGAGACACATCGATTGGTTGCCTCCCGTACGCTCCCTGAGCAGGGCTGGGATCGGGCCTGAAACTGAGGTTCGTGCCCTTGACCGGAATCGAGCGCGGAATCCTTCAGTCCATGGGCCAGCGCTCTATCCAGTGAGTCACACCAGCTAGGGCCCCCAGTTCACCTTTCTTGAGCTTCGTGGGCACCGCGGTGCCAGGCCCACTTCGCCAGCGGAGCGTGGAGCTATGGCCTCCGTCCCATCTGGCTTCGGCCACGCCTCCCAGGCTACCGAGGGCCCCAGGCCCCAGGACGGTCCCCGGGAGCCTCGGGTTCCTGGGTCACCCCGTCAGCCTTTACGACAGATCCTCAAGTGCCGAGAACCTCGCTAAATTATAGCCTTAACGAGTCCCTATTTTCTGCAATTACTGATTTTAATTACAGATCGTTTAAATGGGGAAGTGTTGTCGCAACGCCAAATCTATGCAAATAATGGCTTTCGTTAAGTGGTTCAAACAGCAATTTTCTGGGTTTTTGAGAGGAGGGTTTTCCAGCCGGGGGAGTGTTCGTCGCCATCTCGCTGAAGTCGGGGCCGGCAGGCAGGGTGGCTTCCCTTGCTGACACGGGGTTAGGTGTGCAGCCGGAGCACGGCCTGGCCCCCAGGCCTCGCCTGGCCGTGTGTCGCTGAGGTCCTTGGGGATTCCGGGAAGCTACTGTTTGTGACTCGGGGCCGAGAGGTCTTGAGAAGACGCGGGGACTGCGACTGTTCTCCCTGTCGGACTGGGAATACCGCTGTGGACGTAGAGGCAATACGGTGGGGTTAGCCGGCCGGCGTGGCTCAGTGGTTGAGCGTCGACCCATGCACCGGGAGGTCACTGGTTCGATTCCCAGTCAGGGCACGTGCCCGGTTTGCAGGTGTGATCCCCAGTCTGGGGTAAGGGGGGGTGCTCCTTGGTAAGGTGGTCAGGCAGAGCCTCTCTGAGGAGGTAACATTTGAACCAAGGCCTGGGTACTGAGAAGGAGAGAGTGTGTGGAAGGGAGCCGTGCAAAGGCCCTGTGGTCAGAGGGAGCGAGGTGTGTTGCTGGGACAGAAGGCAATGTGTGGCTGAAGCACAAGAGACTGGGGGCTGGAGGAAGGGGCTGGCAGGTGGCCCAGGTCATGGCCAGGTCTGCAGGGCAGTGAAGGCTTTGGGGTTTATCCCTTTGCAGTGGAAAGCCCCGCAGGGAAGGGGTATTGTATGACTTACACCGTGCCTCAACATTTAAGAAGTTTCGTCTTTGAAAGGACACTGTGACGCGATGAGAAGTCACAGACTTGGGCGAAAATATTTGCAAGTCACATATTTGTATCCAGAACATACAAAACAAAACTCTCAAAAATCATGACTGGTGGCAGGGAGGGGATCCACAAAGAGTGAGCAAAACCCTTCAGCCCAGCGGTTCTCAACCTGTGGGTCGCGACCCATTTCACAGGGGTTGCCTAAGACCATCTAATTACATATTGTTTTTGTGATGAATCACTATGCTTTCATTATGTTCAATTTGTAACGATGAAATCGGGGGTCACCACAACACGAGGAACTGTATTAAAGGGTCGCAGCATTAGGAAGGTTGAGAACCACTGCTTCCGCCCTTCACCTGCGAGGGTGGATGCTCACGTCCTCCGTCCTTAGGGACGCGCCAGTGAAAACCATGGTGTTAAGCCACCCCGACGAAAACCAAACAAACAGCGACAACATGGAGTGGGGCTGGGGTGTGGACGAGGCTGGGGATGCCCAGACTTTGCTGGCGGGAGCGCAAGGGGCCCAGCCACATGGCGGCGTAGTTTGTGATTTTCTCTACCGTGAAGCATGCAGGTGACACGCCACCTGGCGGCCCTGCTCCCGGCTGCTCCCCCAGGAGACCTGCCAACGTGCTGCCCGCAGCCTGGCCGGGAATGAGGACAGAGCCCTCCTGGCCGCGCCTGCCTGTCTCCTCACGGGTGGAGGATGGAGAGGCGAGGTCCAGGCCTCCGCCTGGTGGCTGCTCAGGAGCAAGCAGCACTTTGGCAGCAAGAGCTGCAGGTGCCCAGGGAGAGAAGCCGGACTCAGAACGCTCTGACCGGATGTCTCTGTGCCGCGATGTCCTGGAAATGGGCAGAAGTGTGGAATGGAAAAGAGTAGATGCCAGGGCTGCAGGTGGGGGAAGACGTGGAGGAGACTTCACCAGGTTCTCCTAAGCATGCAGGCAGCAAGGCCCACACGCGCACACATGCACACGCCTGCACACATGTCCATGCCTGCACACATGTACATGCTTGCACACATGCGCACGCTTGCACACACATACGCACATGCACTCCCACACCCTGAGCACTCGCCGTCCCGCTGGGCAGGTCCAGCCTCACTTCCCAGAGCTCCCAGGCCTGTTTGACCAGTCGTCGGCAAGCGGACAGTCGTCAGCAAGCGTGTGTAAGCGCCGTCGGGAGGAGGGTCTTGTCCACAGGCTTCCACGGCCCTAAGGCTCCGGATTGTGAGCAGAAACTCAGGACGTGGGCTCCGGGCTCTGACAATCCCAGGTCAGGTGTGAATTCAGTCTCGCTTGGCCTTTCGATGGTAGGGGTACAGGGGTGGGTTTGGATGCCAAGAGGTGTTTTGGGGGTCCTGCTCCCAGGAATCAAGTGTTTCTTCGTCGAGGCAGACACGCGGCCTCGGCCTGGCTCGACCGCCCTCTGTCCTGGGTGTCCTGGGGGTGGGAAGGTGGCCCTCACTGTCCAACCCCTGTCGCTTCCGCTGAGACCCGTCTTCCTCCGCTGCACCTGGGCCCCGTGGAGGGCAGTGGGCGGACACGGTTGGGCGTGTGAGACAGACTCTGCAAACCACAGACTCCCACAGTGTCAGGGCTGCCGGCCGGCGTTTCCCGCCTCAGGCTTCGGCAGATGAAGGCCTGCGGCTCTGTGGGCCCCCTGGCAGGGCTGAGCTGACCCGAGAGGAGGGGCAGGCTCGGCCCGTGCCGCCCAGCTGTCCCTGAGTCCCCGCGGACACCTCTGTGCCTGCAGACCCTGGCATGGAGGGCGCCTCCTCTCCTGACGGCCTCACTGAACCCCGCTCTTCAGCCTCACCGTGGAGGGCACGAGGGAGGGTGCCCATCGCCAGCCTTACGGGGCCGGCTCCGGCGTGCGGGGCAGGACCCTCCGAAACCGGAGGAGAAGTAGAACAGCCCCACCCCCGGGTGGGTCCCCGCTGCCGGCCAGGCCCCGCTCTAAGCATTTTGCTTGAATTTGTCTCAACACAGCCCAGGAGGGCGGAATGCTCGTCTCCATGGATTGATATGGGAACGAGGCTCCTGGAGGCGCGGGGACTGGCCCCAGGTCATGGGCGCATGGCAGAGCTGCATGCAAAGCCAGATCACGGGGGCCACCGAGGCACCCACAAACCCCCCGAAGTTTCCTCGCGCTGCCATTTATATGAGCTAATAGATTTAAATGAGGCCTGCGGTGCTGAACTATAAAAAGCCTTCATGTCAGGGGACCCAGAAACTATTTTCGTAGTTGGGCCAAGCAGGTAGCAACGCAGCGCTGGTGACAGGGGACGCGCGGGAGCCTGGCGGCAGGCGGCCCAGCTGGGAGCGCCCGGGGCCCCTTCTGGGGAGCTGGCCTGCGGGCCGCGTCCGCTGGGCTGGAGCGTGAGGCCAGGAGCCTGCAAACCTGGCAACGAGCGAGGGGGTGAGTCCTGCTCTGGCCAGGCCTGGGGAGAAGGGGGGTTCACGCCAGTCATGGAGACAGGGACTTCGTAAGACCTCAAGCTTCCCAGCCCCCCGCCCACAGACACACCTACAGAAACTCGGGGGGGAAAAAGAGGTGTCACAGGGAGGCAGGGCCCGAGAACGGCTCTTCTGACCTCGGGCGTCCTGGCCTCCTGCAGACCTGGGGGCTGGGGCAGTGGGCTGCCTGGGGCCCAGGAGGCCAGACGCCCTTGCTGACGGACCGAGAGGTGGCAGGAAACGGCTCCTGAGGGCCCCCGGTGGCCAAGCGGCCAGCCCGGCCCGGAGCGGATGCATTTAAAGGATTAGCTCATGCTGTCTGCTCGCGTGTGCCTCATCGTGCCACTTCCAGCTAAATGATTACCATCGATTAAAAGCGGGGCGAGGGACGCTCACGCGCAGCCTGGTGCCCTTCCGATGGGGCAAGCCGGACCCTGCCCGCGGGTCCTGGTACCCAGCCAGGGGAGGTGCCCATGAGCCGGGGGCGCCCCCTGAGCTCCCCTGGGATGCTTCCTTCCCCGCCCCCGAGAGCACTCGGTGGGCCCCGCTCCCTCGTTGCATTTCTTTGAACAAACCTGGACTGAGGATCTAGCGAGGGCGCTGCCAGGGGGGGTTGGGGGCTGCCGTGAACAGGGAGCAGCGCCCCTGCTCGCCCAGAGCTGGCGTTCTGTGGGCAACGCCAACGCCGAGTCAGTGAGCACACCACCTAGGTCACTGCAGACGGCGGGATTCCGAAGACATGAAACACTGTGTCGTGATAGAGTGATGCACGTGTGTGTGTCCGTGTGCGTGTGTGCATGTGTCGGGGTGTGTGTGCGTGTGCATGTGTGTGTGTGCTGGGGTGTGTGTGTGTCAGGACAAGGGGAGGGAATGTTAGGAATGAAAAACCGATCGCGTGTCCAGGGAAGGCTGGCATGTCAGCTGGGTCCTAAAGGTTGAGAAGGCGCCAATGGCGGGAGGGGCTGGGGGTTCTTCCAGGAAAGGGAACAGGCAGAGCAGAGGTCAGAGGCATGAGATTTGCGGGGTCCAAGGAGCAGAGGACAAGGCGGCGGAGAGCGGCACGGACGGCAGTGCCTTCCTGCTTCGGTCCTCTGGGCGGGTCCCGTCTCACCTGCTCAGGAGTGTGTGTTTCCGGGGGCACCTGCACCTACTGGTCCTTCTGCTTGAATCCCTTCCCGTCTCGGGCCTCAGGGCCCGGCTCACATGGGCCCGGCTCGCATGGGCCCGGCTCGCATGGGCCCGGCTCAGAATCCCTCCCTGCTGCTTCTCCTTTGGCTTCTTCAGCCCTGGGTTTAACCCCTGCTCCCTTTGCCAATACAGTCTGTAGTAACTATATCTACACCTGAGTTCCCACTCTATCCTGGGATTTTGGAGAGTGAAGACTCCTCTGCCATCCACCCATCCATCCATCCATCCATCCACCCATCACTCATCCATCCATCCATCCATCCACTTATCCATTCATCTACCCACCTATCCATCCATCCATCCATCCATCCACCCATCACTCATCCATCCAAACATCCATCCATCCATCCATCCATCCATACACTTATCCATTCATCTACCCACCTATCCATCCATCCATCCATCCATCCATCTACCTATGCATTTATCCATCCATCCATCCATCCATCCTTCCATCCTTCCATCCTCCCATCCTTCCATCACTCATCCATCCATCCATTCATCCATCACCTATCCACCCACCCATCCATCCCTCATCCATCCATCCATCCATCCATCCATCCACTTATCCATCCATCCCTCCATCCATCCCCACATGCTTTCCCATGTTTCTTGTAGTTCCTAGGAAGTAGGAAGTGGAGGGAAGAGAACACAGAAGGGGAAGGAGAAGAAGCCGGAGGGCTGTTGCTGCAGATTCCAGGGGCCCATGAACAAGTTCCTGGTTTCCTTGCGTCTTTGTGCTGCTGCCGTCAGATCCAGCTGGATAATTACAACTAATAATAATTAAAAGTTAGAAGTGCTCTAGGCACATGCTTAGCATCTGACTCTTTGGCTGAGCTTTCTGTGAGCAGCAGCGTCTTCCTTCTTCCTGCTTTGAAGTCAGCCAGCCGGGGGCACCCCCCACCCCCACCCCCTGATGGGGGACGAGGGCTGGCTGGGCCTGGCCTGGGGGCGCTATGGGAAGGTGCCCGTGACTCCAGCAGGGAGAGCCTGCCGCTCACATTGGCGTCCTCCCCAGATTGCCCCCTCCCAAATGACTTCCTGTTGCTGACATTTGCACCTCAGTTTCCTCATCTGTAAAATGGGGTGAGACCAAGCACCTCGGGCTGTGCCGATGGGGAGGTCCGGTGTGTGAAGCGCTGAGGATCTGGGCTTTCCTGTGGGCAGTGGTGGCACCGTTCGGGGTGTTGTCACTTGGAGCCCAGCGTGGCTCGAATCCTATCACACGTGGCAGCGTGGAGTGGCAGCGCCGTGCCCACACCCTGGGACGGACAGCCTGACTTCAAGACCCAGCCCCACCACCGAGCCGCTCTGTGAGCTTGAGCAAGTCGCTGACCCTCTCTGGGCCGCAGCAGACGGGGTCATGCCAGTCCCCTCCTGTGGCTGCTGGGGGCCTGGGGGCAGCGAGCACCAGCCACTATCATCGTCATCATCACCGTGATTGTGGTCTGGGTGCCATGCGCTTTCGGTTCACATCTCCCTCGGCTCACCCGCTCCGTGTAGCCCCCAGGGTCTCCTCGCACCTGCTGGGGCCCGATGTGTGCAGGGGCTGGGGACACACGGAGGTCTCAGCCCCCTGTGTTGTGGGAGAGGATCCGTGAACTGATGGAGGCGGCGGGAAGCCTGTTTGTGATGCGTCTGAGGAGGGATGGGGGTGTAGGCTACAACGCGGCGCAGTATTGGAGCATCTCCGCGCGTCAGCGGCCAGGGGTCTGCGCCCCAACCGTGTCACCAGGCACCGTCCTCTTGTCTCGGCTCATCCACTCCTGAGCGGGCGAGGCCTTTCCCTTGTCCAGGAGCGTGGAGCAGTGTCACCCCCGCCTCTTCCCACGCCTGCTCTGGGGGCGCAGGACAATGAGAGGGGCTGTGGAGTCTGCTCTTGAAAAAGCCGGAGGGTGGGCACTGGCTTGCCCCTTGGCACCCCGGGGCCCAGGGCGCAGGCCCGAGTCACTGGCCCCAACATAGTAAAACCAGACAGCATTTCCGAGGAGCCTGGCGCCCAGGAGGTAAACTGAGGCCCTGGGGTGGCACAGCTGCTGGGGTTGCAGGGCTGGAGACCCAGGCACCCGACACTGGGCTGGCACGAGACTCTCAGGCCTGGGTCCCAGGCGCAGGGGGGCGGGCAGGCCTCACCCTCCAAAAGGGCAGGCGTCCAGAGTGACCCTGAGGCCTCCGGGCTCCCGGGCAGGTGCTGTCTGCTCTGGGCAGCTGCCGCGGTCACTGCCGAGAAGGGCAGGCAGGAGCAGGCAGGGGGCGCCTGCCCAGCTGTGTTCAGATGCACGTGCCCCAGGGCTCTGCCTGCCAGAGCGGTGAAGTGTGCGGAGGCCCAGGTGGGGACTGGGAGGAGGGCTCCCCCAAAGGCCCAGCTCTGGGCAGAGATGGCACTTGGAATCGGCCTCGGGCTGCCCGTCTGCCCATCAGAGCCTGTCATTTATGCCCTAGGGCGGGGGGCCATCCGGCGTTGGAGGGGCACGGTGCCATCGCGACAGATGGGCACGGGGGAGCTGCCAGGAGCCTCGAGCCGGCAGCCATCAAGTGCCGGGAGCCCAGCCCCTCACCGGCGCGGCCCCGGCCGGACCACATGCCTTCAGTTTCCTAGAAACAGTGATACCAACCACAGGAGGTGCCCTGTGGGCCCAGGGCCCCCAGAGGTTGGCACCTTCCACAGCCCTGCCCCCCCTCACCCCCAACTTAGAAAAGAGATTGTTACCACCGTCCGACCTACAGGAGAGAAAGACCCTGGGGGACGGGGGTGAATTTCAGCTGCGTCTTGCTGTCGCTGTGACATGGGTGTGCGACCTCATCTGTGAGACATCCCCCCCCCACCCCCCGCCGCCTGACCTGGACAATGGCCCCCTGCCTTCCCTGGAGGGTCGGGGTGGGATGCCTCAGGGGGACTGTGAAACATGGGACACCATGCCTGCCCCTGGGAGGCCTAACAGGACAGGGCCAGGGGAGGAACTGATGTGACGCTGCTGTCCTGTTTCATGGATGGGAGACTCAATACCCTGTCACACAGCGAGGAAGTGGCAGGGCCGCGCCTACCCTGGGGGGAACAGTAGTGACAGCGACAGCCCCCAGGCACGGTGGGGAGCCCTTCGCTCTGCTCATCCTGTTTCATCCGGGGACCCTCCTGTGAGGCCGATGCTGTTTTCCTCCCCATTTTACAGATGGGGAGACTGAGGCACGGCGAGGCAGTGGCCGAGATGGGATCTGAGGGTGGGACCACTGCCTGGACACCGTGCCGGGCTTTTCTCTGCCCTGGAACCCCGTCCGTGTTAAAAACACACCTGCTTTGCCTCCCAATCTGGAAGTCTGTCTTCCCAACACGCCGGGAGCGGGGGCTGCCTCCCGCGGGGCCTGGTGTGCGGGTGCTCGGCCCCACCGCCGCGCGGCGAGAACCCGGTGCTCTCGGTGGGAGCCTGCATGGCACTCCTGGCCGAGCAGCAGCAATTACTAATGACATTTAGGAAGAAATTAATGATGAGAAATGCAAGTTGGCATTTCAGGAGCGCCCGTCAGCAGCCGCGCAGCAGCCCTCGCGGGAGAGGCCGGGAGGGGGCTGGGCACGGAGGGCGAGGGGCAGGGCGAGAATTCATTTCGCTGTGTCAATAGCGAGCGTGGCCTCGCGCTGCTGCTGGACTCAGACAAAATCAAACATGGATTGGCCGGGGCTGGTCCAGGGTCGCAGTGCGTCCACTGTGCTGGGTGGTGGGCAAGGCCAGGTGACAGGTTCACTGGTACCAGGAGGCGGTGGGGGCCACAGGGGGCAGTGAGAAAGGAGGAGGTGGCCTTAGCTCAGGGTCATGAGGGCTCAAATCCAAGCACCGCCTCTTACCAGCTGTGTAACTTAGCAAGTGGCCTCGCCTTTCTCGGCCTCAGTTTCCTCATCAATGAAATGGGGCCACTTGGGAGCTGCCTTGGCCGGTGGACAGGGTTCCCTGCGGGATAAGGAGCCATCGCCTTCCCTCCCTGCAGAGTGATAGGGTCCCCTCCAGGCTCCCTCACCCAGAGCGCCAGAGGCACACGCAGGGACCAGCCACTGCCATAGGAGTGAACATCTTTACAGCGCATGGCCTGGGGGGTTGGGGGAGCTTTAAATGGCTGTCTGTGTTTCAAATGTGGACGTTTCTTGTAATTATAGCGGCTGGCATTTATGTGGTGTGCATTGAGTGCCAGACATTGCCCTCAGCACTTTTAGACACTCGACCCTCACAATGCCTGTGTTGTTAAAGTAAGGAAACTGAGGCACAGAGTGGTTAACTAACTCCCCAAGGCCACATCCATCCATCTATCCATCCGTTATTCCATATTGTTCACCCATCTGTTCATTGACCCATCTATCTATTCGCCATCTATCTATCCATCATCCACTCATCTGTAAATCTACACATTCATCTATCCATCCATCCATCAGTCATCCACCCATCTATCCATCCATCCATCCATCATCTATTCACTATCTACTCACCACTCACCCATCCACCCACTCATTCTTCCATTCACCCATCCACCATCTATCATTCTGTCCATCCATCCATCTACCCATCCGCCCATCCATCCATCCATCTATCCATCTACCATCCACCCATCTATTCATCCGTCATTCACTCATCTATTCGTCCACCCATCTATCTATCCACCACCCATTCCTCCATTATCCGCTCATCTACACGTTCATCTAGCCAGCCATCATCTACTGGTTATCCGTCCACCATCCATCCATCCATCCAGCCAACCATCCACCTGCCACCATCCATCATCAACGATCCATCCAGCTGCACATCCATGAGTGCTGAGTGCTGAGCAAGTGCCAGGAACCGCACCGCTTTCATGATGCTTCCTCAGATACTTTTAACTCCATGCTCACCTGGTACCCGTCCCTCCCCTCCCCTGACACTGCGTGTGCACCTGCACACACACACACACACACACACACACACACACACACACTAGTGAGGGGAGTGGGATGGGACAGACCAGAGGCATGGAGGATCCTTGGTCCACCTCATGGACACCAGCCAGTTCTGCCTGGTGGTGGGAGGGAAGGTGTAGAGCAGACCCACCTGGTTATGGAGGGGCAGGTGTATGGGAGGGTGCTGTGCCCACAGTTCATGTGGAAGCTGGTGTAGGCGAGCGGGGAAGACAGGCTGGGCCACAGCGTTCTTCAGCCCCTTCGGTGGGAGCCGTTCGGAAGAGCCTGCCCTTCTGGGTGGCGGGGGTCCCCTTTGCCCTTCGCTTTGTGCCAGACTGGACGTCCTCTCTGGACGGGCAAGGGTGTACCCCCAAGCGTTCCCTGAGAACCGTCGCCATCATTAGACATAATCGGTCTCAGCTGCGGCTTTGCTCACTGGTGCATGGACACAATTCATCACAGTAAATTAGGTCCAGCTCCAGCTCGCCGGGCTCCGCAGCCGCCGGGGGCTCTCGGCGAGGGGCTGCCGGCGAGGGGCCGGCCACGTGGGCGCTGCAAGCCATGGGGGGCCGTGGTCCGGGTTTCCTGAAGGGCACCACCCTCGGACTATCCGCCAGGTGGCTCTGCACCTGCAGGGGTTCGTTTTCTAGAAAAGTGAAGGATGCAGGACAGTTTCCCTTTAGGAGGAATGTGAGGACGGCAGCAACAGGAGGATCAAAGTCTTAAACATCCCTGAGAACGCCTAGGAGCTCGGGGTTGGGTTAGGGCCCTGCACCTGTGACCGAGGGACCTGGGTTTTCCAGAACAGCCCTCATTTCCAGGGCTCCGTCCCCGCTACCGGCGCGGCGTCCTGACTGTTGGCCCGTGAAACACGACGACTGTACGTGGAGCTGGGTTTGAAGTCAGCCAGCCTGTGGCTTGACGTTGTAAAGACCTGGGAAGATTTCCTTCCCCCCACTTTGTTTTTTCTGACATGGCAAAATGTTCCATGCCTGCAAGCGAGCCTGCCCACCTCTCCGGGGGCCGGGCGGAGAGAGAACGGCTCCTCAGCAAACACAGGGGCTTGAAGGCCGTGGTTCTGCCTGGGCCTGTGGTTCTGCCTGGGCCTGGGCGCCGAGCCCTGGACAGTGACCTGGCCCCGGGCGCCGCGGAGGCCCCCCGCGCAGCAGAGAGATGGAGGGCGCCTGGCACGGAACGCCAGCGGGTGTCGCGGGTGGCCTGCCCCTTCGTCTCGCTGCCTCCGTCTGTGCAGCTTCCAACTTCCAACCCTGAGCCAGAGCCGTGGGGGCAGCGGCGCGGGAACAGCCCGAGCGCTCGGCTCTTTGGGCAGAACGGGCCCCTCTCGCGCCCACCTGCCCACTCACCCTGTGGCCTCCACCCCATGTTTTAAAATATGTTTTTTATTGAATTTTTTGGAGAGAGAGGAAGGGAGAGGGAGAGAGATAGATACATCAAAGAGAGAGAAGCGTCGTCTACCGGCTGCCTCCTGCATGTCCCCCACCCCCACTGGGGATCGAGCCCTCCACCCCGGCCTATGCCCCGGCCAGGAATCCAACTGTGACCTCTTGGTTCCTGGGTCAACGCTCAACCACTGAGCCACCCCGGCTGGGCTCTTGGCCCTCGGCATCGTGTCTTCACAGGCTCCCCCGCTTTTCAGGAAAAAGCAGAACTGCCCCGGGCAGGGCGGGCAGGGCGGGCAGGGGCAGGAGGAGGGGCTCTAGTTTTGCTCCTCCCTGGCCCATCGTGGGGGGCTTGGCGGCTGCCGTAGCTGCTGGCGGTCATTTCTGCAGCCTCACTGTGTTCCCAGCACCTGCAGGCTCTGCGCTGACACCGGGCACAGCCGGGAGCTGAGAGCCACGGCGGGGAGACACCAGGTGCAGGTGCAGGCTGAGCGGGTGCAGGGGCAGAGCCACCCGGGCGGGCGGGCTCACCATGCGGGCAGGAAGGCCCTCAGAGGGGACAGGATCCCGTTTGGGGAGCTGGAGGAAGGTGGTTTCACAGGGCTCTTGGCCAATGGGCTCTCAGAACCACGGACAGGGGTTTGCGTGTCCCGGGGTGTGGTGGTACCCACGCTATCAGCAGAGACCCCCCTCCCTGCCTCTGGAGGGAGAGCCTGGCCGTGCCTCTCATGGGCACTTGATCTGCCCAGCTCCCCTCTGCCGGGAAGCCCGAGCCCCACGGGAACCGGGGCGTCGGCAGGTGGGGGTTTCGAGGGGTCCCAGCAGCGCGGACGGGGACCAGGGCAGCTGCCCAGTGGGAGATGGAGCCAAACAAGGAGCAGCCATGGCTGAACCACCTAGCAGATGGGCAGTGGGATGGCCGTGTGTGCGTGGGGTTGAGGGTGTATGTGAGTTTGTGTACATGCGTGGGCCTGGGACGGGGGTATCTGTGAGTGTGTGTACACGTGTGTGCCTGTGACAGGGGGGGTATCCATGAGTGCGTGTACACATGTGGGCCTGGGACGGTGGGGTATCTGAGTGTGTGTGTACACGTGTGGGCCTGGGATGGTGGGGTATCCGTGTGTGTACACGTGTGGGCCTGGGACAGGGGGGTATCTGTGAGTGTGTGTACACGTGTGTGCCTGTGACGGGGGGGGTATCCATGAGTGCGTGTACACATGTGGGCCTGGGACGGTAGGGTATCTGAGTGTGTGTGTACACGTGTGGGCCTGGGATGGTGGGGTATCCGTGTGTGTACACGTGTGGGCCTGGGACAGGGGGGTATCTGTGAGTGTTTGTACATGTGTGTGCCTGTGACGGGGGGTATCCATGTGTGTACACATGTGGGCCTGGGACGGTGGGCTATCCATGTGTGTACACATGTGGGCCTGTGAAGGGAGTATCCATGAGTGTGTGTACACGTGTGGGCCTGGGACGATGGGTATCCTTTGCACCTGGCTGGGCTGCACTTGCCGGCAGGTGGCCCCGACAGCACTGCCCTGAGCTGGAGGCCTCCCTCCAGGCAGCGGCATGGCCAGCGCCCTGCCCAGCACAGCCAGGTCCAGAGGCCGTCTCCCAGCTCCTCCTGGGTCCCTGGAGCCTGGCCCTCTGACAGGGTGCTCACCCTCCGGGGCCGTGTGTGTGTGTCCTCGGGCCCACACTGGGATGACAGGCGCTGGGGGGGGGGGGGGTGGAGGGGGGAGAGGCCCTGTCTTGGTCTTGGGAAGCCGCCTGCCCCGCGCCGTGTTTAACAGTTTCACAGCCTCGCGCTGGTCTCCCCTCAGGCTCCGTGGTGGCGCGGGTGCCCGGGCTCCTGCCTGGCATGTGCGGTTGGATCCATACCTTCTAGGGGTCCGGTCAGGCTTTGAGGGCAGGGGACGTGTCTCAATTTGTATTTGCGATGAGCTGTCCCCCAGGGGCCTGGTTCCCGGTCCCAGGAGGTGGACAGGTCAAGGCGGTCACCCCCCCAGGAGGGGCCACGGTGCACAGAAGGGGCGCATGGCCACCTGGCACATCGTCACTGGACCCTCCATTCCAGGTGCTTAGGCTGCGTCCATCGGGCACCCCGTCCCTGCGGGGCCCGGCCACCGGGGGTCCCGTGAGAAGCAGCAGCCGTGGCAGCAGCCCCATGAACTCAGGACGTGGGGTCGGGGTGGCCTCTGCCGCCGAGGCGGGCAAATCCACAGGCTGCCCCGGAGCGATGCCGTCTCCTGCGTTTCCCTCGCGCCACTGGTCTCTCTGCTGGCAGCCGGGCCCCTGGCCTGCACCTCCGGATGGGCAGTCCCCGGCCCCGCCCTCCGGGGCGGCATCACCAGGCCCTCGCTTTGTTGGGTGACTGAGTGGAGCCTGTTTAGAAGCTGCGAATAGAAGCCTCCCGCTCTCGCCCCGTCATCTGCTCTCCGGCGGGTTTATTTCCAAAGCACAGAACTACACACGGACCCGTTGGGAGTTGGTTGCGCGCTTTTTTTTTTTCTTTTACAACGTTATTTTCTCCCACATTTTCCCTCGAAGGAAGCCGTTTTCTCGTGCGGGGAATTAGTCGCTGGCCATCTTCTGTGCTCTGGGTGCTGCAGGGCCCGGGGGGAGGGGGTTAGAGAGGGCGCCCGCGTGGGCTCAGAGCAGCGAGACGGGAACCCCGCAGGCAGCCTCCCTGGGGGAACCTCCCACAAAATCAGTCAGGGTCACACGGCTGGGGGGGGGGGGGCGGGGGGGGGGGGNCAGGGTCACCCGGCTCCCCCCCCCCCCCCCCGTGCCCCTGGGTGACTTCGGGCTGCTCTTGGCTCTCACAAGTGGCCGACCCCCCTCCCCCAAAAGCCAACCCCGTTGCCCCCTGGAAGGCGGACCCCGCAGGCTGGGCATTCCAGACGGATCGCTCACACGAGAGACAGAGAGACAGACTCCCCGGCTGCGCGGGTGCGAGGCTCACTCCCTGCTGCTCTGGAGTGGCTGTCTGTCTGCCTGTCTGGCTGTCTGCCTGTCTGGCTGTCTGTCTGTCTGTCTGTCTGTGTGTCTGGCTGTCTGGCCACCTCTGGCCAGCTGGCCGCCTGTCTGGCCGGCTGTCTGTCTATCTGGCTGTGTGGCTGTCTGGCCACCTGTCTGGCTGTCTGTCTATCTGGCTGTCTGGCCGGCTGTCTGGCCGGCTGTCTATCTGGCTGTCTGGCTGTCTGGAGGCAGGGCCAGGAAAACTTCACACACGTCCCCACGTCCGGAGGAGCCGCCTCGGCCTCCACGGACCTACCAGGGCTGTCCCAGGCCAGTGGGTCCCCAGCTGCACCCAGGAGCCTGACACCAGGTGGGTGTCACTTCCACGCAGTGAGCCTTTTCCTGCCGTCTGTGTGAATGGGGTGAACTCCGACTGGCTGGGGTGGGGCCCAGGGCAAGGGGGGTGCACGCACGTCACAGCGGGCCCCCGGGGAGCGTCTGCGTCCCCGGGCAGGCACTGAGAGGGGCCTTGGCCATCGCTCTCTCCTCCTGTTAATGACGTGTGTGGGCTCGGCTGCTCTGAGTGTTCATTCAGGGCCATTTACGGCTGCTCTCGAGTGCACGTACCGTTCGTCAGGAGTGCAAACCAGCGAGCATACGCTCCTTCAAGACAGGCCATCTGTTCGTCTCAGCCCCTTGGACGACTGTCAGACTCTTCTAAAAATAAGTGCTCGCCGGCGGGGGCGCTGCCAGGTGAGACGCAGCAGAGCGGGGAGTGGGCCGCCTGCGCCCGCGTCCTCCCCACAGGGAAAGGCAGACTGCGTGTGCGTGTGTGTGTGTGCACATGCACGTGCATGTGTGTGTGTGTCGGGGAGGCTTGAGGGGTCCCAGGAAGGGAGCAGAGGGAGATGGGGAGCAGGAAGGCCCTGCGATACATCTTTCTGAGCTTCTCCCTCTTCCTGGCCTCTTGGGTGACTCCGCAGCTCCGATACCTTCGATGGCTCCCCGTGGCCCGGGTGAAGGGCCAACTGTCTCGTCTCGCATGCAGGCGCCTCCTCCACCAGCCCCACCTTCCCCCAGGCTGTCTCCATGGCACGCACCCTGTGCCTCCGCCACAGTGAATTATTCATGGCTCGCCCGGCGCTGCTGCGCTTTTCACGGTTCACAGGCAGCGGTGCTGTGGCGCAGACAGGCTCCGCGCAGGCCGCATGGGAGCGCCCGGCTCTGTGCCTCGGTTTCCCACCTATAACACAGGGCGGATTGTGGTATTGAGGCTCTAGTGAGTTTATCGATGTGAAGGGCTAAGCACGGGTGTGGCCCACGGGTACGTTAGCTGTGACCATCGTCGGTGTCTGGCACCGCCATGCCAGCTCCGGAGGCTCACTGTCTGTGGGAAGCTACCTCTGTGTGCACGTGCCTGTACACACGCACGCACGCATGCACGCACAGTGCAAGGCGTCCTCAGAGACTCAGCTGAAGGCCAGTGTCTTCCCTAAGCATCTCCCAGTCAGAAGTCCTCTCACCGTCGTGTGTGTGGTGTGTGTGTGTGCATGTGGTGGGTGTGTGTGTGTGGTGCGTGTGTGTAGGTGTGTGTATGGGGGTATGTGTGGGGTGTAGTGTGTGTGTGGTGTGTGTGTGTGTGTGTGTGGTCTGTATGGTGTGTGTGTAGGTGTGTGTGTATGGGGTGGGTGTGGGTGTGTGTGTGTGGTCTGTATGGTGTGTGTGTGTGTATGGGGTGTGTGTGGGGTGTGTGTGGGTGTGTGTGGGGTGTGTATGGGGGGGTGTGTGTGTGTGAAATCCCATCCCCTCCGGGCCATGAGCTGGGAAAGGCCCGGGTGGCCTGACCCCCTCTCCGCCCACCCCCGGCGGCTTTGGGCTTGTTGATGAGCGAACAGCAGCACCCGCGCAGCTGGACGTGGCTGCAGGCTTGGCCGGAGGACCCGCCTCCTCCCCCGGAAGATGCATCTCCCCGGGGTCCAGGCAGGTCCCTAGACTGGTCCCCGCTCCTGGGCACAGCTCCTGTTCCTTCAGCCGCCAGGGGTGGCCTCGTGGGGGCCGTGGGAGCAGGGGGTCACCACAGTCTCTCCCAACCCAACACCAGCAGGAGGTTCTGCTGGGGGTGAGCAGGGTGTGGGGACTCTGGGTGTGGGGGGCTCCGAGTGTGGGGGGCTCCAGGTGTGGGGTTGTGTCCCTGCCTGGGCCTGAGCTCTTGGCTGAGGACCTGCCCAGAGGGCTCAGCAGGACCCCAGCAGGGCCCCACCCTGACACGGACCACGGGCTGCCCCCCGCCCGTCACGGGGCCGTGTCGGAGGGGCAGATGGGCTGGTGCACCAGGCAGAGGCGCCTGAGACCGGCCCCGAGGGAGCCTCCGTCCCTAGAGCCGCACTGTTTGCCAGGGGCTGGATCTTGGCCGCACATCAGCGCCCCCCCTCTCCCGTTTCTCTCACCTGCTCCCGGCCCACACCTGTGTCTCCCTGGCAGGCGGCGGGCGGGTGGATGCCAGGCCTCCCCTGCAGGCACCTCCCGGCTCCCGGCGCCCACCCCCGCCCCCTCCTGGCCCGTGTGGTGCTGGGAAGCCACCGCTCACCGCGAGGTCGCAGCATCTTTAAAAAACCATTTTCTTCCTCCTCCCAAGGGGCTAAATATAGCGCAGGCCACACAGCGCAATGGACCCGAAGCCGACAGGCCCCGGGGAGAGCCAGCGGGCGGAAGGCCCCTTAGCGGAACCTTGATGGGGCTCTCGGACCCTGAACCGGAGCCCCGAGCCCCGGGATGGCGCCGCGGTTCCTTCAGGGTAATTGACCTGGGCCTGGGGGCAGGGCCTCCGCCGGGAGCCGCTGGGCGCACTGGTGCAGGGTGACCCGTGGGTCCCGGTGACTCCCCGCCACCCCCGCTCTCCCAGGGGCTGCAGCCTCTGCCTGGGAGGGGCCGCGGCCACCCCAGGAGCACCGGGCCCTCAGCGCCCACCACACGCACTGCCTGGGCGGCTCTGACCGGCGTCCTTCACTGAGTGGTCACCCACACCGTTAGGCCCCCCAAACATTTGGGTGTCTGGCCTCAGGCCCCGAGGGGGTGGGCCCGGCCGGAGTCTCCCCTGCTCTGCCCGTGGCGCCCAGAGCAGAGCATCCAGCAGGCGCGTCATCCTGCGGGCTGAGTGGATGCCAGGGCCTCCCGGGGGGACTGTCCAGGTGCCGGGACCTCCGGGCCTTTGTCTGGTGGAGCCGCAGGGTCGGGGTTCCTCGCCCCCACTCTGTGTCAGACCCTCTGTGAGGAGGTTCTCTCCTGTGTCGGTCGGAGGAGGAGGAGGAGGAGGAGGAGGAGGAGGAGCAGCTCCTGTGCTGCTCGGTGAGAGGGAGGCTCGCTGTGGTTCTTGCCCGGCCGGAAGTGCCCTCCCAATGGGGCCCGGTGTGGGCATCTGTGTCCGGGGTCTCTGAGCCGTCAGCCCCTGGACGAGCCGGTGTGGACCCCGTGTGTCTCCCCGGCCCTGCACCTAGGGGTCCCGGATGCCCCTCGTTCTGGTGGGTGGGCCTTGGGGGCTCTGTGGAGAGTCTGTCTCCCCACCTCTGGTTTCCTGCTGCCTCGGGAACAGAGGCACATCCAGGGCCTCCCTGTGCAGAGTCTAAACTCCCCGGTCTTTCCTGCCTCTGCTGGGGTGACCCTCCCCGCCTGCAGGTGCCACCTCATTCCAGCCCAAACCGTTGTCTCTGCTGAGCCTTCCCTCGCGTGCCCTCACCCCTTCCCCCATGTGCGAACCTTCCCTCTGTGCGTTCGGAAATTTTCACTCCGTGTCTGCGTGGTGCGGGGCCCCAGGGGCCGGACTGTGGGAACAGAAAGAGTTGTCCGTGTTTATCTGTCTACAGTGCCTCCTCCCCCTCCTCCCAGCCCCCCACAAATAAAGAAGGGCTGGCCCCTCCAGAGAGCCCGGGCCCATGGCACGGTGAGTGGACGGCCGTTGGCAAGTCGTTCCTGGGCGGCTGCACCGGGCTGCGTGTGGTGGGGCCGAGAAAGGAAGCGAGGCCCCTGCCCGCTGCTGGGCCGAGGCCTCCGTCTTGCAGTGGCGGGGGGGGGGGGGGNCGGGGCGGGCCGGGGGGGGGGGGGGGGGGGGGGGGGGGGCGTGGATGTGTGGGAGGTGGGCCCGCAGTGCCTCGACCTCCAGGGGCTGCCAGGATGGGGCCTGACCTTGTGACAAGGCGGCCTCAAGAGCAGCTTGATCTGGGAGGGTGGAGAGAGGAGGTGGGAACAGACTCGGCGAAGACTTGAAGCTAGGAGGGTGGTTGGCTGGAGGGTGGGTTGGCTCCCGAGGGATTGGCTGGTTGTCCCTGCACAAGTGGGAGGAGAGGTGGAAGGGGGTGAGGAGGGTGGCGGAGGGGGGGGCGTTCCCATGGAAACCGCTGCCACCCATCTGTGGTCTCAGACAACCCGCTGGAGCCCCCGGGTTCCTGCCACCCCTGCCACCGAGGTGCCAGGCCACGCTGGCAGAGCGTGTGCGCGTGTCCGGGGTGGCGTGCAGGTGATCCGTGGGTTGGGGTGCCTGTGGGTTGGGGTGCCCTGGGAAGTCCGCCTTCTTGCCCCAGCCCCTTGCTCTCTGGGATTCCCGTCACCTGGGTGACCTTGGAGCCAGCAACCGGGCCTCCCTGAGCCCCTTTGTTCTCATCTTACCTGGTGAGGCTGTGGCGAGGGTGGGAGGAAATGTACTTGCCACAGCACACCGCACGTGCGCGTGCCAACCGCCAGCCATGTGGCCTGCGCCCAGGAGCCCAAGGAGGGAGGCCAGCAGTGGCTGGCAGCTGTGCTGCCAAGCCAGCGGCATCTCCTGTCTGAGTGCCTGGTGCTGCCCCTCCCTGGCTGGGAGCTCGCCGGAGGGGGTGGTGACGTCACCACGGAGGCGGAGGGGAGGGGCAGCAGTGCCTGCAGGGAGAGGCAGCTGCTCCAGGGCCCGGGCCCGGGGTGGGGGTGTCCTCAGGCCTCCCAGCGAAGCCTCTGGTATTGGGCATTGTCCTGTGGCCCTCCCTGCCCAGACCTGGAGCCCAGGAGGGACGCAGAGTCGCGCCTGCCCCCTGGTGGTCGTCGGCAGAACTGCAGGCCGGGAGCCCCTGGGTCTGGGGAGGCAGGAGCATCCATGGGATGCGGCCTGGATTGGGGTTTCTGTGCTGCCCCCCACCCAGGCTCCTATGCCGCGAGTGGATGTTGCTCCCTTTCTCTGAGTGTCATGAGGCTTTGATGCGATGGGTCTAGATTTGGAACATGGACCACTGGAAAGAAACAAAAAAAACTGCAGGCTCGCAGAGGCCACTGGCTCCTGTGAAGACAGACCACGCTGCTGGCCGGCTCCGCTGGGCTGGGTTGGGCTGCGGCTGTGATGCAAGGGGAGCACCTGGCCAGAGGGTCACCTGGGCCGGGGGTTCCCAGGCGGATTTGACCAAACCATACAATGTCCTTCTGGCCGGAGAGCTGTCATGTGACCGAGCGAGCAGGCACCCTCCTTCCGCGCCCTCTCTGCTGGGTGACTTTCGCCGCCTGGGTCGCCAGCACCACCACCAGCAGAAGCCTGTGCCACTGGGCACTTCTTGGCTGGAGAGCTGCTTGGCACACATGCCCCCTCCCTGCCCTGGGCTCAGAGCCGCTCCTGGGATGGACCGAGAGAGGATCCGGGGGGGATCAGATACAACTTCCTCCTCCTCGTTAGAGCCGAAGGGATGCCTTTCATTCCTGCTCCCTCCCCAGCATTTCCCCGTTCCCTCCGTGTCGCCAGTCCCCACGGTGAGACCCGAATGGAAAAAAAAAAAGTCAATTTATAGGGAGCCCAGGTTGGCGGCAACGGGAACCGGTCCCCAAGCCCCACACCGACATGGCGTCTTGGCAGCTGTGTCCCCGATGCACTTTCTCCCGGCCACATTCTGTTTTGGAATAATCGCGGCGCTTTTCTGTGGCTCGGGGCGTACATGCGCGGAATGGGGGGGCTGGAGGGGGGGCGGCAGGCTCGCCATTCTTCTGCCCTCATGTGTGTCTCCTTTCTTCGCCTTCGCAGAATCACACGATGAGCCAGCATGCACAGTGAGGGACCGCGCGACAGGACACCTCTCGGCGGAAGGCCTGCCGGAGACGCCGTGTGGAGGGCCATTTGAACATTACATCCAATCAAAGTGTCATTTGCAACCCAGATGTAAAACTCTAATGATTTGGCCATGAGGCGCTGCTATTATAAGCAGCTGGAAATGAATATTAATGGCAGAGATTAAAAGTATTTCATGCTCAGTATTTTTTATTGCCCTGCTCCAGCTAGTGCGCTTTTAGACTTTCTGCCGCAGACTACGTTTCTAGAGTTAGAGGAGCCCGCTTTTTTGAGCCTATTGTCCTTTGTTCCTTCATGTATTATATTGATAGTTTTTAAAGAGAAAGAGTTAGTGGTTTTTTTTTTCTCCTCTCCTTGGCTTCTTTTTCTTTCTTGTTTTTTCTCCCTTCTCTCCCCCCCCCCCCCCAACCCCCAACCCCCTTCGGTTAACTACTTTTTAATTGCAGTTCTAGATAATTGTGCATTGTGACGTGATTGCTTGGCGATTGTCGGAATATCTCCTTTCCCTTTTTTAATTAAAGACGAATGCTTTGATTGGATTTGCCAGTTCGCCGGACAGTGATTACAGCTGTGTAATGAGGAGCACCGGTTTCCGTGCCACTGGAAGGCCTGCTTGGAAACGCGGCCTCGGGCCGCGGCACTGGTGCAGTTTAATAAAAGGGAAACACGCTCTCGGCCTCGGCTGCCTGCTTCTCTCCTCCCAGCCTGGGGCCCTTGCCGGGTGGGAGGAGGGTCCCCCGTGGGGTGTGTCCTCGAGTTCCTGGGGGATCGCACATGCCTGGGACCCGCACACAACACACCCAGCTTCCCTCGGGAAAGAAATGCAGTCGCCTGGTGCCTGCTCACAGCCCAGGGGAGCTGTGGGGACCGCGGAGTGGGAAGCCCCCCTAAAGATGAGATGCTCTGCTCCTCCCTTGGAGGGAGGGGGAAACAGAGGCCCCAGGGGAAGTGGGCGGCTCCTCCACAGCCACGTAGCAGGTGGATGGCTCACACGTGCATCTGCTTATGCCCTGTGTGTGTGTCCCCCACCCCCCACCTGGAATGGCCTTCCCAGGGCTGATGTAGGCAGTCATGTGGTTAACCCTTACCTGGCCAGGCATGGGGAAGTGGCAGGGGCTGGGGGTTCCAGGAGGGAGCCAGGTAGCAGGTTCCCTCCCTCACAGAGACCGGTGGGGTGTGCTGGTGCAGAGACCTGGAGCGGGTCCAGGACGCCAGTGGGGCAAAGGGGGTGCTGAAGGTAAAAGGCTCAGGGGGCCCCCGCTCTCAGGGGCCACCTGCATTCACCAGCCCCCGGAATGGGTGTCTCCCAACACTTTGCACCTTCCCCGCCTCTCTCTCCTGCCTCAGCTTCCCCTGGCCCTGCTGGCGCCCCAGGGCCCACCCAGCACCTGGGCCTCCCACCTGGACCTCCTCCCACACCTCTGTCCATCATGCTGGTGCTCGGTGGATCAACCAATCAGAGGCCAGGGTTTGGGCACCTGCCCGGGGAAACCCTTTCCTGCTAACCTTTCACAAGAGGCAAGGAAATTGGTTATTCCCCTCTGCAGAGCAGAAACGAAGCAGGCAGACAGATTGCGCCTAATTATAATGTGATACTAAGTCACGGGTGTGGAATGTGGAGCCATTACCCCAGCGTCGTCTGACTCCCGAATCCGGGGCTTCCGGTGACCGGGAAGAGATCCCCTCTCTGCCACCTGGTGTCACGCCCTCGCAGGGGTGGGGCGCTTCGCTTTTCTAAAGGCATTGACACTTGCCAATTACAGAGCAGACCCCACGGTGTCAGACACAAAGGAGCGGTTGCCCTTACAATTCAGGGCTCTTGCCTCCTGGAAGCCAAAGGCAGTGAACCCCCATGTTTAGCCCCTGGAGACGCGGTCCTTTTAGGGGAAGACCTTGAGGGAGGCATCGATGTTCCCCCAAGTGTGGCCAGGGCTGGGCCAGGCTGCCCTGCATCGACAGCCAGGCCTGTCGTGCCCACGGAGCCGAGACTGTGGGCAGGACCTGCGTGTCCCGGGCCCCCCATCACTGTCTCTGGCCCCCCTCCGGCCCGGATCTCATCCCCAGCCCCACGGAGCCCAGGTGAGTCCTCAGTAAGCACCAACGGGAAGATCTGATTTGACGGTTGGCGGCAGAAGGCTAAATTAGTCACTGCCCCCATTAAAAATACAGCGGGGGGTTTAAGAGCTTTTCTCGCCATGTGGGAGTCAGCAGCGGAGCGGCGGATGCCTTGGGTAAGGCGAGAGGCGGCCTAGGGGACCACGAGGTAATGAGGTTTATGGCGATGGCAAGGCAGCCGGGGAACCCCACCGACTCCCCCTCGCCTGGCCCCATTGTTCTCCGGCTGGCTCTGCCCCCGCCCCTTCCGCTGAGAGCCCCTCTGGCTCCTGGCAGGGAGGGGGCCGGGAGGGGGACCCCGAGGCCCTTCCTAGGGCTGGATCTGTCACCCTCAGGCTGGGAGGTGCAGGGCTATGAACCTGTGCTTTGGGGACAGCCCACCTCCTTCCAGTCAAAGGGTTTGGAGCTGGGACCAGGCAGCTTCCCGCTCAGGCCCCAGGGGCCTGGGACAGTCACCGGGAGGCTCACATGACGGAGGACCCAGTAGCAGCTTGGTCATTGTTGAAAGGACGGCGCACCCGGGCCCCCCACCCTCCTGCCAGCCCGGAGGGGTGATGGAGCCAGGCCCTAGTGTCTGGATGCAGGAGCAGGATGCGGCTGCGGTGGGTGGGCGAGGTGACCGGGAGCCGAGGGTTCACGGTCACTGGGTTTTGCCTGTGCAAATTGTCAGTATCTAGTGACTCTGTGGGTAGAATGGTTGCCCAGGCTGACCCCGGGGCCTCAGACCCCTGTCACTGGGTACCTGCCTAGGGCTTCTGGAAGCAGGTGGCTAAGGGGTTTTGTTTTTTTGTGCGGTTTTTTTTAAAATAAATTGTTATTGATTTCAGAGAGGCAGGGAAAGGGAGAGAGAGATAGAAACATCAATGATGAGAGGGAATCATGGATCGCTGCCTCCTGCACGCCCCCCACTGGGGATTGAACCCCTATTGCAACCCGGGCACGTGCCCTGACCAGGAATTGGCCGTGACCTCCTGGTCCATTGGTCAAAGCTCCAGCCCCGAGCCAGGCCAGCCGGACCGGATGAGGGTTTTGGTCTCAATGGCGAGCGGCACCTTCATCCCCCGGGTTGATTCGAGGTGTTGGCCCTCTGGGGTGCGCCTTTGCCTGGGAGACCTGGCCAGGCGGAGCTGGGAGGAGCAGGTCAACCTGGGACCCCGGTTGCCAAGGCCGCGATTGAGCCCGCCCCTCCCGCCCCTGAGCTCTGATTGGCCCGACGTTGCGGCGGCCCCGCCCACCCGGCGCCCCGCCCACCGGCGCCCGCTGTGCACGGAGCTCGCGGTGCTAACGTATTTGCGGTTATTAATTACTGAAGGGCGCGCGCAAACCGAGCTTCTGTGCATAAAAATATGTTTGAGCAGTTTCTACTTAAACTTTAAGGAGAACGTTAATCAATTTTATTTTAACAAAATGACCTTAAGCAGGAAAAAAAAATGGGTGTTATTTGCCCAAACAGGCAAATTAATTTCTCTCTCTGGAGAAATCTGAGAAGTTTCCAGAAATAGCTATGCATAATTTACACCTGCCCTGGCCGCTCCGAGCTTAGCTTAGCGCCAAGCCCCATCACTGGCCCTGCCCGCCCCAAACCCAGAAAGAACTGGAAACAGGTCCTTGCAAAGGCCCTGGCATCACGCCCTCCCTTCTGCGACCTTGGGAAGGGATGCTGAGCGAGGCGCCATGCAGTCCGGGAGGCCGCCCCGCCCGGGTCAAGGTCACTGGGAGGAGAGGCCTGGTTCCCCGGGACCAGGGCCTGGGAATTCTCGGGAGGCCCGGAGAGGGGCTCCAGTAGGTGACCATCCCCCAGCGCCGGGCGCCCTTCAGGGAGGCTGGGAGCCGGCGCTGGGGCCGAGGGCTGTGGGCTGGAGCTGTGGTACAGCAATGCGGTGTCACAGGACGGGTGTAAGCAGTCACGCTTACTGGGGGCCTGGGAAACAGTATGGATCACCAGAGGCAAAACGGCGCTGAGCAGCCATGACAGGGATAGGCAGGCACCCAAAGGCACACACAGCCTGGGCACAGCCAATGACACACACACACACACACACACACACACAGATAACAGAGCCACACATGTACACACACAGACACACACACAGACAACAGAGCCACACATGTACACACACAGACACACACATCGACAACAGAGCTAGACATGTACACACACAGACAACAGAGCCACACATGTACACACACAGACACACACACAGACAACAGAGCCACACATGTACACACACAGACAACAGAACCACACATGTACACACACAGACACACACATAGACAACAGAGCTAGACATGTACACACACACACACAGACAACAGAGCCACACATGTACACACAGACACACACACCGACAACAGAGCTAGACATGTACACACACAGACACACACAGACAACAGAGCCACACATGTACACACACAGACACACACACCGACAACAGAGCTAGACATGTACACACACAGACACACACACACAGACAACAGAGCCTCACATGTGCACACACACAGACAACAGAGCTCTACATGTACACCACAGACAGACACAGACAACAGAGCTATACATGTACACACACAGACACATAGACAACATAGCTCTACATGTACACACAGAGACAACAGAGCTACACATGTACACATACAGACAACATAGCTATACATGTACACATACAGACAACAGAGCTATACATGTACACACACAGAGACAACAGCTATACATGTACACACACAGCCACACACAGACAACAGAGCTATACATGTACACACACAGACAGGCACAGACAACAGAGCTATACATGTACACACAGACAACAGAGCTACACATGTACACACACAGCCACACACAGACAACAGAGCTATACATGTACACACACAGAGACAACAGCTATACATGTACACACACAGACAACAGAGCTATACATGTACACACACAGACAACAGAACTACACATGTACATGCACAGAGAGAGACAACAGAGCTATACATGTACACACACACACAGACAACAGAGCTATGCATGTACATACACACACACACACACAGCATGGACCAGGCAGGTGTACACAGATGTCCCACTCAGACACACACGCACACACGGAGACAGGCCCCCAGACGCACGGGCACACATGCACACACACCACACCCCCACGCAGCGGCATATGGAGCAGCCCCGCCTTCTCGAGGTTTCCAGGAGGCTCCGCGGGGGGTGCCAGCTCCACATCTGACTTTCCTTGTGTTCGTCAGACTCTGGCTGTAATTAAACGTTACATTGAATAATCCGGCGAGGGCTCCGTGGCGGCAGAGGCGGCTGTGCGGCGGGGGCTAGGGGGGCTGGAGGCCTGTCTCAGGCCCCCCATCCTGCCTGCCCACAGGCTGCTCCAGCCGCCACCCTGCCCGGGACTCTGGGGCAGAGGAACCCTTGGCCACGGGGTCACTGGTCAGGCCTTGAGGCAGGATGGGGTGGACAGTGGTCTGGGGAGACCCCGGGTTGTCCTGTGGCTTGGGGGTCACCGTCTCCTGTTCCTGCTGCAGAGAAAGTTCCCCCGGGGCCTCCCAAGCAGAGGAGGGACATCCGGGTGCTGGGGCCTCCCACGCCCAGAAGGGCTCCCGCTCCCCTCTGCTGGGCAGAGCAGATGCTCCCTCCCCCCGCCTCCCCTCTGTGCTTTGGGGTGCTCTCTGGCCTCCCTGGGAGGCACAGGCCACCACCACGGGTGCCACTCGCTAACCGTGTGTCTTGGGGCAAAGGACCCGAGGTCTGGGTGCTCAGTGTCCTCGTGAGTAAGATGGAGTCACAGGGGCACCACCCCTGGGGTTTCTGGGGGGACTGGACCAGCCCCGAAAGCAGGGCCTCAGACACACAGCAGTCACCTGGCTGGACAGTGAGACCCCCTTGACCACGGCTCTTCCACGGAACCACCTGGGCCAGGTCTGCCCACCTGCTGAGGAGAGGCTGGAGGTCCACCCCAGGACACCCCAGTGCAGCTTCTGTCCCCCTCATCTGTGGGAGGGGCTGACAGTCGCTCAGGCCAGGCAGGGTGGCAGGCTGGGCCGCGCCATAACCCCTCCCCTCACAGCCTGCTCCCCGAGCACACAGCCGGGGCTGCCCCTCCGCTCGGAGCCCAGCCAGGCCCCCTGTCCAGCTCGCCCGCCCCGTTAGCGAACACCTGGATCAGAGAATTGAGCCCTGACCAAGGCCCGGTGGCTGTTGCGGGTGCAGAGTGATCTCACCACAAGCACCAGCCGCAGGCAGAAGCTTGCTGGACCCTGGGCGGGTGAGCTGAGGTTGAGCCACCAAGGGGGTGTGGCGGCCTCCACCAGCCCCAGCAGGCCTGCCCCGAGCGAGGGTAGCTAGACGAGGTGTCTCACTGGGATGTCCGTCATTGTCGCCTGGCCCGAGCCAGCGAGCCCAGGAGGGGCCTCCCCCCTTGTGCACACACTGGTGCCTGCTTGGACCTCCGTCCATGTACCCACAGGACAAAGGTGGGCAGGAGCCAAGTCACACCCAGTGTCTCGTGTGCACACCCAGGTGGCCCACCTGGAGGCAGTGTCATGTGAGCCTGCCCACAGACAGATCCAAGCTCACCAGAGAGCACCCAGCGGCCACCGCTGCTGGGCACAGTCCTCGCTCCCCTGACTCCTCTCCTCTCTATTCAGCAGGGCCATCCTGCACCTGTTTTAAAAGGGTCTCAGTGCCCTAGGGGGTTGGCTCAGTGGATAGAGCCTCGGCCTGCTGACTGAAGGTCCCGGGTTTGATTCCAGTCAAGGGCACATGCATGGGTTGTGGGCTCGATCCCCAGTGGAGGGCGTGCAGGAGGCAGCCGGTCAATGACTCTCTCTCATCATTGATAGATGTTTCTATCTCTCTCGCCCTCTCCCTGCCTCTCTGAGGTCAATAAAAATATATTTTAAAAAGGGGGTGGTCTCAAAACCGCTCAGTGGGTGGACAGTCAGGCCCTGGCTCCCGGTCCACAGGGGACGCCGGAGAAGGGGTGCATCAAAGAGAAAGCTGCGATGTTCGAAGGGTGTTTCCAAGATGGAGCGCCCTCCTCGCCTCCCCCCGCCCGCCCCCCAGGACTCCGGCCCGCACAGCCCGCTCGTGAATATTCAGGACCCACGGCACTCCTCTGTCTCCTGCTCCTCGTTTGGTGCTGAGTCTTAAGTGAAATTGATCTTTTTTTTTTTAAGGGAAGAGAAATCTGTCTTTTGTTCTCCTGCTCCCCCCAGGGGCCTCTCAGAAGAGGAGGCCCCCCGCCCGGTGTAAGGGGCACGCCTCAGAACCAATCGCTGCCTGGCAAGGTTCCCCGGGCTCTGGGCTCGGCCCGGTGCCATGAGAGCAGATGGCCCTGATTGCTGGCAACCCGGAGACCCTGCAGGAGAGGCGAGTATGGGTGTTTACAGCATCCTGGTCCTGCCGAGAGCATCAGAATGGCAGACCGAGTGGCGCCTGTCGGCCCCTCCCACCCCCCCCCCCCCCCCCGGGCGGGAGAGGGGCGGCGCACATTCCTGAAAGAGAAGGGGCCCCCTTCTCCTCCCAAGGGAAGCCCTGCCCAGAACCCAGCACCCAGAATCGTGTCCCATGTAGGGAACAGCAAACCCTTATTGCTGGGGTACCTTTTTCCCTGCCTCCCCGCCCCGCACCTCTCTCCTCTGCCTCCTTCAAGCACCCTTCCTAAAGTTCCCAGAGCTGGTGCACAGGCGAGTCCTGCAGATAGGAGTGCCCACTGTGTGCTCAAATCATGAGGAACGAGAGAGAGAGGCCCTCAAAGCCCCCTTCCTTTCCCAGAAAGCCCCATCAGCATGTATATTTGCTGGATGAATTCCGGTCTCCATCACCAGACTGAGCTTCCTGAGGGCAGGGTCCTGGCACATAGTAGGTGCTCTGTAAAATCTTCGTTGAATGATTTAGGGCAGTGGTCGGCAAACTGCAGCTCGCGAGCCACATGCGGCTCTTTGGCCCCTTGAATGTGGCTCTTCCACAAAATACCACGTGTGGGCGAGCACGTACAGTGTGATTGAAACTTCGTGGCCCATGCGCAGAAGTCGGTATCTTGTGGAAGAGCCACATTCAAGGAGCCACAGTTTGCCGACCACTGATTTAGGGGACCTGCCCACGTGGAGATTCCAGTCCGTCTGGAATTTCTCTCCTTCCCCTCATTCTGTTTCCCAGTTACACTGCAGCCCCTGAGCATGGGGTGTGTGTGTGTGTGGGGAGGGGGGTGGCCTTTGCCTCCTCAAGATGCCAACCAGCTTGTGGCTCTTGTTATGCGGATCATGTGGCCAATATGGGAATGAGTCTCTGGCCAGTGCAGTTCCCGGAGAAGAGCTTCAAGAGTGCCAACCCGAGCCTGGCGTGATGTCTGCAGCCCTCGGAGGCCCCCATGCCCTCCTCACACTGGCACTCAAGGCTCTTCGCGGTTTGCCTGGCACCCACCGCTTTCCTTTTCATTCACTCAATATAGTTTTTGGGCACCTACATTCGGCAAGTGCTCTCCCGGGGCTGGGAGGAGACAGTAAGTGACCTGCAGCCGCTGTCCTGTGGCTGACACCCTCGGGTGGGGTGGGGTGGGGACGAGGGACAGGTGAACGAACGGGTAACGCATGTGCGTGGGGGCATGAGGGCTCTGGCGAAGGACAAAGCAGGGGCAGCCGGGGTCGTGGGGGCGGGAACGGGAGCTTCTCTGACACTGGAGCAGGGAGCTGAATGTGGTGAGAGAGTGGCTGGGGGGCCGTCCTGGAACCACTGCACCCGTAAGCCGTGGTTTCCAGCATCCCTGGCTCCAGGCCGTGGTCACGAGAGCGCTGAGCCAGGTGAGGACAAAGGTACCCAGCAGATGCCCTGGCCTGTTTGGCTCAGTGGATAGAGCGTCAGCCTGGGGACTGAGGGGTCCCAGGTTCGATTCCAGTCAGGGGTATGTACCTTGGTTGCAGGCACATCCCCAGTAGGAGATGTGCAGGAGGCAGCTGATCAATGCTTCTCTCTCATCGATGTTTCTAACTCTCTATTCCTCTCCCTTCCTCTCTATAAAAAATCAATATAATATATATTTTAAAAGGCACCCAGCTGGCACTCGCTCTGTGCTCTGTGCGGGTGACGATAGGGAGTGGTGGGGACTGCGGCAGACGTGGGGAGGCAGGCTTGGAGCGGCCGGAGCGCCTCATTTTTCAGGCAAAGCCGACACCTTCTTCTTTACACACATGCAGTCTCCCAACGTTGACATGTTGGAAGCAAGCACAGCTCAGCTCCCGGCCAGTCCCAGGCGGTGAGCAGCCCGTCGCAGTGTGGGAGTTGGCGATCCCTGGGGTGACCCTGAGTCATGGAGCCCAAGCTCAGTGGGCGGCCGGGGGGCCCTCAGGGGGCCAGGGCCAGGTCTGGGCAGGGCAGCTCCTCCTCTGGACTCTGCCGTGGCCCGAGGACTGGTGGCCCCTGAGGCCCGAAATGTTGGCGAGCTCTGCTCTGGAGGACTGCCTCCTGGGACCCTTCTCCCGCAGGCCTGTGCCTCCCAGGGGGCCCTCCGCCTCTGCCCAGACCCCCTTTCTCTGCCCCTGGTAGGTCCAGCAGCCTTCTGCTCCAGCTTTCCTGGGGACCCCACCGCTGAATGTGACCCCCCGGGCCCCCTGAGCCCCACCCCACCCCCCCCCCCCCCACCCCCCTAGCTCTCAGCAGCATCGGGCTCATCGGCTGCCTGCCCGGGACTGGCTCCCCCAGCAGCCTCATTGGGAATGACTTCTGCATCGACACGTGGGGCCGGCACCTCCAGCTCCCGCCCTTTGCCCACCGCTCCCATTCGAGCTAATGGAAGGCCCGCGGCTCAGCCGGGCGCCCCGCTGCAAAGAGGCCTCGGACACCCTCCCGCAAGCATGACCTTTAACTGTAAGAGATGAGATTTCAAAATCAATCCGGCCGGCGGGCCTGCCCATCCTCACCACCCGCCCGCGCAGGGAAGAGGCCCCAGGACAGCTGAGGGCTGGGGGGGGGGGGGATCTCCAGCCTCAGGAAGCCGCTGTCTCCCCTCACCACGGAGTGTCTCTCCCAAAGGCCATGGGACGGTCCACGTCTTCGCTCGGTCCCACACGCCCGCTGGGACCAGGCAGCCCTGGGGGCACCCGCTCGCTCAGGGAGCCCGCGCACCTGCGGGCGGTTCTCACCTCCCGGTGAAGTGGTGAAGTGGGCGCTGGGACGACCCCCGTGTCACACTCGGGGAGCGGAGGACAGAGAGGTCTCGGCCACTCGCAGAGGCCACACGGCCGGCCGAGGAGGTGCAGGCATTGCCCGGCCCGTGCGTGTACCAGCGACGGTCACAGGCGTCACCAGGCCAGCCCTTAGCACCCGCGCCGCGGTAGCTTTCTTCCACCTGCATTGGGGGCGGGGGGGGGGGGGCGGGAGGGGGCCTGCAGCTGGGAGCGGGAGCCCCGATGTCCCCCCATTCCCTGTCTTGAAAGGACTCCGAGTTTCCTCCGTTTAAAGGGAGAGGAGTGAGTTTCCAGGTGGGAAACTGGGTGGGTGTCTGGTGCCCTGGCAGGCGGTCTGGCCTCCAGCCCGGCGGGGGCGCATGAAAGGGGCCTTCCGCGGAGAGAACAGAGGCGCTCAGGCCGGGGTGCCCCCTCCCCCCGCCGGCACCTGCTTCAGAAGCCCCTGGGCAGCCCCCAGGTAAACCCCGCTCCCTGCCTTTATCCTGAGCCTTTTTTTTGAAGTTTGGCCGCATTTTGATCTTAACAAGTTTTCTGTCTTTTCTGTGCCTGTGTCCTCGCTGCCAGGGCTCTGACGATGCGGCGGCCTTTTATTTTAAAACGGCGGCTTTCAAGCCTCCTCTTATCTCGGGCTGTTTCATGTTTGCGGGTTTCGGGAAGGTTCGGAGCGGGGCCCTGGGTGGGCGCCTTCCCAGCTACTCCTTGCTCTGCTCGCCGCCTGGGAGGGGCCGGGCCTCGAAGGAGCAGATGGAGGAAGGGGCAGGGGCAGGGCCCGGGCTGCCCGCCTCCCCCGAACTCCTCCCCCCTCTCCAGGAAGCGGGACCATCCTGGTGGCAGGCAGGCGGCCAGAGGTCCGGCCTCGGATGGGCCCCCCACCCTCTGGGCCTCGGCTGCCCCATCTGGACAGTGGGGATAGTCACTGTCCTCTAAAATAGTAGTAATAAGAACGTAGTCATCGCATAAGTCACAGGAGTGTAAGGCGGCGATTTTCAACAGGTGTGCACCTATTTAGTCCGGGCACTGGCCTCTTTCCCATAAGATCAGTGGTTCTCAACCTGTGGGTCGCGAGCCCTTGGGGGTCGAATGACCCTTTCACAGGGGTCGCCTGAGACCACCTGAAAACACATATATAATTACATATTGTTTTTGTGATGAATCATTATGCTTTCATTATGTTCCATTTGTAACAATGAAAATACATCCTGCATATCAGATATTTACATGACGATTCATAACAGTAGCGACATGACAGTTATGAACTAGCAATGAAAATAATGTTATGGTTGGGGGTCACCACAACATGAGGAACTGCATGAAAGGGTCGCGGCATTAGGAAGGTTGAGAACCACTGTCTAAATAAGTACCTTTTCCCTGAAGCCACTGAGAACCGGATTTTCTTCCCTTGCAACGGAAACAGCTAGTTGCTGGGGCTTCGGGTGGACTTGAACTCCGGCCCCAGAAGCAGGAGGACAGTGAGACGACGACCCCGAAGGCAACCCCCTCCGTGGACCCAGGTCCATCTGCTGTTCAGCACCGTGTCCCTTCCTGTCCCAGGGGCCTGGCCTGGCTGAGTGGGACCTGCCTGTCCTCTCTGAGCTTCCACGTGGGAAGCCCCCCCCCCATCCTCTGCTCTGGGGGGACGGGCCCTCTCCTCGGGTTTTTATGTGGTTTTGTCTCTTGTTTGTTTTTTGTTTTGTTTTGTTTTGTTTTTCAGATTTACCCTCCTAATTAGGTTTCACTCGGGCAAACACAGGAGGATTAGTGTGTAATCCTTGAGCTCACAGGCAGCGGGGGAGGGCCGGCCCCGAGCGGCTGGGGGCAGGAGGGGGTGTTGCTGGGAAAATCACAGGGGGCGGGACGCGTGGCTGCCAGGTGTCCACCCCGCAAGTGGTTCAGGTGCATCGGTTACCCCCTGTCTAGTCTCCATGCGATTGCGAGTTCCCAGGTACGGCCTGGCTGACGAGGCTCACGGTTCGATTCCCGGTCAGGGCACAGGCCCGGGTTGCCAGCTCCATCCCCAGTGGGGGGCGTGTAGGAGGCAACCGGTACATGATTCGCTCTCATCACTGATGTTTCTCTCTCTCTCTCCCTCTCTCTTCCTCTCGGAAATAAAAAACAAAAACAAATAAAACCCCCCACAAGTTATCCGTCATGTGCTGGATCCTGGGAGCAGGACAAGGTACCGTCCCCACGGCCCCCCGTGCAGGAGGGGGTGTTGCTGGGAAAATCGCAAATATATTTTTAAGGAGGATGCTCCACCACCCTTTGCTGTGATTGGCTCCCCAGGGTCCCCCTGGCGCTGGTAGACTTCTGGTCTACCCAGAATCCCAGACTGCAGCTACGCCCTGTCTCCACCAGGAGGCGCTATTTAACCTCAAGCCTTCCCTTCAGGATCCCTATCTAGCTTGTGGTCGGTTCTTGCTCTGCCTTAAATGGGGTTCAGTGGGGGTGGGGGGTTTTGCAGTACCGGCCTCCCCGCCTCCCCTCCCCTCTTCCTCTCCCCCGGCCCTCCAGTCTCTCCGTCCTGCCATCCTGCCCAGGCCGGCTATGGGGCTCCCAGGTGGGGTGATCTCACCTGGGGAAGGAGAGGGTGTCCCACTGCACACCTACTTCCCAGCATACCTCCCCCTCCCATCTCACTGGCTAGCCTGAGGTCATATGCCTACCCTGCAGTCACAGGAGGGGTCCTAGGACCATCATGATTTGCTGAGTCCTACGGGGTCCCATCCTTCGAGGCTGGAGATGGTCCGAGCCACCATCCAGCACCAGACCTGGTGAGGACGGTGAATGCCCACGAAAATGCCTTCACACCTTTGCACACCTGTATTAGTGTCTGGAGCTGTGGTAAGAAATGGCTGCACGTGGCAGCTTCAAACAACAGACATTTATTCCTGCACAGCCTGGGCCCAGAGGCCTGCTCTCTCCAGACCCCAGGGGAGGCCGCACCTCACCTCATCCCCATGGCACCCCTCTCCACCTCCGTGGTCACGTGGCTCCTCTCCCCAGGGAGCCACCCTGAGGGCACCGGCCATTGCAGTCAGGCCTCCTGGCCGGCCCAGGGCTCCTTCCCTTAGCGAAGTCCGTAAAGGCCCTCGCTCCAAGTTAAGGTCGCCCCGCAGAGTGCAGGGGTGGGCTGCAGATGCATCTTGATTTAATGGTTTGTTTTAGGTTACGCGTTGATTCCCACTTTTTTTCTTAAAGGTGGGCAAGCAATTGGGTATTTAAATACGTTTCTTAAATTGATTTCAGAGAGGGAGGGAGAGAGAGACAGAGACAGAAGCATCAGTGATGAGAGAGAACCATCTGTCGGCCGCCTCCTGCATGCTCCCCACTGGGGATCGAGCCTGCAACCCGGGCATGTGCCCTGACCGGGAATCAGACTGTGACCTCCTGGTTCATAGGTCGATGCTCAACCACTGAGCCGCGCTGGCCGGGCCAGTCATATCTTGCTGGGGGCCACTCTGCACCCATCTTAATGGAGGGTGGCGGGGAATGGCTCTGGGTAGACAAACAGCACCCCGAGTGCTCCCTGGGCCCCGGAGGCTGGGGGGTGGGGGAGCACAAGGCCTGGGAAGAGGAAGACAAGCTGGGGCAGCTGCAGAGTTCATGTGGTGACCTCTCTCTCTGGCCAACCCTCTCCCATTTGGTCCCGATCACCTGAAATTTCCCAGGGTGGCAGAATCCTCCCCCCGCCCCCCATGCCCTGCCCGGCACCTGAGGCGGCTGGTGGCCTGCCTGGCATGGAAAAGAAGAGAGTTTCGGGGGGACCCCTGGGGCTAGATGCCTGGAAGTGCTGTGTGTGGGCCTCGGGCTGGCCAGGGAAGCTGAGATGGGGAGGGCTGTGTGACAGGGGGAGAAGGTCTCCCCATCCAGACCCCCGGCCCCGGGAGCGGGATGGTGCATGTGGGGGGCCGTCGGGGTCCGCTCAGGCCCCAGTGAGAAGCGTCCTCAGGCCCCGCCTGGCCCAGGAGCCCGGGGAGAAGAAAGCAGCCCCGGCAACAAGGCCCAGAAGCCGTTCAAAGACAGAGAGAGCCTGAGCGGAGTCTTCAAGCCGCCGCCGCAGGGAGGGCTTTCATCGCTGCCTTTGAATGGGAATCCAAGCGGCAAAGTCACTCCCAGGTTAAAGTTTAAATGGCACCGAAGGGGCGCCGGGAGGAGGAAGCGCAGGCCGGTCGGCCCGGGAACAAAGCGGGCCCAGCCCGGCCCGGCACCTGGCACAGAGGCCCGCGGAGGCCCGCGGAGGCCCACGGAGGCCCTGTGCCCGGGTGCCCGCGAGGAGGGCCGAGGTGCTGCTATTGTCTGCGAGGAACACGGGTAACTGAAGGGAGAGGTGTGACGACTGCAGGGCCTTAGGAAATAGCAAAGGGAACAGGCCTCCCAGGCAGGTCCTCTGGGAAACGCCGTCACTGAAGGGGGGGGGGGGCGTGGGGCGGGGGAGAGGGAAGCCTTTTCGTTCTTTGAAGAGTGAGTGTGCCTTTTCCACTCGCAGAGTGCACATGGAACACCATTGGAAGTCCCTGCAGTTGGCAGAGTTGCTTCATGCCCTAACGGCCTGGGCTGGGGGTCCTCTCCGTGGGCTGGGGGTCCCCTCTATGGGCTGGGGGTCCTCTCGTGGGCTGGGGGTCCCCTCTATGGGCTGGGGGTCCTCTCCCTGGGCTGGGGGTCCTCTCCCTGGCCTGGGGTTCCTCTCCATGGGCTGGGGGTCCTCTCCGTGGGCTGGGGGTCCCCTCCGTGGGCTGGGGGTCCTCTCTATGGTTGGGGGTCCCCTCTATGGGCTGGGGGTCCTCTCTGTGGGCTGGGTCCCCTCCAGCACGTGGGGTTAGGGGAGCTGGTGTTTTGGAGGGACACCCGCTGTATGAGACAGGCTGGCTGCTTGCTCAGGATCCTGGCCCCGGGGTACCTGCTCTCCCTTCTTCCTGCTTCCTTTGCATCCGAACTGCCCCCTGTGAATAGTTGCTCGACTGGCTACCAGGGGTGATTTCTGGGGCAGCAGGAGGGGGGGGGTCAGCATCTGGCCCCAGGGGGGGCACAGGGCCCCTCACACCCTCACCTTGCTAGAGGGAACCTCCCTGTGCCCAGGACCCGGCTGGACACGAGAGGGACATCCCCGCCCACACTGTCCTCCTTGTCTGGAGCTAAAACCTGCAGAACTGTCAGCGCCCATTGAGCTGCGTTACATGCCAGGTAACGGCTAGTGAGCAGGACGCACACCCTGCAGTCTAGCTGGGGAGGCGAGCGAACAAGAAATAGCCACACAGACAAATGAAAACCAAGAAAAGGAGGCGGTGTAGTTGTGGGGGCCGATCGGGTCCACGGGCCATCAGGAAAGGCTGCCTGGAGGAGGTGACATTTGAGCTGAGTGGGGGAGAGTCATGGGTCACTAGTGAGGGAGCGCCTACTTCCTGCCAAGAAGGAGTAATACAGATCAGATCGACCTGCCCGCCTGCCACGACCAACAAACTGGACCAACCTCCGAATCAACGGTTTGCAAGGCACTGGGCTTTGATAGGAAGGGCAGTGGACCCTGAGGGGTGGGAGTATGAGGTGGGCCCTGGCTTCCGGCCCTAAGCGAGGTTCCAGGTCAGGGAACCGGGAGGAACGCCTGGGTGGGGTGGCCGGCCCCCCAGAGCTGGGAGCCGGGAGACCAGGTGGCCGCAGAGCCCGGGAAGGAGGATCCGAGAGGGAACGCTGCCCACAGAGAACACGGGGGTCCGCAGAGGCCCCCCCCCCCGAGGCTCCTGCGGAAGGCCAGGCTGCAGACAGCTGGGGCCACATGGCCGAGGCCCCGGAGTGACCCCCTCCCCCCCGCGCGAAGTGTCCGCGTGAAGAGCGCTCTACCTGCGGCTCCAGTAAAGATCAGCCACGGTCCAGGGGGACACAGCCAGCAGGGTGGTCTGAGGATGAGCCCCAAGGGGTGGCGCGGGGTTCAGCCAAGGGAGACCCGGGCCAGGGGGGCAGCGGGCATCCTTGAGTGTGTTTTGGGGAGACAGGGTTGAAGTGGGTCTACAAGGCGAATTCATCATTTTTTTTAAAAAGATTTTTTTATTGATTTTTAGAGAGAGAGGAAGGGAGAGGGAGAGAGAGACAGAAACATCCATGTAACAGTGAACCATCCATCGATTGGCCGCCTCCCGCACGCCCCCTACTAGGGATCGAGCACGCAACCCGGGCCTGTGCCCTGACCGGGAACCAAACCAGCAACCTTTGGGTTCACGGATGACACCCAACAGATTGAGCCTCCGACCGGGGCCACAAGATGAATTTAAATGGAGAACGGCCCAAGCTGCGGGGAGGGGAGGGGACAGGATGGGCAATGGCCGGCATGTTCTGTATTGTCCGTGCTGAGTAGGCCTCGCTCTGAAACGATCCTGCATCATAGCAAAGCGGCCCATGGTGATGGAGGGCGGCCAGCGTGCAAACACCAGGCGCAGGTGAGAGCATGGGCGAGAGGACTGCACGTTTGTTAATCTGTTTTTAGGGTTTTTTCCTGGTTTTCCCACCACAACCATGTATGTATCCCCTGTGCACTTCAAAAATGTCAGGAACCAGCAGACGAACAAATGCAACCTGTTCTCCTTTGTTCTGATCATCCCAAGACCCTCGGGCAGTAGCATGAACGCAGACCGGCCCCTCGCAGGCCTCAGACTGGACCGGGACCGGCGCCGGCTGGCATTGCGAGGTGCCAGGCCCACCTGAGCAGCCGGGCAGGTGTGCAGACGCACAGACCACCTGGAGCTGGCTGAGCCTCATGCCCACACAGCCCGCCCCCCCCCGCAGCCCCGGCCCTCCCTCCGCGCCCGCGAGCTCAGGTGTGGTGCATCTGCGGCCGTTGGCAGCTCTCGGGCCGCGGAGCCGGGGAGCTGTCAGGTTAAAAGCTGGCTTGCTCGATGTGATCCCACACGTGAGCTCTTTTATTTCCCGCTCCCTCCCCTACATGGCTTCGGTGTGCTCTTATCAATATTTCACCAGCCCCTCGAACGTCTATTTCATCTCTCTCTTAAATGTATTAAATATAAATGCGGCAACAACTCTACCATAAGTCTCGCTTTGCTGTCAAACTCTCGGGCTCCGTGGAAGTAAATATCATTTGCTTTGTGTGCTGTGGGGGATTCGGGGCCCTCTCTGCCGTAGGAACACCCCGCCCCGTGCTCCCCGCGTCTTCCTGCCCTCATTCCCCGGGGCCCGCCCACCCCTGAGCAGGGCGCTGGACAGGGTCCCTCTCTGAAGGGGGCGTGACCGAGGACCAGAAGGGCTGTTCTCCAAGGCTTCCGACCAGCGTCCCTCCCGGGGTGTCTCCCGATGGTACCCTGAGTGGGGGTGGGGGCGGCCTCCTCCCCAGCAGGCCTGCGGCTGGGGACCTGCCAGGGAGGACTCCCACGGCTGTGGGGTGGGTGGGGCGTGGACAACACCCCCCCACCCCACCCCCTGCACTCAGAGTCGCGGGGCCAGGGGCAAGGTGGGAATTCTGTCCCCGAGCCCCTGCACTCCTTTGTTCTTTGTTAACTGCAAAATAATCACAACCCTGTTTATTTTGGTAGAAAAATACAACAACCAAAACAACAAAAGGCCTGCATCCTACTCAAGGTTAGAAGCATCGCCGTACAAGGCAGAAATCTATACCAGTTTTACAAGTAAAATTTTTTCCTTGAAAATCCTACACGTCCTTCGGGCCTGGTGGGTGTGAGGATTTAATTCCTTTTGCTTTTGGGCATTGTCACTGGGGCGTGGGGACCAGGGGAGAGGGACAGGCTCGGTAAGGCCCCTCCGTCTGTCTCTCTGTCCGTCTGTCCGTCTGTCTGTCTGTCCCTCTCGGGCTGGGCACACGGAGCCGCTCTGGGGCAGCGGCCACTGGTGAGGATGATTCTATTGTACTTCCGCCCGAGCCTTCCTTTTGTCAAAAGCCTTTCCCTCCCCCCCAACCCCACGTTCTCATGCCTCGGGCGGCTGCAGGGAGGGCACTGGTGCTTCCCTTTCCATAATAGGGCGCGGAGGCCTGCCACATAAGAAGCAGCTGGGACCCGAAGCAGCGCTGGGCCCTGTGTGGGCACCTCCCCTCCCCCCGTTCTACCCCTGCCCCCGCTAGGATCCCCGGTCCCACGGAGGAGGCCTGTGGCTCCGGGAACATGGATGGGTTAGGGCTCCGGGAGCACGGGAGCCTCTCAGGGGACATTTGCAAAGTCTAGAACCACCTGTGGTTGCCACAACTGGGGGTTGCTACTGGCATCTAGTGGGGAGAGGCAGTTACGCACCCTCCAGCACCCCGAGCCAGGCCCGCTCCCCCAGGACAAGGGAGCAGGGGGCCCAGGGCTGGATAGAGGCTCTGACTCAGGGCCACGGATGCCGGGTGGTTGGTGACAATGCCACAGCGGCACCCACTGCAGGGGGGCAGCAACGATTGAGCACCTGCTGCACTCAGGGCAGCCTGCTCTGCTCCCCGGCACCCGCTTGTCTCCCCGTGGGACCGAGGAGGGGGCTGGGGTGCAGGAGGGCATCAGGGGTGGGGGTTTCTGGGAGGTGCACGCAGGAGCTGCACCTGCAGGGGGAGGGAGGCAGGCCTGGGCAGAGGGAGGGGCCAGGCCATGGTGCAGCCACAGCCAAGATCTCCTGGGCCACTTTCCTGCCATGAGCTGGGGTGGCAGCGGGCAGCAGGCAGTGGGCAGCCGTGTCCCTTGCACAGAGCGGGCGGTCTGGCCACTCTGCCGCTGTGCCCTGACCCACAACCCCGGGTCGCTCACTCATGTCACGGCGCCTCCTCGCTGCACGAGCGCTGGTCATTCCCCCCTCACCTGCCCTCCCTGCTGATCGAGCACCAGGTTTTGCCTGCTCTACGACTTCAGGGCTCTTCCCTATGCCCATCTCCCACTGTTGCTTTTAAAGAAAATCTCAAAAAATAAAATAAAATAAACCCATAGAGCCCGGCCCATGTGGCTCAGTGGTTGAGCATTGATCTAGGAACCAGGAGGTCACTGGTTTGATTCCCGGTCAGGGCACAGGCCTGGGCTGCAGGCTCGATCCCCAGGAGGGGGCGTGCAGGAGGCAGCCGATCCATGATTCTTTCTCACCATTGATCTCTCTCTCTCTCTCTCTCTCTTTCCCTCTCCCTCTCCCTTCCTCTCTGAAATCAATAAAAATATATTAAAAAATTAAAAGCACAGAGGGAGCCCCTCCATCTACCCTGTCCGGGCATCCCCGCCCGCTGGCCGGCTCTGAGGCTGCAGGCACCCAGCGGTCCCGGCTCAAGGACGCGTCTCCCCCGCCGCGTGGACGACGCCACCGGCAGGTTCCTGAGCGCGTTTGCCATCGCGCGAGGTAACGGCTTCATTACGCGGCGAGGAGTGACCCATATTTCCTGACATGATTTCCCTGCTGTAACTCAAATTGAGTTCATGTTATTCTAATGATATCACTTGACCTTGAGAATTAGACCAAGAAGCCTGGGGTGGTTCTTCCCACTTGCGCTGCCGATTCTCCGACTGCGGCTGGAGATGTGCTCTGCTCTCTGTCACCCCGGAGTGGGCTCGGGGAGAACCAGAAGACAAAAACCCCGAACCGCGCGGCTTTTTGGAAAATGCACCCGGGTGATTGCCGACCCCGGGAGGCTCCCTGTCTGCAGCTGGCGTTCCTGGGCGCCCACGGAATGGGGGCTGAAGGCCTCCCAGGGCCTCCTCGCTCCCCACCGCTTCCCAGGCCCTTGGGCCTCCCCGGCCAGGTCCCCTGGGGCCTCCTGCCCCCAGCCTCTGCCTGCCGGTCATTCTCCCCAAACCAGAGAGAGTCGCATCTCCTCACCAGCTCCCCTGTGCCCATTGGTAACGCCCAAATCCTCAGTCTGGCCTTCAAGGCCCTTGATCCCAGCGCGTCTGCACCCTGAGTCCTTCTGCCTGCACGGCCCTGGCCCAGCCCATGGCTGTGCCTGGGAGCTGCTGTGTCTTTGCACCAACCTGCCTTTGCTCCCTCGTCCTCCGCCCCTGAGCTCACCTGCTCACCTCCCTGCTGGGCCCTGGACAAGCCCCCACCTCACTCTGCTCCCATTTCCCGGCAGCTCCTCCCGCGAGAGGGAGGGACTTTCTCGGCCCTCACAGCTGCCTGGCCCAGTCACATGCTTTCATCACTGGGGTCGGAGCAAATGTGAACCTGAGAAAGGCTTGCCCTCTCCCCGCTCTCGGACCTTGAGACAGCCGTGCAGGGGCCCGGGCTAGCCTGCTGGGTCCAGCCATCCCCACCGTCCCAGCCGCCCGCCAGCCCACCCCCGACCCAGGCGCACCTGAGAGCTCAGCCCGGAGCGCCAACTTACGGCATCAGGAGCCCAATTAATGGCTGTTCTCAGCCGCTATGTCGTGGGTGTTTTTCATGCTGGGGGTACACTCCCTGTAGCTGACATTTCTCAGATGAGCAGCACGTCTATAGGTTGGTGTCGGAGGCCCGAGTTCACGAGCTTTTCCTCTTGGGGCGCCTCAGGGTATAGACGGCAGGCCCGGGAGCGCTTGCGGTTTGTCTGTTTCTTTAGCCGCTGCGCTGGGCTTAGTGAGTGTTTGTTAAAGACCCGGGGAGTGAGTTCCGTTTACAAACACCACCTGACCGGGCTTTGGGTGGTTACAACCTCCCAGCCTGGGGTGGGGTGTGGCTGCGGTGGGCTGAGCATGGCGGGGGTGGCAGAGGGGTGTACGGGAACCTTCTGTCGTTTCTGCTCTGTCTCGCTGGGAACCTAAAAATGCTCTAAAAAAGAATGTTCCCTAATGACCCACAGGAGCGCACCCCCACACATATACCCGCACACACACACACGCACACACACACATGCCTACGCGTGCACCACCGGAGATCCCTCCAACCCCGTGCCCACCTGGCCCACCTCCCCGTACACCCCACACGTCACTCCTGCAAGGGGCCCCCAGTGGCACGTGGAGGAGACGCTGGGTATAAATATCCTCTCTCCCTCCTCCTCGAAACCCACAGTATCGGGTCCCCCAAGTCAATCTCCTTCGAGGACTGTGTTTGGGGCGCAGCACGCCTTTCGCTGGTTGGGCGAGGATGGGGCCTCACCGTGAGGGACCCTGCAGAGCAGCGACGTTCTGGCGGCTGGTGGGCGGCTTCCTCACTGGGCCGCCGTCTCATCAACTCATCAACGCCATTACTTTCACATTAAAATGCTCATTTCAGCCGGGGGCCGGGGGCAGCAGCTTGGGCAGCGTGCCGGCCACTCCATCGCCCTCACCTTTGGGCCCTGGGCTTGGAGGCGGGTTCCAGGTGTGGCCAGTGCCGTGCGCCAGGGGCTGCAAGAGCCGAGAGTGGCTGCCTCTCACCCGCGTCGCCAAGCCCGTCGGCGCGTCTCTCCTGTGAAAACCACCGGCTTTGTTGAAAGGCCTTGGGGAGTTGCTTGCTCATTAAATACACCAAATACAAAGTCTCTCTCAACACAGGATTATCGGGGTAACAGAAGACTTCCTCGGTGCGGCCTCAGAGAGAGGGGGCTGTCGAAGCTTCAGGGGGCCAACCCATCGCGACCCAGGCCACGGTGCGGCAAACAGCACGCCGGCTCCCAGAATCACAGACAATTCAACATCAGGTGTCCTCAGGGACCTTTAGCATCAGGAGTGGGGGAATGATGTAGAAACAGGCGCTGCTGCCCGGCCGGCATGGCTCAGCGATTCTGGAGCCTGTGAACCAGGAGGTCACGGTTCGATTCCCGGTCAGGGCACGTGCCTGGGTTGCGGGCTCCATCCCCAGTAGGGGGCGTGCAGGAGGCAGCCGATCCATGATTCTCTCTCATTACTGATGTTTCTATCTCTTTCCTCCTCCCTTCCTCTCTGCAATAAAAATATAGTTTTAAAAAAAAATGAAACAGGCACTGCTTGTACCAGGTGTCAGCTCTGGCTTCCGGTGGTGGGAGGGGGGGGTTCATCTGGTGGTGGGAATGGGGCCGGCGACCGTGGTTGGCTTTTCCCACCGCGGCTGCCAGTGTTTGGGGCCCAACCTTAGTGAGAACGTGGGGCCTGGGGCCCTGAGTCAGAGCCCGGCCACAGCCCGCTGAGCACTCCTGCAAGTGGGGCCCGGTGGGAAAGGATGGGGTCCCCGCCCCCGCAGGTGGGCGGAGCCCCAGGAACCTGAGGCGGAGAGAGGGCCCTTACTCGCTGTGAGATCTTTGCCAAGTCACTTCCTACATCCTGACTGTCAGTTTCTTTCTGAGTCAAATTAGGTTAAAAATGCCTTTTCTTCTCTACAGGTTTGCTTAAAAAAATAAAAAAAAGATGCCATCACTTTCCTAAAAGGATGTGGGTCAGCGAACAGCACAGGAAGGCTCGGATAATTTTACCAGGAAGAGCAGGGAAAGCCCGAGTGTGTGTGTGGAGGAGGACGGGCGGGGGGGGGAGGGGGGGAGGGGGGGGGAGGGCGCCTGCCTTAGCCAGAGGAGGCGCCCACACGCTGGGACCCAGGAGGGAAGGACAGTGGGCGCTGGGTGACAGGTGTGGGGTCTCTGCTGCAGGGCAGACACCTCTGCCCGCCCCCAGCCTCCTCCCCCACCTCCCTCTTCCTCTCCGAACCCCCGTTTTGCACCAGGCCCTGCACTCACCTGATCAAGGCCCAGGGTCCCCACCTCTGCTGTGCTGTGGGCCCCCGGGCAGTCTCAGGATAGAGCGTGAAATGCACAAAATAAAAGGTGTCTTTCCACTTGGTGGCTGGGTGAGCCAAAAAAAGTGCCAAACAGATCCGGCCCCTGCATGTACACCCACTCATATCCCTACCACACTTTCAAGGCCCGTGCGGCCGGTTCCCACTGGCTCGGACACAGCCCCTCTGCCCATGTCAGGCCCCTCTCTGGGGCCTTTGCACGGGGCTCCCTCCATTGCCTCTCTTCTCCTCGGGTCTCTCCCTGCAGGTGGCCCAGCGCCCCCTTCCAGCCTCGAGCAGCCTCTCTCACCCTCGGCACACCCCATCTTCTCTCGTTACCTGAGGCTCCTTCCCTCTGCACCCCCAGCCCCACCTGCAGGTCTCCCAAAGGCCAGGCCAGGGGGTTTGCTCCTAATCGCAGCCCAGCTTCTAGGGTGGGACCTGGCCCGTCCCCCGGGGCCACCAGGAGATCCCGGCGCAGGCCTGGTGTGGGGTGAGCCACCCCCGCATCTCCACAGCACACAGCGGCCCCGGTGATCAGCCCACAATCTGGGGCTCGCTGGTGCCCAGGCTGGTCACAGGCTGTTCATCAAGCCCCAGCCCCCCCTCTTGCTTCAGGGCCTCACCCCTGACCCCGACTCGACCCATCTGCCGCCTTCTGCCTCCAGGCCCCGGGGGTGTGAGCCGTCCCAGGTCCAGGGAAACCCCGGAGCCGGCTCCCCCACGCCGGCCTCGCACGAGCAGAGACGCACCAATTGTCTGGGCCCATGAAGCCCCCAGGTTCCCAGCGTGAGGACTTGGTTGCCTCGTGGACACGGGAGGATGGAGGGCTTTCCGGGGAGCGGTCCCCACTCGCTCTGTCTCTCCCGTCGCCTCACGGCAGGACGGTGACCGATGAAAGGGGAAGACAGCCCGGCCATGTGGCTCGGTGGTGGGGCGTCGGTCTGTGCACCAGGAGGCCGCTGGTTCGATTCCCGGTCGGGGCACGTGCCTGGGTCGCCAGCCCGACCCCCAGGAGGGGGCGTGCAGGAGGCAGCTGATGGATGGTTCACTCTCACATCAATGTTTCTCTCTCTCTCCCTCTCCCTTCCTCTCGCTCTCAAATCAATTTTTAAAAAATCTTAAAAACAAACAAACACCCTGATGGGAGACAAACACCCCCCTTGAGGGCCAAGGACAGGTCCCCCCACACGCAGACCCCCCCCCCCCCCCCCCCCCGCCACCCCATTCCATAGAGCCTCCCGAGGAGGGAGAGTCACGATGAGGAACCAGAACCGGTTGGGCCGGGACTTTTGGGTCAGCGGCCCCTCTGGGCCCCTTTCCCCCCGGGGCCTCCTGCCTCGTGGGGGGAGGGGTCTCCGTGGATTTCCTGAGAAGGTCAGCATGGCAGACCCCCCAGCACAGACACCGCAGCCTTGGCTCTCCCGGCCGGAGGGCTGCGGGCTGTGGGGGCGGCGTGGTGCCTGCCTCCTGGCCAACCTCCCCCCCCGCCCCGCCCACCGCGGCATCCCCGGGGCCTACGCCGGGCCTGGTCCCTGAATATCTCTGAGAAACAGGACGGGCCTCTCCTTCTGTCCCCCCCCCAAAGCTCTTCCGGCCCCTCAGGTCCCGTGGGAAGCCTGGCCGGGCCCGGCCTCGCTCGAGGGGGACGCGCCCCTCCCGGGACTTGGCCGTGGCCCATGGCGTCTTCTTGAAGTCGCCTCCTTCCCCGGGCCGCCCGCTGGGGCCGGGATAACGAAGCGGCTGTCACGTACATAATTTGCTTCCGAGGGGCGAGGGACGGAGTATTTTTAGAAGGCCGGCCCTCCTAGGGGAAGCAAATGACTCCCGAGGACCGGCTTTCTTCAAAGTGGCCTTCAAGAGCCGCGCGTGAGGCCCGGGACGGAACGCTATGAATTAGAGCGACTCATTATTCCGGCGTCGCACACGCTCGCCCCGCTCCTCCCGCCGCCACGGCCCGTCTCAGCCCCGGTCTGGGATGAATCCACGCAGCCCTCCTCCCGGCCGGGCAGCGGGGCGGCCGGTCTGATTGGACGCCTCCCGTCGCCCCGAGGACTGGCTTCAAGGAGGAGGCCGCGGGGGCACGCTGAGCCCTCGCTTCTTCAAGTGCGCACCGGGCGTTACCTTGAAATGTTTTCTTTTCTTTTTGAAAAATAAAAAAAAAAAAGTATTTTAGGTTCCGCAGACACTTGGGCTCCTGCGAACAAGTCATTGAAGGAGCAGGCAGGGGGAGGCGGGCAGATCAAGGCTCCGTGGCAGCGCGGGCCCCTCGCCGCTGCACCCTGACCGCGTGGACGGGATGAAAGGTTCCGGGAGACGCGGGCTTCGAGGAGCCGAGCGGGCGAGCGAGGACAGACGGCGGCAGCGGCCACGGCGGCGCGGGCGCCTTGGGACGGGCTTTGTCTGCCCGATAATGGAGACAGGCGACTGGAGGGAGCGGGAGGGCGGGGGCCAGGGAACCGAGACACAAAAACCACGCTGTGGCCATTGTGTTTCCGCCGGCGTCTTGATCAGGGACCACGTGCTGTTTGGGGAGCTAATAGGATGGTGGCTCCTTGATGAGGCGCACTCCGCAAACCCAGGCGAGGCTGATCCGTGGCTGCGGACTCTCTCCTCCTCCTCCACACGCTCTGGCCTCCGGGGGCACGGTGTGTGGTCTGCCCACCCGTCTCCCCAGAAACCCCAGACCGCCAGCTCCGGGCCCTTTGTTGCAAGGGTCTGGTGGCCTCCACGGGCCACAGGCTCCCTCAGACCCACAGCCCAGCGAGCGAGGTCCACCACGGTCCACTGTCCGGGCCCTTCCCGGCCCCCCCACCTAAGACCTCTGCCCCCCCACACCCGTTCTCCTTATCCCACACTCTCTTCCCGCCTCCACGAAGGTCCTCTCCTCTCCGATCTTCCCTGCTTGTCCAAAAACCTGACTCCCAGAAGCCTGAGGCCACCTGTCCTCACGGAGCCGCTCCTGTGAGTCCCATGCGGTTCTGTGTGCAGTGAACCAGCCCAGGAGGGTCGGTCCCGTCTGCTCTGCCAAGAGGCCTGGGGGCTTCCTAGGGCCTGGATCCGGCCCAGGAGCACCAACAGAGCGGGCACCAGAGGCCCCGCCTCTTCTGAAGGGGGAGGCATGGCCCGGCCGAGGGCGGGAGAGCAGGTGGGATGCACCTGCCTCTCTAACCCAGGGGCCACGGCAGACATGGCCCATTCCCGGCAATGTCTCGTTCCTGGGGTGCTTGGGCGGGTTTACGAGCACCTCCTCTGAAGGGCCCCCCCCCCGATTGTTCTCTACAACTGAACCCTGTTCTTGCCTGGCCGGCGTGGCTCAGTGGCTGAGAGGCGACCTACGAACCAGGAGGTCACGGTTTGATTCCCGGTCAGGGCACGTGCCCGAGTTGCAGGCTCCATCCCCAGTGGGGGGTGTGCAGGAGGCAGCCGATCATGATTCCCTCTCATCATGGATGTTTCTCTCTCTCTCCCTCCCCCTGCCTCTCTGGCATCAATGAAAAGAAATACAGCCCGTTCTGTGCACCCAACGTCATCCCCTTAGTGATGTTGTCATTTAAAGGGCGGAATCCTGTTCCCAGCTCCACGAGGTGGAACCGTGGGGGGCTCCTCACAGAACCCCCGGGCGGGGCGGCCTTGGTCGTGTGGAAATGGCTCCGTAATACCTGCTGCACGGACACTGGGTCTGAGTCCACGGGTGACTGAGAGAGTCGGCCTCCTGGTCAACCTGGCTGACGCCCGGCCCCGCAGCTTCTTAGCTGGGTGTGCGGGGCCGCCTCCCTTCGCCACCCAGGGTCGGTGAGCAGAGGCCTTGCCTCCTACCTGCGTGTCAGCAGATCTGGGACAAGGTCTGTTCCCCTGAACTCCACGCCAAGGGGAATTTTAATATGTATTTATTGATTTCAGAGAGAGGAAGGCAAGGGAAGAGAAGTATAGAAACATCAACGATGAGAGAGAATCATGGACTGGCTGCCTCCTGCATGCCCCCCATTGGGGATGGAGCCCGCAACCCGGGCCTGTGCCCTGACCGGGAATGGAACCCTGACCTTCTGGTTCCTAGGTCGCCTTTCAGCCACTGAACCACGCCAGCCGGGCAAGGGGATTTTATTCTGGACTTGAGCACAGGGCCCAGGGGGCAGGTGCCAGAGGTGGGCAGACGGGGCCGGGCTCCATGGGCAGGAGGCGAGGCCTGGAGACCGGATCCAGCAGGGGCATTGCCCACTGTCTCCTAGCACCCTCTCCCTCCTCCCCCTCCTCCCGCGAGAGGGGCGCTGCCCGGGCCCCTTTGTTCTTCCCGCAGCTGGGGCTCCATGGCCACTCCCCTCCAGGGACGTGAGGCCCCATGAGCAGCTTTCCCACAGCCTCGCCTGCTCTGACCAGCGGAGCCTGCCTAATGGGTCCTCGGGGAGGCGGGCGCCGCAGGCACAGTGGCTCCGCTGGCCTGGAGCCGGTGGGAATTGGGGGGTGTATAGGGGTGGAGGAGGAGTGAGGGGGCTTCAGGATGGCCCAGTGGGTTGTGAGGGCCCTTCCCGAGGGGGGTGGCAGTGTCTCGGGGGCAGCAGGGCCGCCAGGGCCCCAGCAGGAAGCTGTGGGCTGTCTGGTCCAGACCTGGCGCCAAGGCCCGTCTTCGGGGGCCTTCGGGCTTCTGTGGGCTGCGACCTGCTGTGACTCTGCAGTGATCAGTGGGGACCCCGACAGCCTGCTCCAGGGACGCCCTGGAGGAGGGATTCCCACCAGCCCACGCCCCAAGGGCGCAATGCCGGTTCACCATGGTTCGGCCACAGGAAAACGGGCCGTTTCTTCCACACCCACGGCTGGGGGCCAGGACTCAACCCCGAGGACCTCAGCCCTGGCGGCAGAACTGTCCCCTGGGTCTTTTTGCTCGTTAGGGGCGGCCTCACCTGATACCCAGAAAGCACTCAGCCGGCGCTAACGCCCAGAGGCCCAGGGGCAGCGCAACTGACCGCACAGCCACCGGGCCCTGGACGGCAGGCGTTTCCCTAGACCTCCTCCCGGGAACCCTAGAAAACCGGCTTCTCGTCAGCATTTTCTCTGCCCTCCTCCCTCCCTCCATCCCTTCTCCCTCCCTCCTCAGTCCGATCCAGCCGTCCTAATGAACTTGCACTGTTCTCAGCGCGGCACGTTGTCCACACGTATGTCGCCTGCATGTCGTACACCGCAGCTTGTCCTGCTTTCAGCTTTTCCACAACTGCGGTTGCCATCACCTTCCCAGGGTCGGCCGCACCCCTGCTACCCCCGCCCCCCGCCCCCCGGCTCTGGCATCTCCCCACAGCCCTCCCACTCCGAATGGCCTTGCCCGTCACAGCGACACCTGCGGTCACGCCGCCAGGGGAGGCCACAGGGACCCCACTTCCATAGGCAGGGCTTCCTCCCTCCCGTGTCCGGGCCTCGGGGGCACCCCCCAGCTCACTAACGTTTCCCAGCCTGATAAGCTGCAAAGCTATGCCTCCGTGTTGTTTTAAATTGCATTTCGTGCCTGTGTTTGGAGGAAGAATGGAAGCTTGGAGAAGTGACCAGAGGCCCTCAGCTGGTGGGTGAGTAGCTGACCTTTGCCAACCGCTCTGGGCTGAGCTGGAGGCGGCCGGGGTCCAGGGGCCCCTCGCCTGGGCAGAGGGCTGGGCCTGCGCGGGCTCCCACCTGTGTGGGTGCATCTTCCGCTGTGATCGGGCGCCACCTGGTGGCGCTTGGAGGGAACTGCGGCTGCGGAGGACACCCGAATCGCCTCACTTTTGAGGCTCCTACAGCTGTTTTTCTACATTTAAATTTTAATTATTTCTGAGATACAATGGACACATAACATGACATTCGTTTCAGGGGTACAGTGTGATTTTTTCTCGTGATGGGAATTAGCCCATCTACTCTCTTCGCACCCCCAAATGGACAGCCCCCCGTTTCAGCCGCCGTCACCGGGGAGGTGGTGTCTCTTCTAAAAGCCCTCGTGCGGTCCGCGTGCACCTGGGATGGACCTTGCGTGCAGAGAGAGTGGAGGGTCGATACTTTTTCCCTTGGATATTTCCCTGACCGCCCGCTTATTTTTTATTTTATTTTTTGTCAGTCCTCACCTGAGGATATTTTCCCTTTGATTTTTAGAGAGAGTGGAAGGGAGGGGGGAGAGAGAGAGAGAAACATCCATGTGAGAGAGACACATCGAATGGTTGCCTTCTGCACACGCCCCAACCAAGGCTGGGGATCGAGCCTGCAATCGAGGTACATGCCCTTGACTGGAATCGAACCCAGGACCCTTCAGTCCACGGTCTGACACTGTATCCACTGAGCCAAACCAGCTAGGGCTAACTGCTGACTTATTGAGGTCTTTTCCCCACGGGCCACGGGGTGCACCGGTACATGTGTGTCTGTCTGTGTTTCTGGTAATAACTGTCTCAGAAGATGCAGTATAACCAGGCCATGCACAAGGTCACTTCCGAGTGTGGGAAATGCTGGAGGTGCTGTCTGCCTGGGCCCACTTCTCCGTGGATCTTGGGGCTCACCGTGGGCTCCTGTGGCCAGAACAGGAGCACAGCTGCCCAGGAGGCCATCGGCACCCGGGAACCCTAGAAATGCAAACCCTAACCGGTGTTTCTCCAATTGCATCAGAGGAGCTCAGGGGAGAGAAAATGCGGACGAGAAGCTGGTTTTCTAGGGTTTCCGGGAGGAGGTCTAGGGAACAGGACTTGAGCACAGGGCCCGGGAGGCAGGTGTGCTCAACCCAGGAGGCCAGTGGCCTCCCCCGTCCCCTATGCCATGGGGGCTGCACCTGAAAACCCTCTGACCCCAGAGCATCCCTGTGGCTGTAGGTGAGGCGGCCCCTTCTCTGAAGTCCTCTCCCTCCCTTCTCCTGTCTGCACTGGGCCTAGGAGGCCTGCCCCCTGCTGGGCAGCAGAACCCGGGGCCTGAGGGGTATGTTTCTCACAGCAATACCCGCCTCCGCCGCCCCGAGGTCAGGGAGCACCGGCCAGCCCCTTGAAGCCGTGGCATCCAGCTCAGCAGGGGCTGGGCAGACCTCCGGCTAAAATGACTCGACCTTGCGGAAACGGGGTGCGTGCTGACGAATGAGTCCCAGAAGTGGGGACTTGGGTTCCCCGACAATCTCCCAGAGACCCTGGCTGAGAACTGGAGCAGTGTGCCAGGAGGGCCAGCCTCCGGGGGCCACCAGCCTTGGCCCAAATTCTGGCCATTTCATTGGGCAGTGTGGCTGGACCAGGGCAGGGAGGGTGTCAGGAGTGTGGGTCCCAGTGCCGACTGTCATGGACTCAGGGGTCTTGGGGGACCTCCCTGCCTCTCGCGGAGCCTCCAACTCCTCACATCTGGCCTCCGCGTTGTGGGTTGAATTGTGTTCCCCCAAAGGTTTTGTGGAAGTTCTCAGCCCCTGGTACTTCGGAATGTTATTTGCCAACCAGCTGGGCTCTTCCCCTTTTTAAAGAGTTCGTTTTCCTGGAGGGCCAGGCACTCATTGGAGGGCCAGGCTCTCATTGGAGAGCCGGCATCATGCAGCCATTTGTGGCTGGAAAGGCTGGCGGGTGGGGAGGCTGGTGGGTGGGGAGGCTGGTGGTTGGGGAGGCTGGCGGGTGGGGAGGCTGGTGGGTGGGGAGGCTGGTGGATGGGGAGGCTGGGGGGTGGGGGGGGGGGGGGGGAGGCTGGTGGATGGGGAGACTGGTGGTTGGAGAGGCTGGCCCGGGCCCTGCTGGAACATGGCAGAGGTACCAGCTCCCGCCTGCGTGTCTGACTGGCTGCCCCTCTAAGGGCTGCCTCTCCCTGTTGGTGATGGGTGGGGGCTGGGACTGCATGTGTCTCTGACTCCAGGCAGTGACTCCATGGAGGCCGTACCTGAGGGTGGCTTGGAGTCTCAGGGGAGCGGACATTTGAAAGCAGGTGGGACCCGCCCTGTGGGTGTGGGAGGCAGAGAGAGACCCGGCCAGCTGGCCAGTGGCTGCTCACCAGCGACCTGGGGTCAGCCTGAGGGGACACGGGTTTGCCAGCAGCAGCTTTGCAACAGGGTTTGGCTCAACAATGCCGCGCTGGTTCCCGGGGCCTGTGGGGGAAGCAGGGGCCCGGCAGCGGCTCCCAGGCCTCCCTGGGGGTCCTCCCCAGGGGGTCCTCCCCAGGGCCTGCAGGAGCGACCCCAGTCCCTCCCAGAGCACCCTCTCAGCAGGCACGGCCACCAGCCCCTTTCACAGACCAGGGAACAGAGGCACCGAGGGCAGCGGACAAGTGGGGCTGGACGCGCACTTACCTGAGCTGCTTGCAGGGCCCAGAAGGGCCCGGGCTTCTAACCCCTGTGGGAAGCTGCTCCAGGACGGGGCCATGTCTGCAGGGGCTGCAGGGGCTGCAGGGGCCTTCGGATCTGCCCGGGCCTCCCAGATGCGAGACGCAGAGCAGAGCCTGAGGTGAGGACACGGGTCCGTCCAGCCCTGCTGCTCCTCATCCGTGGGACCCGGCAGGTCCTCCCACTGCCCCCCCACCCCACCCCAGACAGGCTCCCACCGGACACACGAGCGAGCCGGCTCCCCACAGAGCCACGCCGCGCGGTGTGGGGGATCTGGGTGTGGGGCATGTGTCCCCCACCAGCCCCCCACCCTCGGTCCCCCTGCAGCGTGGGGGCCCTGGGCCTGCACCCCTGGTGCCCGCTGAGCATCCCTGCCCAGCAGCCTGCATGAGGAGGGGCAGGGGGAGCGAGCCCCGCAGCTGCTGGGCCGGTTCTGAGTCCGAGGAGGACAAAGGCCGCTGGGCACCGCCGTCCATGCAGCTTAGCCTTGTTTGCAGGTCACCACGGTCCTATGGGCCCCAGGGCAGAGCCAGCCCGGGAGGGGACAGCGCGGGGAGGGACGGCTTAGAGGGACACGGTGGGGTACGGGGCGAACACCTTCTTGGCGTCTATCTCCGCTTCCACCATGTGGGGGTGGATGTCCACCACCAGCCCGGCGTCCGTGCACAGCTTGAGCAGCGTCCGGATGTTGTTCTTGGACAGCCTCAGGTACCTGTGCGGACAGCAGAGTGAGGCCGGCCCCCGGCCCCCCGAGGCTCTCGAGGCATCCCCGGCGCGGCCCGGGGGCTCGGGGCACAGTAGGCACCTCAGAGTTGCTGGGAGGTTTTTGTTTTTGTTGTTTTTTTAAAAAATATATATTTTTATTGATTTCAAAGATGAAGGGGGGAGAGAGAGAGAGAGAGAGAGAGAGAGAGAGAGAGAGAGAGAGAGAAACATCCATGATGAGAGAGAATCATGGACCGGCTGCCTCCCACAACCCCCCCCCCCCACTGGGGATGGAGCCCACACCCCGGACCTGTGCCCTGACGGGGAATCGAACCCTGACCTCCTGGTTCCTAGGTCAATGCTCAACCCCTGAGCCCCGCCGGCCGGGTGAGTGGGTGGGGGGGTTATGGGTAATGAAGTCATTTGGAAATCAATGTGGTGACATATATCCCAGCTCCGCCCCTGCCTGTCCCTCCCCCCAAAAGGTCATGTCCACCCCAGACACGGGACACTGGCCGGTGGCCTCTGAGACCCAGCCCGCCTCCCCGGTCCCCGGGCTCGGCCCAGGGTCTGGATGGGGGACGGTGGGCGGCAGAGCGAGCTCTCCAGGCCGCCAGCCCGCGGGCTCACCGGCAGCTCAGCACCTCCTCCGGCTTCAGGGCCCGCATCACCTCCACCTTGGGCTCCACGCCCTTCTCCATGAGGCTCTTCAGCCGGCGCTCGTAGGCCGTGTCGGGCAGCTTGCCCACCCAGTCCCTCAGGAGCGTGGACTTGCGTCCCCCGAAGATGGAGTCCTGCAGCGTGGAGTCGGTCATGCTCTGGTGGTGGAACGACATCATCCGCGGGGTGGTCTCTGTGGCCGCCAAGTCCTTCATCTCCAGCTCTGGAACGGCACCGGGCACCGGGCACCAGAGTCAGGTCCCCAGCCGGGGGCAGGGCCGGGGAGCCGGAGGGGGAGGGCAGGGGGCGGCAAGGCCGAGTGGACTTCCCAGGACGCCTTCCCCAGGCCTCGCAGGGCCGCCTCCTCAGCACTGGTTCAGCCCTCACCTCCTCCTCCCTCCTCCCTCCTCCCTCCCTGACGGCCCCCCCTTCTCTCCCCTCTTTCCTTTATCCTCTTCTCTCCGTTTCTTCTCCCCCCCCCCCCCCCCAGAGAGTGTTCCCTAGAAGGGACATCAGCCGAGGAGGGTCAAGGAAGGGATCGGAGGAGAACAACTGAGCTGGGGTTTGGAAGGACAGATAGACGCAAAGGGGACAGGAGGGTATTACAGGCGAGAGGAGGGGCAGGTGAGGGCGGGAGGAATAGCACGTGTGCACAATGTCAAAAAGTAGAAACACATGAACTGGTGTCTGATGTCGCCCAAATGTGGGATTTGCACTGAATGAAATAGTGTTGGGTTAGAGCTTGGAGACCGTATGTATGTGTGTATGTATGTGCGCGCGCATGTATGTGTGTGTGTGTATGTGTATGTGTGTATGTCTGTATGTGTGTATGTGTGTGTATGTATGTATTTGTTGTTCAATTTGCTTCTAAATATCTCACAGATTTTTTTTCTTAGGGGATGGAATAGTTTCTTGCCATTTCCATTTCTAACTGGTGTGACTAATAGAGAAAAAAAAGACTGTTCTTTTTAAAAATATATATTTTTTCTACTCCACCAACAAGCATACCGACTTTTGTTAGTTTTCGACTAGACTTTCTTGAGGTCGGCCGCTATGTGATTATATCAGGGGGAAATGGAAAGATCTTCCTTCCACTATTTTATAGATGTTGGACCCTCTCTCCCAAACGGTGTCAACAATGACAGCAGTGCCCGGCCTGCGTGGCTCAGGGGTTGAGCGTCGACCTATGAACCGGGAGGTCGCAGTTCAATTCCCGGTCAGGGCATGAGCCCAGGTTACGGGCTCGATCCCCAGGAGGGGGCCTGCAGGAGGCAGCCGGTCCATGATTCTCTCCCATCATTGATGTTTCTCTCTCTCTCCCTCTCCTTCCTCTCTGACATCAATAAAAAGATATTTTAAAAAATAATGACGGTGGCAGCCTTTCGAGAGGAAGGGAGAGGGACAGAGAGTCAGAAACATCGATGAGAGAGAAACATCGATCAGCTGCCTCCTGCACACCCCGCACTGGGGATGTGCCCGAAACCAAAGTACCTGCCCTTGACCGGAATCGAACCTGGGACCCTTCAGTCCGCAGTCTGGCGCTCTATCCACTGAGCCACACCGGTCAGGACTTGCATTTCTTATTCCTTTGCGTGTCCTTCCTGGTCCCCAGTGTCCCTGTGCCGCCTGCGTTCAGTGTGTGTCTAGAATTTTATTTTAAACCAGTTCTCTCCCCACTTGGCACCTCAGCGCTCCTCTATTTTGATATGATTTCATTGTATTTTTTTAAATCCTCACCCAAGAATATGTTTTCCATTGATTTTTTTTTAAAGCTTCTTTTTTTTTTTTAAATATATTTTATTGATTTTTTACAGAGAGGAAGGGAGAGAGACAGAGAGTTAGAAACATCGATGAGAGAGAAACATCGATCAGCTGCCTCCTGCACATCTCCCACTGGGGATGTGCCCGCAACCCAGGTACACGCCCTTGACCGGAATCGAACCCGGGACCCTTCAGTCTGCAGGCCGACGCTCTATCCACTGAGCCAAACCGGTTTCGGCTCCATTGATTTTTTTAGAGAGAGAGAAAGGGAGGGAGGAGGACGGAGGTGGAGGGGGGGCGGGGAGAGAGAAGAGCATCCATGTCAGACAGACACAGCAACTGATTGCCCCGCACGTGCCTGATCGGGGGCAGGGAGCGAGCCCACAGCCGAGGCACGAGGCCTGGACCCAGACTCGAATCCGAGACTCTTGGGTCCGAGGGCCGATGCTGTCACCCCTGAGCCGCCGCCCAGGGCTCAGCTCTCTCCTGCGGAGTTTCCCGCCGGGAAGGGGTGCGTGGCTGAGAGCGGCCCTGCCTCTGCAGACGCCCTCACTCGCTGGGGGTGACGTGCTGGGGAGGACGCTGGGCCGGGCCTCTCTCGTCGCCGAGGCCGCTCGGGGTTCTCAGTGAGTCAATTGCCCGCCCCGTGGGCGCGTCAGGTTTGGTCAGTGGAGTTGGGGGTTTAGGGGGGGGCCTCACCGGCTTTGCCGATGCTCTCCTTGCTGTAGTTGCCGGGGGTGGTGCTCTGGCGCTTCCCCTTCTGGTCTGTCCCGTAGAGCCTGCGGAAGGTGGCCGGGTCCGTGTCCCTCCGGCCCCCTGGCTTGCCCTTGGAAGGGAAGGGAGAACAGCTGCACGCTGGGGCCAGGGCTCCGGGTGGGTGTAGTGGGGGTGGGGATGGGGGTGGTGATGGGGGTGGGGGTGGGGAAGTGGGGGGGTGGAGGGGGCTGTGATACCTGCTCAGAGAATGTCACTTGGCGGCTTTTCTCTCTCTCGTTTTTCACGGTGACTTTGACTTTCTTCGCCTCCTTCCCAGCTGCTTTCCGGGGCACCCAGGGTGCCTTGGTATGTTTCTGAGAGGCGGAGAGAGCAGAACTGGGCCCGTGCCCACCGTGGGCACCGCCTGACCTCGGCCCCTCTGTGGTGAGGGACGTCAGCTCCCGCCGGGCGCCCCTGTCCCCTCCCTGTCCCCCAAACCTCCTCAAACACTGACCGAGGGCCCTTCACGCTCCCTCCCTTGTCTGAGCCTTTGAGGTGAACGCACCCAGACAGAGCGCGCCCCTGCCCGGCCTCCATCCCTGCGGGTGGGCTAGCCCAGCGCAGAAGCAGCCACAGACCCTCAGGGTCCACAGGGCCTGCTCTCTGACCCGCCCTGATGTCGCCAGTACTTTCCCCCTCGCCCCCCCCCCCAGGCTTAAAGCTCCTCCAGCCTTTTCCCCTCTGGGGCCGTTCCATCTCCCCCTCAGGGACAGTCTGCAACCAGCCTTCCTGGCAGCGTTTCCCGCCTGTGCGCACCTTGGGCGGCTTTGGCTGCGGCTGCGGCTGCGGCTGGGCCTGTGGCTGTGGCTGCGGCTGCACCAGCGACAGCTTCTTCCCCCGCCTCCTCTCCAGCCACTCCATCACCCGCGTGAGGTCGGACATGCGTCTCTCGTCGGCCGTCCTCCACATGGACTTCCTCTCCGTGGGCATGGAGTCCCTCCGGTCCTCGGACTTGTCCGGTGTGATGGAGCCGGGTTTCTGCATCGGGACAGAAGGTGGCACAGGCTCCCCCTGGGGAGCCCTCTGTCCCTGGCGGCTGGCCTGGGTGGCTCCGAAGGTGGGTCCGCCTCCAGGTGTGAACAGAGTTAGGGCCTGGCAGCTGGCATAGTGGCCTCAAGGCTGGGAGGTCTGGAGGGGGATTGTGAGGTCACCCTCGGCTGTCAAATAATGACTCTCCGAGGCCACAGGGGTGAGTGGAGAGGAGCGAGTGGCATGAAGGGAAGGCATGACCTCTGACAGCCGGTGACAGGAGAACGAGACGAGGTGGGTTGGCGGGTGGCTCACACTTGAGCTGGGAGCTGAAGAGCGAGTAGGCCCCACAGGGCTCTGGCCCTGACAGAGGAGCGCAGCGCGTGCAAAGGCCCTGTGGCAGGAGGGACACAGGCACACGTGCTGGACGGCGGAAGGCCAGGTAGCTAGTGAGGAACGGAGCCGGAGAGGTGGGCCGAGGCCGGATCAGACAGGACCTTGGAACTCACGTGTCGCCTTAAACCGGAAGGAAGGGGAAGCCACAGAGAAACAGCAAAGGAATTCAAACAGGGAGGAGGGTGTGGCACGGTCAGGCTGTTTTCTCTTTTTTAACTCATATTGAAGGAACCGGGCCACATGCCCTGACGGGGGATCCACGGGGATTTTCCACACGGTGCCGCGCTGTTCGGTCCCCTCCGTGCCGACCTGTCTTTTTTACTCTGTCCTCCTTTCTGGGATTTCCATACTCGGAGTCACTGCAATCCTCAAGGACCGTTTAAAATATATATCCCCTTATCAGCGAGGACGGCATCCCTGTGGCGGGTCCGCGGCCCACAGAGCTGCACGGGCCCCATCCCACAGGCAGGGCGTCAGGTGCTGCGTCTGCCTCCTGTTCCAGGCGCTCCCAGCCAACGCCTCGATCAGGCCCCAGGATCGATATGCTGGGACTCGCCTATTCGGAGCCTGCGGTCTCTTCCTTCCTCCTGCTCTGAGGGGCCCTGTGAACCAAGAGGCTCGAGGCTGGAGGCCCAGACGAGGCCCCTGGCCCTGCTTCCTGGGCTGTGGCCCCCGCACCTTGGCCTTGCTCTGCCTCTCAGTCTTGTGTTTCAACTCGTCAGTGACTGGGACTCCATCGGGGGCTGCAAACCGGGGCAGGTGGTGCTTGGCCCACGGATGTTATTTTACTCAGCCTGCAAAGTGTTTTAGAAATGAGGGCTCTTCATTTTTTAAAAATCCAGAGTTCAGCCCGGCCGGCGTGGCTCAGTGGTTGAGTAATGACCTATGAACCAAGAGGTCATAGTTTGATTCTGGGTCAGGGCACATGCCCGGGTTGCAGGCTGGCGGGGGGAGGGGGTGCAAGAGGCAGCCAATAGATGATTCTCTCTCATCACTGATGTTTCTATCTCTCTCTCCCTCTCCCTTCTTCTCTCTGAAATCAATCTATATATATAAAAGGCTAATATGCAAAGTGTCCCCTCAGGAGTTCGACCAGGAGACAGGGAGTTTGATTGCTTGCTATGACATGTACTGACCACCAGGGGGAAGCATGGAACAAAGGAAGGCTCCGGCCAGCAGCCAGAAGTCCCTGATTGGTCCTGTCAGTCAGGCCTGGGAACCCTGCCTGTGCATGAATTTTGTGTTTTTATAGTAAAAATATAAAAACAGAATCCCGAGTTCAGAATTGTTTAATAAACAAACAATCGGGTACGAGTGGGCTAGACCTGCCCCAGGAGCTGAGGCCTGTGCGCCATCTGCTGCCTTGGCCCGGGCCTGGCCCTCTTCACCGTGTCCGCCACCTGCTTGCCCCTGAAGACAGTTGAGTTTGCGGCCCCCGGACTGAGCAATAATTCTAACCACCTTACAAAGCACGAAAACAAGGTTAACTCCTCTCTCTGAGCTGGGAAAGGAGGGGTTCTTACCCCATTTCACAGGCTGGGAGCCCCAGGATCCGAGACGCCCGCCCCCGAGGGTGCCGACACTGGGAAATCCTGTCCCATTACGCAAGGCGGCCCCATGGTGAAGGTGAAACACGGCGAGGCAGGACTGGAAGGCAAGCCCCGGTCATCTGGGGGCGGGAGGAAGTCAGGGAGCGGGAGAGAAGCAAGGGGCCTCGCCGTGTGTGTGGTGACGACCTCCCTGTCTCATCCAGGCCTCACGTAAGCTCCTCGCGGTAACTGGCGCATTGGGGTGCGAGCGCTGTTCTCCCGGTGGCTCGGGGGCTGCCCCGGGGATGCCATTCCTACCCCTGGATCCAGCAGCTCCTGAGTCTCAGACTCCCAGTGGCTCCTACAGGTGTCTCCACTCCTTGCACTAGTTTTTTAAAAATATATTTTTATTGATTTTCAGAGAGGAAGGGCGAGGGAGAGGGAGAGAGAAACATCCAGGATGAGAGAGAATCATGGACCGGATGCCTCCTGCACGCCCCCTAGTGGGGATGGAGCCCGCAACCCGGGCCTGTGCCCTGACGGGAAATCAAACCACCACCTCCTGGTTCATAGGTCAATGCTGAACCACTGAGCCCCGCCGGCCGGGCCTCACCCTCGTTTGAGTTGCGTTAGTTCTGATACGCAGATACTCACGCCACTCAGCGCACGCACCCACCGCGCAGACTTCCTCCTCACCCTCGCTGGCCTGCGGGTTCCGGACCGACAGCTGCCTCCCGTTCTCCTTCCCAGGTTGGCAGCCTCCACTCCCGCGGCATCGACACACCCCAGCGCAAGGTGCGTGGTCCCGTGCTCCATCGGCCAAACCGGGGGAGTCGCGATCGGACGGGGCTGTGGAGCAGCTGCCCGTGCAGGGCTGGCAGTTAATTAAAAGCCCTGACCATGCCCTCACAGGTGTGGCTCAGTGGATAGAGCGTTGGCCTGAGGACGGAGGGGTCTCAGGTTCGATTCTGGTCAAGGTCCCAGGCTCCTCCCAGCGCGGGCCCTGGTCGGGGCAAACAATCGATGCGTTGCGCTCACATCGATGTTTCTCTCTGTCTTTCCCTCTCTCTAAAAATCAATGGGAAAGTCTCCTTGGGTGAGGATGAACAAAAAAATCAAAATAAAGGCTCCCACATGCGGTGACTCATGCCAGCGCGGTGGCAGTGGGCACCAGGGCGGGGCTGCTCTGAGGCCGCCCTCCCTCCCAGCGGCCAGCCAGCAGGCAGGAGGCCGGCGCCCCCGCCCAGCGCCAGGATTTGCAGGGCGCTCGCAGATGCTGCCCGTCTGGAGCTCCAGGAGAAAGAGTGAGAGGGAAGCAGGTGGAGGTGAGGACGCGGACATCACGGCCCCAGGTGGGGCTGTGGGAACCGCCAGGCGGGAGGCCTGCTGGGACATCGGCCATGGGGAGGGGGTCGCAGAGCCCTGGGAGGACACACCCTCTTCGTTCGGGGCAGCGTGGCACCGTGGATAGTGGCCGCCGTGAGCCCCGCCCTGCCACTCACTGCTCATCATGTGTAACCTGTCCGCCTGATTCCTCTCCTGGGTGGTGAACTGTCCAGGACTAATAACCACTCCCAGCCCGGCCAGCGGTGGGGCTCCGTGGTTGAGCGTCCACCTAGGAACCAGGAGGTCACGGTTCGATTCCCAGTCAGGGCACATGTCCGGGTTGTGGGCTTGACCCCCAATGGGGCGTGCAGGAGGCAGCCGGTCCATGATTCTCTCTCATCATTGATGTTTCTGTCTCTCTCTCCCTTCCTCTCTGAAATCAACAAAAAGACAGATGTCAGGAAAGAAGCAGGTCAGCTGTGGCCCTGATGTGAAGGAGCTCACAACCAGGTCCGAGGGAGGGCTTCCCTGCTTCCCCTCAGAGCAGTGGTTCTCAACCTGTGGATCGCGAGCCCGTTGGCGGTCGAACGACCCTCTCACAGGGGTTGCCTAAGACCATCCTGCAGATCAGATATTTACATGACGATTCATAACAGTAGCAACATCACAGTTAGGAAGTAGCAACGAAAATAATTTTATGGTTGGGTCACAACACGAGGAACTGTATTTAAAGGGCCAGAAGGTTGAGAACCACTGCCTCAGAGGCTGTCCACCTGGCTGGGGAGTGTGTGTGGGTGTGGGTGTAGGTGGGGGTGTGGGGGGGGCAGTGCTGGCCGAGGAGGGGACCCCCCTGGCTTTGGAGGAAGTGGAGCCACCAAGGCCTGGGTCTTGCCTGCTATCCTGAGACGGACCAGCAGATGGCGGCAGTGCTCCGGGAAAGTCAGGGAGGGTTGGGGAGGAAGGGAGGGAGGACGGAGGGAGGGAGACAGTGAGAGCACATTCATCTGCAGGGGCTGCCATAGGAAAACCGGAGGCCAGGTGGCCAGGACGCCAGATGTGCTTCTCACAGTGCTGGAGGCTGGAGGTCAAGGTCAAGGTCAAGGTCAAGGTGTGAACAGGAAGGTTTCATTCTGAGGTCCCTTCTTTTGGTTTGTGGGCAGCCAGCATCTCGCTGGGGCCCTGGGGGCCTTTCCTTGGTGGTGCATGGAGGGTGGGGGAGAGGAGAGAGCCTCTTCCCTAGTCCAGTGGGTCAGGGCCCAGCTTTGTGACCTCATTCAACCCTAATGACCCCCTAGAGACCTGGCTGCAAACACACGAGGGGTAGGATTTCAACACATGAATTTTAGGGGGGGGCACAATTCAATCCACTTTTTTATGGGGGCTGGGAAGGGGGGAGAGGGAAGAGCTGGGGCACTGGGTGGGCCCAGGACTCCCGGGGCTGAGCCAGCCTGGCCACTCACTGGACTGAAACCCTGAGCAGGTCACTTGTCTCTGAGCAGCTGCATCCTCACCCCCACAGCCCGCACCCACGGAAGCAGGGACGGGAGCTCCCCAATTCCTCACTCAGCTGACACAGCGACCCTGTGGGACAGGCGTTCGCATCATGGCCGTCTCCCCAGGAGGGGACCAGGAGCCAGGGAGGTTAGGGGTCTTTCCAGAGTCTCCAGGAAACTCCAGAGAAAGGGCGAGTTTGGGGGAGGGGCCTTGTAGGAAACACGGGGGACTAGCGGCCTGGCCCGGGGTCCGGGGGACCCGGAAAAACACTCCTGGACACAAGGCCCCCACATGAGGTGGCCCCGACGGCGGCCTGTGTCCGCCTCGCGTGCTGGACCGAGGAGCCCGCGCCCTTGGCTTCCGCGGTGGGACGTGCAGGACAGAGGAGGACGCCTCCTCTCTCCGGGAGACGCCGCAGGGAAGCCCAAATCTAATAAGTTAATCTAGACGCCTTGAAACAAGATTAAATTTTCAAATAAAGGCCGCTCTGACAGCCGAGGCATAAATCTTTTATTTAAAATAGAGACGGAGCCCATTCAAATGCAATCAGCGGTGACAGATGCGGGGAGGAAGGAGCTGTGAAAGAATCCGCAGCCTGGACGGCTCCCCCAGGGTGACCTTACGGACAGTCTCAGTGGCAGAGAGCAGCGGGGCCTCCGCATCCATCTCCGTGAGGCTTGTGGGCCCCGGGCGGTGCCAGGGAGACCCCTGCCCGGAGGTGGACGCTGAGGCAGGTGGGAGGAGCCAGCCTCAGAGCCAGGGCCCAGGTCCACTCCCCCCCACCCCCCAGCGGCCACAGGAGGAGAGAGTGGCGGGGGTTGGGAGTTGGGGGGGGGCTGTGGAGAGCAGGTGGGGTGGTTGAGGCAAGAGGAGAAGGTGGGGAAGGAGACGGATATTTCCAGGAGGGCACAGCTCCGTGGGCCCCGCCAAGACACACCGTCTGCTCTGGGTGGCACTTCCTATGCCAGCGGCTGTGCGTCCACCCCACCATCTCATCCAGGCCCCACCTCAAACCCTTCTCCAGTGGCCCCAGCCGCTTCCAACCGACCCGCTGTGAGCCCGGAGAGCGCCGCTCCCAGACTCCGTGGACATAAATCCTGGGGCGTCATCCTCACTCCTCGTCTCCTACCCTGACGCCGGCAGCACGGGCACCTCGGGGGCCCGGTCGGAGGGGGGCAGAGCCACAGAGAGGTCCCAGAGCCTCTCTTGGAGGCGTCCCCCTGACGTCAGGACCCCCTGTGGGCTCTGCACAGGGGGCGGTACGTGTCCCTCGAGCCACTGGGACTGGGGGCTGGTCTGCCCCGGTTGCTTCCTCAGCAGAGAATTTTGTGTGAGTCTCTGAGAGCGTCTCCACCAGAGACTCCTCTGTGTCTCACAGACACGCTGGGTGCGGCCTGGAAGGCGGCTCACAGACACGGCGCTGGCCCCAGCTCCACGGACGGAGGGGCCCAGAGGGCTCCAACAGAGCTCTTCCATGGGATGTGCAGAGGCTCTGCTGATGTGTCCTTCCCCGGCCCTGGCCCCTTCTCGGCCCTGACCACCTCCTCGGCCCTGGCCCCCCTCCCCTGTGCTCACCCCCTTTCCTGGCCCTGGCCCCCTTTCTGTTGGTCCAGGTCCCCCTCCCCTGCCCTGCCCCTCCTCCCTGGCCCTGGCCCCCTTCCTAATCCCTGTTTCCCTTCCTATTGATCCAGGCCCCCCTCCCCTGCCCTGGCCCCCTTCCTAATCCCTGTTCCCCTTCCTATTGATCCAGGCCCCCCTCCCCTGCCCTGGCCCCCTTCCTAATCCCTGTTCCCCTTCCTAATCCCTGTTCCCCTTCCTATTGGTCCAGGCTCCCCTCCCTGGCCCTGGCCCCCTTCCTGTTGGTCCAGGCTTCCCTGTAGTTAAGGGTTTTTCCTGGGACCCAGCACCCTCGTCCCAGCCTCTGCCCCCTCCCTTGCCCAGGAAGCTCTGTCCGTGGTGCTGACCCTGGTGCCGGGCGTGGAGCCTGGGCTGGAACAGGAGACGGCACTGGCGGCCACTTGTAAACATCTGCTCCTTGGAAAGCTTCCTGGCCTCCCCCAGCGTCGCTTCCTACCTGCAGATGGGAGACGATACTTTCCTCTGGAGATGCTGTGAGGACAGGAATGTGGAGAAACTGGTGTCGTACTTGTATTTTTATGCCTCTCTCCCCACTTAAAAAAAAGGAAAAAGAGCCCGGCCGGTGTGGCTCAGTGGTTGAGCATCAACCTATGAACCTGGAGGTCAGGGTTCGATTCTGGGTCAGGGCACATGCCCGGGTTGTGGGCTCGATCCCCAGTGGGGGGTGTTGCGGGAGGCAGCTGATCAAGGATGCTCTCTCGTCATTGATATTTTTCTATCTCTCTTTCCCTCTCCCTTCCTTTCTGAAATCAATCAATCAATATATATATTTAAAAAGAGTGAACCTCCTCCCTACCCTCTTAAGAGTAGCAGGTGAGCGGGTGACAAGTTCGTACTTAGGCATAACATTGACTTCAAGGGCCAGGCCAACTGGGCACTGAGACGTGAGTGAATGAAGAGAATAAACAGCAAACAGCCTCCAGAGAGACCCTCCCTCGTGACCCAGCCGCTGCAGGCGGCAGGGGCTCCGGAACATTCCGAGCTGAAGGGAAATGGGAAGCGTGAGGGGTGTGTGCTCTGGTCCCTGGTTTCTTCACTTGTGGGTGGGGGTGGGGCGGCCGCTGCAGCTGGGACCCCTCTCACTGCTCCCCTCCCCGGTCCCCGACTCTGTGAAGATCTTGTCGACGGAACACACCGCACTTGTTGAGGAATCGCAAATTAATTCCCCCAATTCTATGAATAGGGACATTAAGAAGCGAGTGTGCAATAAAAACAGAATTAAGCCTCCGGTTTAATGAGCTGCTGCTGCTTCCGTGGGACCGCTTGGCCTCGTCGGCTGATGTGTGTGGAGTCCCTTGGGTTTTCGGAACTTTTGCCAAGAATCCCGGGACCCGGTGTGGCTTCTGCGGAAATCAGAGCGGGAGCCGCTGCGCTGGCCTCTCCGGAAGCTCCCAGCTCCGCGCTGACCCCAAGGCTCCGGGTGGGCGCAGGAGGAGAGGAGGCGGCACGGATGGGGGGACGCTTTCACCCTGGGGACCTCACCCTGGCGACCTCACCTTGGGGACCTCACATTGGGGGACCTCATGTTGGGGACCTCACTTTGGGGACCTCATCCTGGGGACCAGCACCTTATAGGGCCTCCTGGGGTTTGTTCCACCCACACTGGGAGATGGAATGCAGGGTCCCCAGCACGCCCTCCACAGAGAATGTAGCAAGAGGCAATGCATGTGTGTGCACATGCATACGTGTGTACATGTGCGTACATGCGTGTGTGTGCATGTAGTGACTGGAAAATTGGCTTATTAACGAAACACGTGCCTGCCCGGGGAACCAGTCAGTCGCCCTCCTTCTGCAAACGCGCTCTCTGCTGCTGCGCGTGACAGGGGACCCTGGTTTGAAATCCGAGGGGCGCTGGGCGGGCAGGAAGTTGCACTCAGGGAGCTCGGAGCGTGGTGCCGGACCTTGTCTTCAGGCCGCAGTGGTTTGTGACGTCTTGGAGGGCCAGCCGGGCTGGAGACCCTCGCTGTCCAGGTCACCCTGGAGGCAGCCATGGATACTGCTCCGCCCTGGCCTGTGCCGCTGGCAGGGGGCCCCTGAGGTACAGGCCGTGGCACTTCCTACCTGCTTGGGGGTTTGGTGAGCGTGGGGTCTGCTCTCTGAGTGGAGCGGGCGCCGAGGCAGGCTCCCAACGCAGGCACCGAGGCTGGCCTTCAGCACAGGCACCGAGGCGGCACTGAAGCTGGCTTCCGGCACGGACACGGGGCGGCCAGCCCCTCCCTCTTGCCGCTGCCTTTGCTCACCTCCTGGCTTCAGCCTCAGCGGAGCCTCCCCCAGGGTGGGCGGGTGGCCAGTCTGGGTGTGAATGGACGTCACTGTGAGCCCACAGCCCGTTCCCTGGCCTGCAGCCCTACACGCCTCTCTAAGGCTGGGCCCTTGAACTCCAGGCGCCCAGCTCCCCCGGCCCACTCTGTGCAGGAAACTAACCAGGGCCCAGGGAGCCAGGGAGGGAGGAGCCATCACCCCAGAGGGGGCCACCCTGGCCCAGCTCAGCAGCTCTCAGTGCAGGAGGCCCCATTCCTTCCCGAAGCCTCGGGGTTCTGTTCCCCGGCCCCCCCCTCCCGCTATGGCCACCCAGCCCCGCAGAAAAAGCACTCCTCCCGGAGCCTCCAGGAGCCGCTGGGTCGCACAGGACCTGAGAGGGCTGCGTGGCAGCTTCGGTAGCTGAACAAGGAGGGCCGTCCGGTCCGTCCTCCGAAGGTGCCTGGCAGGGGAGCAGACGCTGGGCCCTCATTCTCAGCTGTGGGGTCCGGGTCTCGAGAGCGCAGAGGCCGCACCTCACACAGCGGATGTGTTGATGGGAAACGGGGAACCCACCTAAGAAGCCAGGCGCCGAGGGACGCGCACACCCTCCTGACAGCTGAAAATTGCAAATCGCAACGGTTCCTTTTCCCTTGTCAGCGCTCCAGGCCCCTCTGCTCCGTGGGCTCCAAGCCTCGCCCTGCCAGGCAGGGCCTCCCGCAGCCCCGGGGCCAGCGAGCGGGTGCCGTGGGTCTATCTCGGGCACAGCCTCTCGACTGTCCCGGGCGCTCCCGTTTCACTGTTCACCAGGACTCTTTCAGTTACAAGCCATTCCCAAAAGGGGATATATTGGCTCAAGCGCTGAAAAGATGTGGGGTAGATGCGGCTTCAGGCACGGCTGGATCTAGGTGCTCTGTCTGTCTCTGTTTAGTTTCTTCTTCATATGGCTCCCCCCAGGAAACGGCTGCTGGGGGCAAGGCGGTCCCTGGGTGCCTCAGACTCGTCCATTTCATCTCATGGTCCAAACCTGCTACTCTCTCTGTCCCAGCCGCTCCCCTTTTTCTGTCCCTTAACGAAACAGGCACACCCCTGCTTTAGGATATTTGCGCTATTTCAGGAGCCTGGGGATCCCTACCCTGTGCCCTCCACAGCCACATCCTCACTCCCTGACCCCCGACAAGGCTTGACCCAAACGCACCTTCTCCGCAAGGCAGAGCCTGAGCGCCCGATTGAAAAGCAGAATCCATCTCCCCGGCGCCCGTCCTCCTCCCTGGGCACACGCCCCGCCCGCCCGCGGCAATGACCGCCTCTCCTGCCCTCTCACCGCGGTCGCCCCAGAGCCCACCAGGACATCTGTTTTGTTCACAGACATGTCCTGAGAGCCTGGCAGGGTCCTGTCACACAGCAGTAGCTCAGCTTTTGGGGAGGGGGTGCGAGTGGGGGTGAGGAGAACAGAACACCCAGATCTCGGAATGCACAGAAGTGAACACAGCAGATGGGAGACCTGCCCCTGAGGACCTGACTCTGGCGGGGAAGGCGAGGTGGGTCCAGACGCCCCCTGCAGCCGGCGGCTGGCGGAGGAGCAGCCGCTCACACTGAGGGGAAGACGGGAAGGGAGGTGAGTAAGAAGTGCCAACTCCAGAGTCTCTGGGGCAGCGAGTGCTGGCGGGCAGGCACAGGGGATGCCAGGCAAGATGGGACCCGTCCCTGTCCCTCGCTCAGAGCCCAACAAGGGCCCAGCTCCTTCTAGCTTTTGGCTGTTTCAATGTTTCAATGTCTTTTAAAAAAATATGTTTTCATTGATATCAGAGAGGGAGAGGGAGCAAGAGATAGAAACATCAATGATGAGAGAGAATCATGGATCTGCTGCCTCCGGCACGCCCCACACTGGGGGCCGAGCCCACAACCCAGGCCTGTGCCCTGACCGGGAATCGAACCCTGACCTCCTGGTTCACAGGTTGATGCTAAACCACTGAACCACACCAGCCGGGCTTCAGGTTACTCTTTCTGACATGGAGAGAGGACACGCGCACGGCTACCGGCAGCAATACCGCTCCCTCCGGTCTGTCTGTGGGCACTGCCTGCTGGCTTCGGGGCGCGGGTGGGCAGCCCCCCGCCAGCCTGTCCCCCTGACATTGCCCCTGTGGACCTGACTCTGGTGGGGAAGGCGAGGCGGGGTCCGGACGCCCCTGCAGCCGGCGGCTGGAGGAGGCGCAGCGCCCACACTGGCTAGTGGGTATTGAGTTACATTGACACTGATGTCCTCTGTGTGGACACGAGTATTTTATCAAGACTGGCCTGCGGGGGGTGTGGGGGGGGGCACATCCATCGTCCTATCGATGTGAACTAGAAGATGTTACAGGACGGCGTCCTGGCCCCGGAGCACAGGCCTCTGCGCACAGACGCAGATGTGCGATCGATACTTCATCATCAAATTATGATCGGCTCTCAGCGTTCCGCAGAAAGAGCCTCGAGAAGAAAAATGAAGAGCAACAATAACGTTGAAATGGATACAAAGATTCCTTTGCATTTAAAAAAAAATATTTGTATTGATTTCAGAGAGGAAGGGGGCGGGAGAGAGAGAGAAACATTGATGATGAGAGAGAATCATGGACCGGCTGCCTCCTGCACGCCCTACACTGGGGATGGAGCCTGAAAACAGGGCCTGTGCCCTGACCGGGGATCGAACCCTGACCTCCTGCTTCTGAGGCTCTGCATTTCGGCACTTGCTGTGCTGTCTTCTCTGCTCCTTTCTGTTCACACGTCACTTCCCGGGAGCCTGCCTCGCTCCCACCAGCACCCCATGCCCCGCCCGCATTCCGCTGGTCTCCCTGCCCTTACACACCGGGTGCTATCCATCCATCCATCCATCCATCCATCCATCCATCCATCCGCTGTTCGTGGCATACGCTGCCTCCCCACCAGAATGAAGGCCCCGTCAAAGACTTCGTTTGTTTGGTCTTCTGCGGTAATTTGCCCCACGTTCGGCACAACCCTGGCACACAATAGGTGCTCAGAAACGCCTGTTGAATGGATCTGGCGGCATCCATGCCCCTGGATGTTGCTGCAGGGGGCTGGGCGCCAGGGACCGGGCGGCCTGAGGGTCCCCGGCTTCGATTCGCAAGCACTGACGGGTCCCTTCTAATCTGTGTGCCGGGATCTCTTTAAATGTCCCGACAGGTGCAATTGACCAATTACGCGCACTTACGCTCCTGTTCCATCATTTGTAACTGGGGTGCTCTTTCTATTCATAAAGACCTTTCAATTTTTCATGAATCGGAGCGGAGGGCATGCATAATGAGTACAAATGGCGAACGGATGGCGGTAATGCGTGGGCCGGGCTCGCGCCCGTGGGGAGTGACAGGAACCCAGCAAACCCTCATGGAAACGCCGATGACACACAACCTCGGAGGCCAGACGCTGGAGCACGAGGGCCCTAAACTTTCCTAATTACCGAGCGAAGGCAGACACCCATTTCCCGATGGCAACCTCGCGAACAAGACCATCGGCGTGGCTGCTGTGCCCAGTTCCCGTCGCCGAGCACAAAACCCCTCACACCCACCTCTCCACCCCCCAGACTGTGTGTGAGGCATCTCAGGACAGAAAGGTGCACGGGAGGCATTGCCTGAGGAGCGAAGTACAAAGGCCGCCACGTGCGCAAAACCAGATCGATTGTCCGCTCGGGGACCGTGTGGTTTGGGGGTGCTCATAGTCGGGGCACAGGTTTCACATGGCTCCCACTGGCACTGGAGAGCTGAGCATTGTGGCAATATGCTGATTGGACTGGACATCCTTCCGGACGAAGCCAGGGCTGTGAGGGAAGCCCGGGTCTCGGGTGCCAGAGGGAAGCCGGTGCCAGAGGGAAGCCGGTGCCCGCAGCCGGGAGGAAGGCCTATTCTTGCATGCATTTCATGCATCCGGCCTCTAGTTAAGTAAATAACAGCATAAAGCTGTTATGACAATGTTTGCAAAGGCGGTTTCCAAATCAGAGGCAGAGGGACGCCGGGGCCCGACCTGAACCCCCCGCTCCTCCCCAGTGCACGGGGCTCCTTGCAGGTCACGGAGGGAGGGAGGGCCTCCTCCAGGCTGGACACGACCCGCATTTGCTGGGTGAGAAGCTCGGAATTGGCTCCCGCTTTTTAATAATCTCCCAATTACAGGCAACGGTTGTGAGCTATCCCCCTCTGGAGCGTGCAATAAAGCCTGGGCTACAGCCCTGGGAGCTGGGGCCGCAGCTTCTGAAACGCGGATGGCAGGTGAACTGCTGAGCTGGCCTGTTTCCCTCCCAATTACCCCTGAAAAACAGCCTCCCACACAGAGCCGCACTCCACACGCTTACGGTCCCTCAACCTCAAGCCCTCAGCGCAGAGAGATACAGAGATGGGGGGGGGGGAGGGGCGGAGTTTCCCCGCCGCACCAGCTGCTGCAAATGGGCCTGAGCGGGCGGCTGGGAGGGTGGACGGCCGCGAGGTCACCGCAGAGGTGGCGGCTCCAAGCCTCGCATGGATATGATGATGTGGCAGCGTAACTGGGGCGCCGCGAGCCCGGGGTGAGGACTGCAGCATGTTTGCAAGGAAATCTGGGGGGAAGGAGAAGGCGACTGAGCAAAATCATCCCCGGTTCAGAAACAACGGTGACAGCAAGACGCCACATAAAGTTATCAAAGACGGGGGCATGGTCTGGGAGATTGCAGCATATCTGTCAGTCACAAAATCACTGGTGATGTTCATGTACACACACACACACACACACACCCCTCCTACAGATCCGTGAGACAAATGACCCAATAGAAAAAGGGTCAGTGCCTGAATATCAAGCAAATTTGTTATGGGACATGCCGATAACCAATAAGCAATAACGAATAAACATACAACATGTGCTTCAACCTCATTAGCCACGAGAGGCGTCTGCACCACAATGCCGAGCCGCCACGCTGCACCTGCTCAAGCAGCACACATTTCAACGTCTGAGAATCTACTTTTCTTTTTGAATCTTGTTGTTGTTGTTGTTGTTAATCCTCACCCGAGGATATTTTTTCCCGTTGATCGTTAGAGTGCAAGGGAGGGAGAGAGAGAGAAACATCTATGTGAGAGAGACACGTTGCCTCTCACACAGGCCTGGACAGGGGCTGGGGATGGAATCTGCAGCCCAGGTGGCGTGCCCTTGACCAGGAATCCAACCCGAGAGCCTTTGGTGCCGGGCCAGCACTCTAACCACTGAGCCGTGCTGGCCAGGCCTTGTCTGAGAATGCTAAGCGTTGGTGAGGATGCTGGAAACACAAACCCCCACCCCTGCTGTTCGCGGTGTAAACTGGTGCCTCCGGTTTGGAGAGCAGCGTGGGTATATGGGTTAATGTGAAAAGAGCTTCAAGAAATACGGGTGAGCCAAAAAGCAAGTTGCAAAAAGATACCTAGCCCGGTCAGCATGGCTCAGTGGTTGAGCCTCAACCTATGAACCCGGAGATCACAGTTCAATTCCTGGTCAGGGCACATGCTGGGGTTGTGGGCTCCATCCCCAGTAGGGGGCGTGCAGGGGGTGGCCGATCCATGATTCTTCTCTCTCTCCCCCTCTCCTTTCCTCTCTCTCTCTCTCTCTTAAAAAAAAAATGAATAAAAACAAATCCTTGGGTGAGGATTAAAAACATAATAATAAAAATAAGAAAGAATCATATGAGTTTCCTCCTTAAAAAGAAATCAACAACAACAAAGAGATGCCTAAAATACTGCACCAGCCTGGGGCGACCGGCTGGAACAACGCTGTTTAGGTGGTTCACGCTGGGGAGGCACAGGTGCTGTGCTTGGGTGTAAAGACACTTCAGAGGGCGCAGACTAGAAGGGTCATCGCTACCGGGAGGGTGGAGGGCAAACAGGCACCTATGTTGGTGGTAGGGGCCAAGGTGACTTGAACTTCTCTGAAATGTTCTAATTTTTCTTTTCTTTTAAAAAAAAAGATATATTTTTTTT
>JAWPEG010000015.1:2409510-2420324 GCA_035771395.1 Myotis vivesi | reverse complement strand
TCCCAGCAGCACCAGCTGCTGCAAATGGGCCTGAGCGGGCGGCTGGGAGGGTGGACGGCCGCGAGGTCACCGCAGAGGTGGCGGCTCCAAGCCTCGCATGGATATGATGATGTGGCAGCGTAACTGGGGCGCCGCGAGCCCGGGGTGAGGACTGCAGCATGTTTGCAAGGAAATCTGGGGGGAAGGAGAAGGCGACTGAGCAAAATCATCCCCGGTTCAGAAACAACGGTGACAGCAAGACGCCACATAAAGTTATCAAAGACGGGGGCATGGTCTGGGAGATTGCAGCATATCTGTCAGTCATAAAATCACTGGTGATGTTCATGTACACACACACACACACACACACCCCTCCTACAGATCCGTGAGACAAATGACCCAATAGAAAAAGGGTCAGTGCCTGAATATCAAGCAAATTTGTTATGGGACATGCCGATAACCAATAAGCAATAACGAATAAACATACAACATGTGCTTCAACCTCATTAGCCACGAGAGGCGTCTGCACCACAATGCCGAGCCGCCACGCTGCACCTGCTCAAGCAGCACACATTTCAACGTCTGAGAATCTACTTTTCTTTTTGAATCTTGTTGTTGTTGTTGTTGTTAATCCTCACCCGAGGATATTTTTTCCCGTTGATCGTTAGAGTGCAAGGGAGGGAGAGAGAGAGAAACATCTATGTGAGAGAGACACGTTGCCTCTCACACAGGCCTGGACAGGGGCTGGGGATGGAATCTGCAGCCCAGGTGGCGTGCCCTTGACCAGGAATCCAACCCGAGAGCCTTTGGTGCCGGGCCAGCACTCTAACCACTGAGCCGTGCTGGCCAGGCCTTGTCTGAGAATGCTAAGCGTTGGTGAGGATGCTGGAAACACAAACCCCCACCCCTGCTGTTCGCGGTGTAAACTGGTGCCTCCGGTTTGGAGAGCAGTGTGGGTATATGGGTTAACGTGAAAAGAGCTTCAAGAAATACGGGTGAGCCAAAAAGCAAGTTGCAAAAAGATACCTAGCCCGGTCGGCATGGCTCAGTGGTTGAGCCTCAACCTATGAACCCGGAGATCACGGTTCAATTCCTGGTCAGGGCACATGCTGGGGTTGTGGGCTCCATCCCCAGTAGGGGGCGTGCAGGGGGTGGCCGATCCATGATTCTTCTCTCTCTCCCCCTCTCCTTTCCTCTCTCTCTCTCTCTCTTAAAAAAAAAATGAATAAAAACAAATCCTTGGGTGAGGATTAAAAACATAATAATAAAAATAAGAAAGAATCATATGAGTTTCCTCCTTAAAAAGAAATCAACAACAACAAAGAGATGCCTAAAATACTGCACCAGCCTGGGGCGACCGGCTGGAACAACGCTGTTTAGGTGGTTCACGCTGGGGAGGCACAGGTGCTGTGCTTGGGTGTAAAGACACTTCAGAGGGCGCAGACTAGAAGGGTCATCGCTACCGGGAGGGTGGAGGGCAAACAGGCACCTATGTTGGTGGTAGGGGCCAAGGTGACTTGAACTTCTCTGAAATGTTCTAATTTTTCTTTTCTTTTAAAAAAAAAGATATATTTTTTTTTATTGATTTTGGAGAGGAAGAGAGAGGGAGAGAGAGATAGAAACATCAGTGATGAGAGAGATTCATGGACCGGCTGCCTCCTGCATGCCTCACACTGGGGATCGAGCCTGCAACCTGGGCATGTGCCCTGACAGGAATCGAATCCTGACCTCCTGGTTCATAGGTCGACGCTCAACCAGTGAGCCACGCCAGTGGAGCTGTTGTAATTTTTCAAGGAGTTGATATTTAAATACTAGAGGCCCAGTGCACGAAATCTGTGCATGGGTAGGGTCCCTAGGACTGGCCCGTGATTAGGGCCGATCAGGTTCCCAGCCTCCCTGTCTCCTCCTTCCCTCACTCGCTCAGCACTCCACCACTACTGGTCGCCCACCATGTTCAACGCCACCCCCTGGTGGTCAGTGCACGTCATAGCGAGCAATCCAACTCCCGTTCTCCCGGTCGAACTCCCGAGGGGACACTTTGCAGATTAGCCTTTTATATATATAGATTACTTGAGTAATTTAGATAATATCCTCCCCGCCCACCCCCACCCCCCCAAATAACAGTTGAAGCCTTAAGAAGGAGGGAGAGGAGGGGCAGAGCAGTCAGCCAGCAGTGTGGGGAGTGTCTGTTTTATTCTGAAAGGCCTCGGGGCAGCTGTCCACGGGGGCACCCGGCTCCTGGGGCCTCGCCTCCCGCCCTCACTGGGACAAAGGTGAAGACCCCACGAGCGAGACCCAGAGCCACAGCCTCCGAGCCCTGTGGTTGGAGGAAACCCCCAAACAGGATACGCACGCACGTAAAAGACTCTTCCTTTGCTTCTTTATTAAATTGTTATATCCACACACAGCACTTCAGCATCCAAAATAGAGTCCCTAATGCGGCCTCCTGGTACCAATAGTGTAAAACAACCCAGATCGGCCAGAGCTCCGCCGGCTCTTAGGGGGCGGGGGGAGGCCCGGGTCCGAGGTGCCTTTCGGGGGATGCGCAGCTGGAGGGAGCTCAGAGCTGTCAGGAAGCAGGCCCTCTCCCTAAACATCCCCACATCCACGTCCTCGTTAATTGCCCAGAATTCATGTCACTTAAGTGGAGAAGCTATAAACATCCTCCATCATAAAGACGCCTTGAGCCGCCCGGGACGAAATCAATGCCGTATTATTTTGGTTTATTATTCCTCGTAGGTTCGCGCCGGCCTGCCTACTTGGATATTTATTTATACCCAAGAAGCAAAAGACCATAAACGCCGCACTTGGGAGCAGGCCGCTGCCGGGATGGAGTGGGTACGGCCGGCCTCTGCCTGGGTTCCGGGAGCCGCTGCTTGTGAAAGAGGGCCGGGCTCAAGGTCACCGCCTCCTCCACGCGGGGAGGGCTGATGGGGATTAACACCAAGGGCCCTGAGACTGAAGCGCGTGGCTCCCGCAGATGGCTCCTGCCTTCTTCCCGGGGCGGCTGGGGTGGGGGCGATAAACGGTGTAAGGGCGAGTGGGCCCCCTCCCTGCCGGTTCTCCCTCCGGCGCCTCTAAGCTCTTTATTCAAGAGGTCCCTGGCTATTCACAACTTTGCTGCTCTTATGAAACATTAATGACTGCTTTCTCTCCGGCAGACAAGGGCCTTATTTTGAGGAAGATTAACAAAGAGGCCTGGATGCAGAATGAGTCTCACCCTGGGAGGGGCCTCTCTCACCAGCCTGTTTATGACTGGGAGGGGGGGGTACCCTGTTAGTTCAAGGCTGGCAAGTAAATAGATGGTGTGCAGCCGGGCAAGGACAACAGCCAACACAAAAGGGATGTGCACCGAAAACAGCCTGCCCCCCCAAGTGGGCTGACCACCCCCCCGCCCAGCAGGCTGACCCCACACCCTGCACACCATCCTTTTTTCTCGGCAACCCGCGTGGGGAGCTGTGTTTACCAGCCATTACCAGGCTGCTCTGCGGGGGGATGGGAGGGGAGGACGGTGCAGGTGAGAGCAGCGCGGAGACGGGGCTTTTAGTGAGGCAGCCGATGCTTAGAACACACTTCTGAGCGCCTTGCGGGCCGGCTTCGCTCTCGGATGGAGGGGTTGGGGCGGGGGCGGCGGGCACGCTTGCTTCAAGATGCTTTCCCGAGGAAAGAAGAGGGTGTGCATTGCAGAAATAAGAGATGTTTTCATCCTCACCCAAGGACATGCTTCCATTGATAAGAGAGAGTGGGAGAGAGAGGGAAAGACAGAAACATCGATGTGAGAGAGACACATCGATGGGTTGCCTCCTGCACGTGCCCTGACTAGGGCCCCAGCTGGGGAGGAGCCTGCAATGGAGGTACGTGCCCTTGACCAGAATCGAACCTGGGACCCTTCTATCCACTGAGCCAAACTGGCCAGGGCACAGAAATAAAGTATTTAGAGTTCATGTCCTATTCTGTGTACACTCGGTCTTCACATCGACAAAGCAGGGGCTGTGGTGAAAGGGACTTCTGGCGCAACCCCATGCCCACCACTGAAAAGCCCTGCATCTGCTTTGATCTCTTTTCCAGGATTTGTCGCCCGTCTCCCTTGCAGCGGAAGGAACGGAAGCGGAGGGAGGCAGGGTCAGTTAGGAGACGGTCAGTGGGGGACCAGGTCTCCCCCTTCACTCTTTCCGCTGTGAACCCAGCTCTCCATGGTCCCCACGCGTGAATCCGGTCCTCCAGTCAGCCAGGGAGCATGGTAGGAACACGTCTCATCATGTGTGATGACAAGGGCCCACCCACCTGACCCTAGACGTGCAGGAACGAGTGCCTTAGTCACCACCGTGCACTCGGCACCTGCTGCCCTTGGCCCTTAGGGAGCTGGCAGAGGGGTGGGCGGGGAGGAGGCGGGCACAGGTTCACACAGATGACTACACAGCTGCCCTCGGGAGGGCCAGGTTTGGTAGATGTGGTTCCACACCACACCCTGCAGTTTCTGGTGTTTGCCATCACTGATTTGCAGTCGTGTGGACAGGCAAGCGCAGAGCTTGGGGTTCAGGCTTCCCGGGGGGCCGACAGAGGCAGGCCTGCGAGGGCCAGTTGCTCTCAGCCGTGCTCGCATCGCCAAAGGGCACAGAAAATGCCCGTTAGACAGAGCAGCACTATTTGGATTGTGTACACTTTTTAAAAAATATATTTTTATTGATTTCAGGGCAAGGAAGGGAGAAGGAGAGAGAGAGAGAAACATCAGTGATGAGAGAGAATCTTTGATGGGCTGCCTCCTGCACACCCCCTACTGGGCATCGAGCCCAGAAACCTGGACCTGGGCCCTGACCGGGACTCGAACCGTGACCTCCTGGTTCATGGGTCGATTCTCAGCCATGGAGCCACGCCGGCCAGGCTGGCGGACACTTTTCGGAGAGCACTATGCCTACGGCGTTTCCCCTCCTTTGTGAGAACCTTAAAACATTTGAGGGACAATGACTGTCAGCATCTCTGGTCGCTTCTCTGTGCCCAGCACTGTCCTCAGGTCTCTGATGTGTTATCACTCCATGGTCACCCGGGCGCCGTGACCGGCACCATCGTCACCGCATTTTACAGATGAGGACACTGAGGCACAGACAGTGACGTGCCTCGGCTCTCAGTTATGGGGGCAGAGCTGGGACTCAGGGCTGGCGGCCTGGCTCCTGTCGGCTACGACCTCTGTCTGAAGAGAGATGTCATGCGAAATAATTTCTAAACGTCCGACATCACCTTCTGCATCGTGATCAGGCGCAGATCCCTGCAGCTGGAGAAATCCGAGGAAAAGAGCCCCACTGAACACTTCCAAAGAGCCTGCGAGACAAGGCAAGATCAATTCTTGCTTTAAAATCGATAGCCGGGATTTCGCACTGTCAGTCGCCATTTTATTATCAGATGCCGAAAAATCATTACCACAACCACACGAGCGTCACAGCCACATGAAAACGAACGCCCTTCCTTTGGGAAAATGCTATAAATACGCACGAGAAAGTATTCTCCTCCCAGACTTGGCCCCGAGCCAATCAATCACCACGCCCGATACGTCCGCTTTGATCTCTTTCCCCGGAACTTCACCCATAAAAGTTTAGTAAGATTTGTCGGTGGCTGGGGAAGAGGAGGGGCGCCTGCGGAAGCCACCGTTAGCGTCTGAGCGTTAGAACTCGCGCCGGACAACATAAATCAGATGAGGCTCCCAGACACGTTGCAAAGGGGGAGTAGATGGTTGAAGCAGATCTAGTAAACGAGTGATTGTTAACCAGAAATTATCAAGAACTCCTGCAAATCAGCAAGACCAACCGCTCACTAGGAAAGGAGCATAAGTGACAGCTTTAATGACGGACCGACGCCCGGCTGGCGAGGCTCAGTGCTTGTTTGTATTGTGAGCGTGTCAGCCCAGGAACCGAAGGGTGGAGGGTTCGATTCCGGGCCAAGGGCACGTACCTGGGTTGCAGGTTCAATCCCTGGCCCTGGCTGGGTTGTGTGTGAGAGGCAACCAATCGAGGTGTCTCTCTCACATCGATGTTTCTCCCTCCCTCGCTCTCTCCCCGCTCCCCCCGCCCCGTTCACTGTCTCTAGAAGTTAATGGGAAAAATGCCCTCCAGTGAGGATTGACAAAAACAGACAAACTCCGATCCTCAGTCACAGGAGGCGCCTCTCGAATGCTCGGGGCCACGTGAGGCTGGAGGCTCCGGGCCAGGCCGCTCACCCACGCAGCACGCCCTTCATCGCCAACGCGCACACTCCGCGCCCTTGGCAAGCCGGGCTCTGGGCACCTGAAGTCTACAAATGCCGAGGAGGCACCGAGGGATTTTAAATATTCATTAGCACTAAAGTCCCCGTCCAACCCTCTAAACAAACAGCGAAGCGAATCCTATTTTGGTGAGAAAGCGAGGAGTCAGGAAGGTGCGCTGAGCACTGAAATCAGGACCCGGTGGGAGCGGCTCAGGCGTGTGGCCGTGGCCGCCTCGTGACTGGGCCCGGGTGCAGCCACCACTGCCGTCAGCTCTCCCAGAGCCCGAGACCCCCGGGTGTGCTTTGCCCGAGGCTCCGAGACCCCGGCTGCCGGGGCGAGACCAGCAACTCAGCGTGGCCTCAAGGCCCGCTCTCAGCAGCAGCCAGGAGGCCCTCGCTTGTCCTAACGGGGTTGGAAACAAACGGTCATTTTGCTGCCACACGTTACTGTTGTTAGGGGTTGGGGTACGGGGGTGGGGGGACAGGGGTGGGTGGGAACAGGGGTGGGGGGATGGGTGGGGGGACAAGGATGGGGGGCCTGGGGGAGAAGGGGGTGGGTGGGGACAGGGGTGGCGGAAGAAGTGGAGGAGAAAGGGGACTTCCGCTCTGCGCTATGTGTGCCTCTATCATGGGCATTTGAAAATGAGGATTCTATTCATGTCATTTTTGAAGGTAAAAGAATGAAAACTCTTCTCGCACCTAATCCCCGGGAGCTTTCCTTCGCATGCTGTGCAGAAGCAGCCGGACCTCCTCAAAGGTGATGGCGGGCCACTGCCCACAGGGTCCTTTTCCACGGCAACAGCCAACGGCAGGGTTCGTCCAGGTCTGACCGTCGATTAGGGTTACGTGGCAGGAGTCCTGGGGCTGGTCGCTGCTGGCATTGGCGAGGCTCATGGTGATGCCAATATGCGCACCTGCTGCGTTAGGAGGCGGTGTGAATGGGGAGGCGGTGTGCATGGGGAGGCGGTGTGAATGGGGAGGCCGAGGTGGGTGGCAGGAGGTCTCAGGGGCTGAGACAGCACACAGACTGGACGTCTGCGTGATGGGTGTGGGCCGGTCCCATGAGCCGCCCTTCCCCCCAGGCCTGTGGGGGACAGAATGGACGGGGGGGCACCTGCTCACCCCAAAGGGTGCAGGTGGTCGAGCCGGACAGTAGAGCCAGCTAAGCAGACAAGGAGGGGCCGTGGGATCTCGTTCGCTCAGCCTGTGGAGGGCACTTTGAGACATCCATCTGCGGCCGGGCACTCAAATGGGAAGTGACAGCCTCCTACTGTTTTCATTGATTCCAGAGAGGAAGGGAGAGGGAGAGAGAGAGAAACATCCACGATGAGAGAGAATCACGGATCCGCTGCCTCCTGCATGCCCCACACTGGGGATGGAGCCTGCAACCCAGGCCTGTGCCCTGACCGGGAATCAAACCCTGACCTCCTGGTTCCTAGGCCGACGCTCAACCACTGAGCCACGCCGCTGGGCATATACTGCAGCTGTAAGTGGCATGAAGCTGGGATGTCCCGGCTGGCACTGGGGGAAGGACGTCTGCAAAGGGCTGGATGCCAGCTGTCCACACTCTCTCCACGCTCACGATTGCGTTCCTCACCTCGGGGTAGACATGTGACCTGGCCCTCCTTTGTCCTCCACTACCGGGCCCACTGGACCCTCCGGGGGTCGCTGGTCGCCAGGACCAACGCCAGCCCTCTCCCGGGCCCGCCTGCTGTCCGACCTTCTCTGCTCCTTTCCAGACCCCATGTCTCCCGCCAAGCGCGATTCTGCGAGCGGACAATGGCTGCCCAGCACCTTTTCACAGAAACGCAGACACTTCCAGAGCCTGCTGGGCTCATTCTCAGTGGCATTTCGCCTCTGTTGTTGTGGGGCGCGGAGTCCGCGCCGGCTGCTTGTTAAGAAGTGTGTGGACGTGGGGTCTGGTAGCATCTCAGACTTGGGCTCTGAGAGGGCCTGGCCCCTGCACGCCTGTCTGAAGGGAACATTCTCCTGGGGACGCCTTTCACAGAGCAAGTTCTGGGTCGGGTAGAGCCGAGGCCCTGCCCAGGCACTGCCCAAAGCGCCACGCTCCTCCGGGAGCGCAGAGCAGCAGCGGGAGGCGTGAGAGGTGTTATCTGGACACACACACGGGTAACAGAGGTACACAGCCCCTTACCGTCGCTCCCCTCCGGAACCATCTGAACCTCAGATGTAGAATGTCTGTCTGCCTGTCGATGTGTCTGTCTGTCTGCCTACCTCTCTGTCTATAATGTCATCATGATTGTTCTACTAGACCCGTGGTTGGCAAACCGCGGCTCGCGAGCCACATGCGGCTCTTTGGCCCCTTCAGTGTGGCTCTTCCACAAAATACCACGTGCGGGCGAGCATGAACAGTGCGATTGAAAATTCGTTGCCCATGCGCAGAAGTCGGTATTTTGTGGAAGAGCCACACTGAAGGGGCCAAAGAGCCGCATGTGGCTCATGAGCCGCCGTTTGCCGACCACTGTATGAGCTCTCACAGGACAGAATCAAGTTGTGGCCCGTATCCCAATTCGTACCGCCTGGCTCAGAAAATACATTATACAGTCGGCACCAAATAAAAGTTGGTGGAATTAATCCAAATCCACGCGGAGAGCTCACGGTGAGGGGAGGGCCCCTCTCAGCCACAGTCACTGGCGCTGGCAGGACCCCACGCGAGCTGTCGCTGCCACCACGACCTGGGAACATTCCCCACGGATGGAGCAGGAAGACGCGTGGATAAGAAATGTCGTCATTGCCCTGGTCGGTGTGGCTCAGTGGATAGAGCATCGGCCTGCGGACTGAAGGGTCCCAGGTTCGATTCCGGTCAAGGGCATGTACCTTGGTTGCGGGCACTTCCCCAGTGGGGGGCGTACAGGAGGCAGCTGATCGATGTTTCTCTCTCATCGATGTTTCTAACTCTCTATCCTTCTCCCTTCCTCTCTGTGAAAAATCAATAAAAAAAAAAAAAGACATGTCGTCATCAAACCAACAGGGTCCGAGAGATTTGTTAAACCGTCACCACCGGGCGACATCAGCAATCCATGAGAATCCATTACGGCTGAGCCTATGAATGAAGCCTCATATCGCCATGAAGTTTATGACACAGTGGTCCCACCCTATGTGAGGACATTCATCCTCGTCCTACACAGCGTGGTCAGCAGCCGTCCTGATGGATGAGCCCAGGCGCCTTTCCTTGGGTACAGACAACTCAACTGCTTGGCGCGCGGTCATTCACTCCCCACGCCCCCTAGTCATTCACTCCCCATACTGGTAACAACCACCAGAGGTCTGGGCCTCTGGGAGGACATGGATAATGTAATCCTCGATGCACATTACGAAAACCCTCAGTAAGGTGGGTCCCACGCGGGTGAGACCTCTGCAATCCCTCCCCCACCCAACACCGGGGAGGACCTTGACTTTGGGCCACGTCCGTCTAGTCCAGGGACTCCCAACCCCAATAGCCAGGTCTCTGCCTGAAGGACTTTCTGAAACTGATGAGCCTCTAGGACCCAGAGCAGCAAACTGGGATGGAGGGAGAGGAGCCCACCCGAGGCTCCCATGGGTCCCTAAGGGAGCCGCAGTGAGTGAAGGCCTGTCCCTCACCCCTCAGGCAAGGGACTGGGGACCCATTGGCTGCCCTGTGGAGTGTGACTTAGGGACGCCCCCTCTGATGGTCATTTCCTGGCTTCACTTCTCTGCTTTCCCATCCCTGCTGTGGATGCACTGGCCAAAGACACCACTTGCACCTGAACCCTGGTCCCTGGGTCTGCTGGGGGAACCCCCAGTTAGACACTGCTCCAGCGACCTATGAAACAGCGACAACAGTGTCCCCTCTCCCCCCGCCCCATATCTCTCCCAAGTGGGGTACGAGGCGCGTGTGCCGTGTGCCTGGGGACAGTGTGTCGTGTGGTGAAGAGCCTCTGGGTGGGGCTCCAGGGCTGAAACTCTGCCCTGCACGGCCTGCATGTCGCTGGCCATTGATTCGCCCTTGTTTCCCCGTCTGTAAAAAGGCACAGTCGCCGGAAGATGATTCCAATGATTAAACGGAACAAGACATGCACAGGATGCAGCACGGCGGTCGGCACTTGCTGGGAGGGCTCTTATAAGGACCTATAAACCACAGAGCATCGCAGGGTGCTCAGGGCTCTGGGAATCTTCGCGTCGCTGCGGCCATCAGCCGAGCCCTGGGAGAGGGCAGAGGCCAGGGCGTGCAGGGTGGGCAGCTGGGCTCAGGGCGCACAGCTTGCCTCTCTGCTCCAGATGCGGTGGACTCACCCTATTACTGGGAAATGTCTTTAGTGGGCGTTTGGCCGCCCTGAGGCCTAACATTTAGTTCCAGTTATTGGGTTAAATATTTGCTTTGCACGGCATTTGAATCGCCGGGTGCGGATTTCTTCTGCTCGGCAAAGCCTCCTCCGTAAAGAGGCTGAGATTGGTGTATTGACTACAGGACAAAGGTGCCATTTCTCCAAGTCTGTCTATTAAGACCACGGTTCCCTCGCACACAGCCTGTTGGCCTAGAATCCAAAGAGCAAACCACCTTAGTGGGTGGAGACAGACAGCGGGAGAGACAGGGCATGACCAGGTATCTCTCATGATCA